>JANEYF010005744.1:0-332647 GCA_029963845.1 Rhamnusium bicolor | reverse complement strand
AAAATATTGATTGAAAATGATTTAAATTTAGATGCAAAAAATGAATAATTTTACCCAAAATGCATTAAATGAACCACTTTGTTAATAAAATATGAAAAATAAACAAATATACAAAAAAATTTTTTAAAAAACAAACTAAAACATATATTCCTGAATATACATTAATTACATGTCTTCAATGCTGTCATCTGTGTCGTAACGCTTTCTCTTATACAATTGTCACACACATATTAAAGTTTATTACTTTCAGCCATTGCATGTTCCACATATTCATTTTTTGCACTGCGCAACAAATCCAGTCTGACCTTCATAAGTGTTGCAATTTGTTGCGCAACCTGCACAGAAGTTTCCGCTGTTGTGCCTCTTTGTGGCTCTATTATTGCCTCCTGGATGGAGCGGTGCTTTTTGTGACATTTGAACATCAATCTCCCCATCACTACCACCTAGATTTAATTGACTAAGCTTTCAGTCCCAGAGAGTCTAGCGACATTAATTGATTCAGGGACATCTCCGTGAAGTTGTTTTCCAGGCTCTATTTTTCTTGTGTCCCTATCGAACAATTTTGTTCTCTTTATTTAAACCATGCATTTTCTGTAAGACGTCAATCGCTTCTTTGATTCATATTGTCCTGGACTTCTGCTTCATCTTGTGGTAAAGCGTTGGGAATTTTGTTCAGAACTTGGGATTAAAAGGACAAAGTTCTGTGGCCCTGAAAACTGAAATTATATTTTTTGAAAACACTGACACTATCACCATTTCACAATCTATTTAGGAGACTTGGCAAGTGTTCCTTTGGTATAGAACCATTAGATCTAGTCTCTTGCGCCATTTATCGGGAACCTCTCGCCACTTTTTGTTCATGAGGCAAAGACTGCGACGTCGAGGGGTTGCATTAAGTGCGTGCTGTTAGGTGGTAAGGGTGTCAAATAAATGTTATTCTCCTCGCATGCCTGGATTACAGTTGGGAAAAGTGGGAGGCCAAATTATCTCCTATGACAATTTTTTGTTCTGGACTGTCAAGTGCTCTAATCTTAGGCAACAAAATGTCAAAAAACCAGAATCAAACAGAATCATATCAAACCAGCCACTAACACTGTTTCCGTAGACTGTTCCTGGAGATCCCCTTTCATCCAATTTTCGTATAAATACCCAGATTTATACACAACCACTGGAGGTAATAAGTTGCCTGTGCATCTCCACAGACCATTATGCTAACAGATGCTTTCAAATGTTACTAAACCCTTTCCACTCATTTGGTTCCTCTTGGAACAATGAAATATTTAGCACCAAGATCATCTTGGATGTTGATTTCATCATAATTGAGGATCAATGTCTCTTAACACATATTCATTATTAAAAAATTTGCGAATATCATTTGGTCCAACCGCTGCGCGAGCTCGTTTTTATATTGGAAGCCAAACGGACACTAAGATTGTTCCGAGTGATAAAATGTTCCATAAAGTCATGTCCAGGAGTATTGTCTTTGAACTGCCTCACTACAAGACCTTGTTTCTCAAGATATTTATGTAGAACTTCCCAAATATCCATCTTCGTTAATGGAAAGGAAAGCCCCAATCACTCACTTGTCTCAATGTTTTAGTAAGCAGTTGCTCCTCCTCCGATTGGAAAACTGTTGGATGACCTGGAGGTCGATTAATTCTGCCTTTTTAACTTATTTTGAAGGGTACCCCGAGAAATTTTCCACCGCTGGCTTGCCTCTAGCTGAAACATGCCGCCTCTAATGGTGGCGACCGCTTCTTCCAGAGCCTTCTCAGTCTAATTTTTATAGGTATGCCCCCCGAGTTTTTTTGTAGTTTCTAGGCATTTTTCTCTAGTTTAGATATGTAACAATAAAATAAACCTGAAAAAAAAACAAAAAAATAGTTCTGAAAATAATATATGTAAATAAAAATTGACATTCTGTCAAAGTAGGTCGTAGGTGCTAAAGTAACCCCGTTTTACGGTACATAAACTAGTGACTTAATAAGGTCATTGTTACTATTCCAACCACAGGCCAGTTGTAATATGATTTGCCTCATCTGCCATTTTACCATTGCTCGTTGGCTTTGAAGGAAGCCCATATGCCAACATGTGCCGGTTAAGATATACTTAATTTTATATGCAGACAATTCACACTTGCGGAATTGTCAACGCTGAAGAATTTTTGTGTTTCACCATATGCCGTTTGAAATAATTCCTACATTTTGTTTCATATGTACATACCTCGCAGTTGTACATTGTTACCTCCGAAGGACTTTTTGTGGGTTAACACGTGCTTTTTGAGATATACCTTTTGTTTTGTCTCATATGTACACATTGCACACTTGTACACCGCCACCTTCAAAGGACTTTTTGTGGATCAACATGTGCCGTTTGAGATAGACCTTTTGTATTGTCTTATATGTACACATTTCACACTTATACACTGTTACCATCGAAGGACTTTTTGTGGGTCAACATATGCCGTTTAAGATAAACCCTTTTTGTTTTGCCTCATATGTACACATTTCGCATTTATACACTGTTACACTCGAGGGATTTTCGTGAGTCAACTTATGCCGTTTCAGATCGACCTTCTGTTTCGACTCATAAGTACATATTTCACATTTGAACATTGTTAGCTCTGAAGGACTTTTATGAATCAACATATGCCGGTGAAGGGATTTCTTCCATTTTGTCTCATATATACATATTTCACACCTGTACATCGTTATCTCTGATGAACTTTTATGAGTCAACATGTGCCTGTTAAGACAATTTTTTGCGTTTGGTCAGATATGTACATATTTCACACTTGTGCATTTTGTATTCTTTTACTTTTGAGGGATTCTTATGGGTTAACATATGTCTAGTAAGATAATTCTTGCTTTTTGCCTTGTAAGTGCATATTTCACACTTGTGCATTTTTATCTCTGGGACATTCTTATGAGTCAACATGTGCACGTTAAGATATCTTCTTTTGTTTGGTCTCATATGTACACATATCACACTTGTGCATTGTTCCCTCCAAGGGATTCTTATGGGTCAACATATGTCTGGTAAGATAATTCTTGCTTTTTGCCTTGTATATACATATTTCACACTTGTACATCTTTATCTCTGAGGAATTGTTATGAGTCAACATGTGCACGTTAAGATACTTTTTGTGTTTGGTCTCATATACACATATTTCACATCTGTGCATTGTTATTTCAGAGGGATTCTTATGAATCAACATATGACTGGTAAGATAATTCTTGCTTTTGCCTTGTATGTACATATTTCACATTTGTACATCTTTGTCTCTGAGGGAATTTTTATGAGTCAACATATGCACGTTAAGATACTTTTTTGTGTCTGGTCTCATACATACATATTTCACACCTGTGCATTGTTACCTCTGAGGGATCCTTATGGATTAACATGTGACTGGTAAGATAGTTCTTGCTTTTTGCCTTGTACGTACATATTTCACATTTGTACATCTTTATCTCTGAAGAATTTTTATGAGTCAACATGTGCACATTAAGATATCTTTTTGTGTTTGGTCTCATATGTACATATTTCACACCCGTACATTTCTACCTCTGAGGGATTCTTATGTATCAACATATGTCTGTTAAGTATATACTTTTCTTTGGCCTTGTATGTACATATTTCACACCTGTGCGTTTTTACCTCTGAGACCTCGGAGCGACTCTTATGGGTCAACATATGTCTAGTAAGATAATACTTGCTTCTTGCCTTGTATGTACATATTTCACACTTGTACATCTTATGGGCCAACATATGTCTGGTAAGATAATTCTTGCTTTTTTGCCTTGTATGTACATATTTCACACTTGTACATCTTTTTATCTAAAGAATTCTTATGGGTCAAAAAATGTTTTTTAAGATAATTCTTGGTTTTTCCCCTGTACGTACATATTTCACACTTGTACATCTTTATTTCTGAGGAATTCTTATGGGTCAACATATGTCTGGTAAGATAATTTTTGCTTTTCCCCTTGTATGTACATATTTCACACTTGTACATCATTATCTCTGAGGGATTCTTATGAGTCAACATGTGCACGTTAAGATATCTTTTATGTTTGGTCTCATATGTACACATTTCACATTTGTGCATTTCTACCTCTGAGGGATTCTTATGGATCAACATATGACTGGTAAGATAATGCTTTTGTTTTGCCTTGTATGTACATATTTCACACTTATATATCTTCCCTGAAGGGATTTCATCAGTTAATATATTATCTTCAGGTTCAGTTTTGCATTCTGTGCTAAATAAATTCATTTCATATTGGAATGAACTCATTTCACCGTGGTCCATTGTAATTCCTGGGAAGATTCTGCCAAACTGAAAATTTGTAAAATAGTACTGTTTATTACATTAGAAAGTATGAATTTTCTATTTAAATTTTTTGGAAATGCTAATTAAGATTGTGTTGAAAATGCCAGATTATTTTTAGAAAAAAATTTTCAAAATTCAACGGAATCACGACTTATTTTTTTCTATTATCGACTTATTAAAAAACTAATTTTGTTTTGTTTGTCCTGAAACTAAAAAGTTACAAAAAAAATCATATTTTCTAAATTTATTATTTACATACCACAAAATTATCCGTATTTTTAAAGATATAAACTGAAATTTGGGGATTGTTAGTAAGTTACAAAAACACATTTTGATGCTATTTTCAAGAATTTTGTTCTTCCAATTTTACCAGCAGTGACACCAATTTTATTATCTTATATGCAACATCTAATTTTTTATTAGTGATTTCGATGAGACGAAAATTTGCCTATATAACCACCTCCTCCAATTTAAAATCGGTTGAAAAATAGCCGACTTATGGTCGATTTTCCCTTTACACAAAGATGGCCATGAAATAAATATTTCAAGTTAAAAATTTCAAGAGGCAAGCTGTGAAATAAATGCGAAACAATAAAGTAAATTACTCAAAACTGCTGCTACCTCTTGTATTATAGTATGATATTTAACAAATATTCTATAAAAATCAAATAAGTAAAACGTCATATCATTTAAGCGATTTATTATTTATTTTCTATTTCGACATTAACTTTTGTAAATATTTACAAAATTTAATGAACAATGAAATTTCTTTTTGATCATTTTTTTTATTTGATATTTTTGAATAATTATCACTAACGTGTAGTGAACGCTCTTGGTAATAGTTTTGACTGGAAGAAGTAGAGCCGCGAGTGTGTTGGTAGTAGTTTGATTTTGAAAGTTGGTAGAGTTTTTCTTTGTTCTATGTTAATGTTAAGGCACCCAGTTTTTTTTACTTCATAGAGGAAAGTTTGTGTGTAACAATTAAAATATGAATAAAAGGTTTTGCTGAGTTAAAATTCTGTTAGAATGGCTATTAAATTTCAGATATGGGCAGAAAAACGGCAAATGTGTAGATATTATGATAAATTTGGTTTTTATATCATATAAAATGGAAGAAAATTCTTAGAAATCGTTTTATTTGATTTTTATACAATTTTTATTAAATAACATACTAAAATATAAGTAGCAGCGTTTTTGGGCATAGAATGACTTGTTTCGCAATTATTTCATAGCGTTTCTCGAGAAATTTGTAACCTGAATTATTTACTGAATGTTCACCTTTGTGTAAAGTAAAAATGGGCAATAAATCTTGAAAATAGAATCAAAACATGTGTTTTTATGTCTTATTATTCTCAAATTTCAGATTTATATCTTCAAAAATATGGAATATTTTGGGGGTGTATCTTATCTTGTGGTCACACAGTACATTCGCCAAAAATTGCATTCTTTTTTTAAATTTAGAAAAACGCTCTTAAGAAAAGATTTTAAGCATGTGCACATTTACAGAACAAAATTTGACTAAGAAATTGTTTAAACAACTGTTTTTATTTCTTTTTTTACTTAATCCAAAATATTTATAAATAGTTGCGAATTAAATTGAAAACCTACATTATAATTTTATTCCAAATGGCCGTTTTAGGCTAATTAAATGATTTTTCTACGAAACAGCGCACTACTGATGATAAATTTATTTAGATAAATCTGTATTTTTGGAAAAATATTGATGTCACTTAATCTACAAATTGCCCTTTGGTATTATTACATGTAATACTTCTTTTAATTTGTATGATTATAAATTTTACACATCGTACGGTAATTTATAGAAAAGACAATTAATTAGCTTTACAACCCTATGGAATCAAGCTGTATTCGATTTAATTCTAAAATATTATTACTATTAAGAAAAGGTATGTTTTAAAAGTAAAAAAATAAATTAACAAATAACGAAAAAGTATAACATAGTTTTAAGTGTCTGAATTAATAAACTGCCAATAAAATAAATGGAACCTGTAACCACGTAACACGTGGTTACAGTATACGTAAATATATGTATTTTAATTCTATTACCGATCCTGCACAGTTTCGTTTGAGGTGGGAGTATACCTCCGAAGACATATGAATTCTACGTGATGCTTGCTTACCTATCAAAATCAGCTGATTCTGATTTAATAACTGCATTTTCTGATTCATGAATGAATTTTGGGTTGTCTATTTCAGATTCTTGTTTTATTTCAGGTTCAGTTTTGATGGTAAATCCTTCAGAATTTTCTCCCATTTCACTTACATCATAGCATCCCATTACACATTTTAATGTCGGTACGAATGTAAATTCTTGTACATCATTTGATTCTATTTCGATTTTATCATCTGTTACTTCCATTTTAGTATCTGTACTTACTTCCTTTCCTCACTTTTTTTTATAGAATTTAAATATCTTTATAATGAATCAAGAAGAGATATTCTTTATTATTAAATTCTATAATAAAAAATATAATAATTTACTTATTGTATTACACTCTATCCTACTTTTTTGTAAATCTTATCATGGCTGGTTAAAAACGCCAGAAGTTTTAATTTACAGTTGTTTTATTTAGTAAAACAGCCTTAAAATTGTCACAATATTGTGAGTGCATCAACTAAATATAAAATTTTATCTCAAATATTTGAACAATTAATAAATGAGCCCACACGAATTAAGGAAACATCCTAGTCTCCTTTAGACCATATCTTTGTCCCACACGTAAATTTAATTAAATCTAGTGGTGTTTTTGACGCAAGTACTGTCACATCACCATTTAGTAAATTGTATATTAATAAAAATATATCTTAGGTAGGTTAATCCCATATGAGTAATTATTCATGATAAGACAAACAGAAAAATTCTCATAAAATTCCTTTATTGGTATGACCGGTTTCGTGAACAAGTACATTTACTTCACATCATCAGACACAGGACTACAATAATTAAAGAAAATGAGTATGGTGGTTACATAAATATAAATGTTAATAAGTTAATAAAACTTAAAAACAAGAATACAGAAGACAATTACTTCCATTTTTTATGTACTTGTAAAAACTTATTGGTAAAAAATTTTTTTGTAAAATTTGTTTACAAGAAAGATTGAAATTATTTAAAATAATAAGAATTACTTTAGTTTGAATTATAATATAGAATTACTTATGTAAAATTTAATTAATTGAATTGTGTAAAAAATATAGGGTCATTTTTATATATTTACATTTTTATAAATAAAACCAGGGTAGTCAAAAGGGGGTAAGAAATGTAAGATATATAAATTTTTTGTATCTAATAAATTAACTTTCTAATAAAAATTATAAAATTAACGTGCTTTTTTTAACACATACATACACTACAACAGTTTAAAATCTAATAGGGAATAAATATTTTAATAACGAAAATTGATTAAAATAGTACCCTCTATCGAACTATCTAAGAACTAACGTTAAATAAAAAGTAAGATTGAAAACTATATGTGAACCAGGTTTTTTATAATAGTGGAGTTTATTATATTCAACTGCAGATGGTGATAGCAGCGAAAATGCACTAAACATGGTAGTAATATTCACTTCTAAGAAAATGAGGTTATATTGTTATAATATCGAGCACATGAAAACAGATTTCAGTAGAGAAAAAAACAAAATTAGACAACCACAAAGAAAGTCAGTGAAGATTGAAATTGGATTTGTGAATTCAGAGATAATGTATTGGGATTTCTTGAGAATCTTTCAGGATTTCTAAACTTTCAAGGTTATTAATCAAACTGCCATGGCAATTAAGCAATTAAGACAAATATGTGATGGTGCAGCCCCAGATCCGTTAAGTGCGTTCAAAGACTATTTTACGTATGCGTGTATTACATCAGTAGATGTCGAACGGTCGATTTCAAAATATAAGAATATATTTTCACCAAAGCGGACATCACTCATGGAGACAACCATAGAAACATACTGGATGCTTAAAAATGACTACACATCTTTTTCCAGTTTGTGATAAGTAAGCTAGTTAAGAGGGTAAGTTTTACATACATTGTTATAAATTATAACAGTTTATTGTTTCTGGTATTAGTTAATTTCGCGTACGCCACTGTCCCACGGAACATTTTTTCTCAGTCCTTTTTGGAAGAAAAACAAGAAAGTCATGGATAAAATTCTTTAAAAGATCGAATATATGTTAAATATGTAAAGCATAAACTGACAAAACCAAAAAGTCCTTATATCTCGTGAAGGGACGCATAAAGAGAAAAAAGAAATAAAAAAACATCCTCTGTCGATTTTGGCAGCCAACTGCCATATGCAATTGTCTCAATCCCTAACAAAAAAAGAAAGTTGAAAAAATTTGTTAGGAGATTGATGTTAAAAACACAGAGCATACCAACATACACGCTAATGGCTTAATCTGTTTGTGAATATTTCATTAGGTGTTTACAATATAATATATCGTACGTAAAGTCATATCTGAAATTTATCGCTTCCTTCCGATCAGTAATTATAACTTATATGCAGTTGCTTATTTACGGCATCCATGCCCATGATAATTACTCAAGAAACCAGCCTTAACTATTATTGTGAAATAAAAACTATAGCCAAGACTTTAATTATTACACATTAATGAACAAATCTCTTGACCGGACACCTCTATAAAAGAGGAAAAATTTTCAGTGAAAGTGGGTGTCCACGAGAGAATTCACTGTATCATGTTAATTTAAAAATGTTTTATTACTCTTGAGAGGAATATTGTGTCAGTTTGAAATAAGTAATGGAATTCTTACTTTGAATATACGTAATGTTTAAAAGTTGAAAATATTATATACTTAAAACGAGTATAATCAAGTAGAGAGCTTCATATTCTACACTGAAAATTATAGGTACATAATTTAAATTTAAAGATTTATTAGTCTTGGTAAACATTACACTCATTTGGAAGAAACAGTTGATTAATGGCATTTAATCAACAATTTTATAAAATTGGCTACTAAACTTGAGAAGTATATTCAAGACATTTCCTTGTTTTTAAAATATATTGGACTTCTATTAAAAATGTTAAAATGTACCTAGTTTTTCATCGAATATAATTTACCAAAGCATTACACTTAGCTGAAAATGTTAAAAAATAGCCAGAAATTGCATGTCCTGGAACTACATCGAGAAGTTCCTATGGTGAATCTTCTATTTGCTTGTACATTTTTTCAATCCTCTGCATTCATCCAACATAATTTTTTAATATAATAATAATTTCCAGACCACAATTTAAATACTAAGTACAAATTTTTGGGTTATTAGGTCCAATGTAATTAAAACACTACTGTATTAACATGCCGACGTTTCGGTATAATTTATTACCATCCTCAGGGCACTGTAAGATATAAATAGATTGTAAGTTTATCTATAACTATATTGGTGATAAATTCTAATCCAAACTAATAAGCGAAGAAATAATATTGAACAGTTAATTAATTATTCTATAACAGATTGTAGGAAACATATACTTATTTTAGGCACTTCAATTATTATTTAGAATTAGTTCTAGGTTAGTGATATATAAAAATTGTTGTTTATATAATAAGTAAACAAGCTTACTTTAAGCTTGTTTACTTATTATATAAACAAACATTTTAGTTCCCAAACACTTATTCATCCCTTATCTACAGTAAGTTTAACAGTGCTAAAAATTAATCTCATTAGTGTCACAGCCTCGACGAGAATAACACATTTCAAGAAGTATATAAACATTTCTCTTTTCTGTATGCGCCAATATACTGAGTATTTTTCAATAAACTCAATATTATAGCTACGAAGTATGTTCCTGCCATTGTTTTTATGCACGAGAAACACTAAATTTTAATGTATTTGTTTATAATTTTTATATATCACTAACCTAGAACTAATTCTAAATAATAATTGAAGTGCCTAAAATAAGTATACGTTTCCTACAATCTGTTATAGAATAATTAATTAACTGTTCAATATTATTTCTTAGCTATTAGTTTGGATTAAAATTTATCACCAATATAGTTATAGAATAACTTACAATCAATTTATTTATATCTTACAGTGCCCTGAGATAAATTATACCGAAACGTCGGCAAGTTAATACAGTAGTGTTTTAATTACATTGGACCTAATAACCCAAAAATTTGTACTTAGTAATAATTTTTTAATACCAGAATGCCAAAGTCCAGTTTTAATATTATTAAGTGACTTTCAATCTGTCTTATGGTACAACTTAAATTTTTCAGAGTATAAAAGTAAAAAGCATATTTAACTAACCATCAGATGAAACATTAGAAACGAATTTTCAAAACTTTTGGAACTATTAAACACATAACCTCACTTTCTTTAACACGAACAACCACAATTTTCACTATATATTTTATGTGAAAAATCATCGGTTATCTTTTGGGAACTTTAAAAAACATTATGTTTGTTGAAAACACCCCTATTTTTGTCAAAGAATACGAATGATTTTCTCATGCAGTCTTTAAAATAACTTGTTTTAACACTTACATTATCTATAACTGTACATCAAAAGAGCTCAAATAATGCCTTTTATTGTCATAATCATATTTTACAAAATTATAATTTTCATTTTGTAAAAACCAGAGATCTTAATCTCTGGTGAAAACATAAATACCAGAGACAACCCGAGACGTGCAAGTACGTGCTAAAATTTAATCCGCAGTATTGAATTGGTCGATTGTAATGGAAGGTGAAAGTAGATGGCGCAAGAAGCAAACGCCCGCGAAAATTCAAAACCCCCCTTTTTATTATTTTATTGATATTATTTATAAGCTTTATTTCTGTAGCAGTTGGTGATCGTTTGTGGACCAGAATAGTCGATTAGTTGTTTTTAAATACTTCTATTCGCTGGAAGTTAAAAACTAACCAAGTGACTATCTCTGATGATCACAACGATGACCAACTGCTGCAGAAACAAAGCTATTTTAAAGTTAGTTACAAAACTAGAGGTCAATTAATTTTTATGTTAAACTAAACAAAAGGTTAATTGTAACCTTGTTGAACCGCTTAACATAAGATTTAAAAGAAATATGTTTTTGTATTGGATAATTAACATAACACTCAAAACACAAGTAGGTAGGTAATAATATTTTGTACAAAATTTATTAAAACCAGAAAAAATACAAAAAAAGCAAATTTAGGACATTTTGTCAATATATTACAGAAAATATCAAGAAAGCATGATAGTTATTTATGCAACAAGACCGGAAGGTGATTCTTAACAGGGCGAGCTGGCAATTTCCATTGCAAAAGCCCTGGCGAGTCCAGTAAAGTCACTTTCTGGGTGTGTTGTGTACAATGTTTTTTCTGCAATGGTTCCTGCTAGTCTCAAAAAACTTTTTAACTTTAATAAAATATAAAATCAACTGACAGACATCAGACACTTACTTTCAAGGAAGACTGGAATAATCATTTTTAATTGTTATCGGATACTTTTTGTCAACAGAAAATGACATAAGGAATCGGTAAAGACTTTACAAATCCTTATGTCACTTTGCCGGGCTAGACTTGTAAATATGTATTTTCCACTCAAAAAATTGTTCACAGTTAAATTTCTAGAAGGTTGCAGAAAAAGAATATTATTTAATGATTATAATTAAATTTAAAATATTTATTAGGCTTGACTTGCAGAGACTACCTTAAAATGTTATTAAGTGCAAGATAAAAAAAATCATGTATTGTGTGGCACGCAACGTGGCTCTATAAAAATTAAGGTTCTAATTATGCTAAAGAATCTTCAGTTTTCTCTTTGTCTCACGAGCACCATTTTTTTATGATTCTTTTATTCATTTTGCCTCACGAGCATCTTTTTTATTTTGCTTCCGTGCCTCATTGTGCCTCTTACACCACCAAGGAATGCCAATTCTAATAATTCCCCGGTTGTTTTCGAACGGTGACATTCTGATCTGATACAGAAGTGCTGGGACTCTCCTCCAAAAAATTCACTAGCTGCCTTCACTATGCTAGGAAATTCCTCCGCCAACTCATAAGGTATATTCTTTGAAGTTGAGGCCTCGCTTGAGGTTAAATCTGAAGTAAAATGAGATAGATATTAGCGACCATGTTTATTGGTTCAAATCTATATTTCTTTATTTTGAATAAATTAAATAATAGTAAAAAGTCTGCAATAATTCTACCAAGCTTATTAGTAACAACTATGGATTGATATCTAAGGGCCCCTCACCACCAACATTTTGTAAAACACATATTACCTGCTTGCACTTGGTATGTTGCCAACTGACGACATGGAAAAAGTGTGGGGACTGCATTGCGGGTCAACCTATGACTACTTAGGTCGACATAACTCTCAACAGTAAAATGACGGGAGCATATCCTATAATTTTGAAGTTTCTTCAGTGTAATGTATACCCATATTTTCTTGCCAAATTTTTGACCTGTAAAACATAAAAAATTGTGCTGTTAGAAGTGTTGTTAATTTAGTGCAGGCCTTAATTTACCTTTCCAACCTTGAAGGAAAATAATGAAGTTTTGCCACATCGTCCTCCGAAGAACCACACACATAACACAATCTAATTCGTGACTCTGTGGCCATCTCAAACAAAAAATAACCTACAATCAATTTCAAAGTTTATTATGAGGAATGAAATAAGTAAAGGATACAGTTAGCACATTTTCTAATACTGTTTATCCTTTCTGATTAATATATAGGTTAGATATAGCGGATAAAATTATTTATAATTTTATAACTTACCAGTTATATGAAATTGGTAGTCTTTAAGAAGAGAAATAGTCTTTAACACACAAATATCACAAAATACAACAAGAAATAATCAAAATCACGACAAAATAACAAACACTTCTTTCGTCGGTTCAAGTTGACAGATAAATACCACAGAAAAAGCGCGGGATAGAACAGAAATGACAGCAGTGCAAGTGCTACCCTCTGCTTTCACCTTCCATTTTATCGGACTAGGACAGCTATATTTGACTATTCTTATATTAAATAGAGATAGCGAATAAATGTTAAAATCGGACAAAATTTTCTATCCACTTGCACGTCTCGGGTTGTCTCTGTAAATACATAAACATCACCTCTCCGAACTCTGAAGTAGACAACAAATAAATGGATTGATAGATAACTAGATAAACCAAAGGTAGGCTAACTATAGGAGTGTGTTCGGTATGTTGCGGTATAGGTATAACGTCACATGACCTTTCAACTCCTCTGTTTTATGAACGCAAAAGGTAAAGTTTAGTATAAGTTAGTTACTATTTTTTTACTGTTGCTGTTCTTGATGTAGCTAACATGCATTTCTCGATATTTTTGCAAGAACGTTTTTTGAAATGTTAGTTATTGTTTAAATATCTATTGTTCTGATTACAAGTTTTTGAGGTAAAACCCTGAAAAGCCAAGCCTCTCAAGCCAAGAAGAATTGACTATTACTATAGTCGTCCCTATTTTTGTCAATCCAACTAATGATCTCACAAACGTACTTGCGTTATTCGATATGCTTATCATACAACACTATTTTCCTATTTGAATCTTTCACAACAGTGTCTACAGGCTGTAATGTTTTACGTATCCATTTTTTTTTTCATTTTATTTGAAATTGAAATAATCAATGCCCATCGCAATATGAAATATCCTTGGTGCGAGCTCATCTGTGCATGACGAATAAATTTTAACGTGCTTATCGAGGTGGATAAAGTAGAGTGCACTCGTATTGTTACACCGATAATTTACGAACGACATTAAAGCTTCGTTTACAACCTCGTTCTTAAGCACGCACAATTTTCGTGCTGAAGTTTGACAAACGATTTCTTAATGGCCCTGTTTCCGCAAAACTTTTGTTGTCACATCATAGCACGTGTCAACAAATTAAAAAGTGTGCCGATGTTTGGCAAAGCCAAGCTTTGTGCGTGCCAGTGCGTGCTACTGCCGCATGATTGGAGGAATCAAGGTCGCATGTTAGGATGTCATATTTCATGACAGGTTTCATTAATTATTTTTGAAGCTGTACATTTGGCCACAAGATATGCAAAAGCACACGTTTGTAAACTATCCCCTGTTGCTAAAAAACTGAAAAAAAAATTATGTAAATAAGAAGTACTCAATTATGATTGAAAATGAAATGCAATATAATGTAAAAAGCTCACTTTGATATACCGTAAAGACAAAGCAAGTCTATGCTCTGGGGGAATAGGTTCCCTGTAACCCTTTTTAGTAATGTGAGGACCAACTAAACTTAATAAATTTTGGAATTGGGATGGAGACATCCGCCTATAATTAAAAAACATTTCAGAATCTTTTAGTTTTAATTCTTGCAAGAGATTATAACCATCACCTTGCAATTTTTTTCTTTTTTGTTCATAAATAAGACGCACCCACCACCTTCTTTTCCTTCGTTTCTTCATCACTGTTTTACTACCAAAGTAACAACATGAGCAATGCTAAATCATCCGTTTTTTCAGTCATATTTCATTATTTCATTCACTTCATTTTATTCCAAAAAATAAGGTTAATATTTTAGGTTAGCACCAGTTTTGTGCGTTGTGTAGTACACTGAACCATTTACGTAAATATTCTTTGACTGAACATTGTAAACATAGAAAAGTGGGCTTCACAAATACTGCCACGCACAATTTACGTGCTAGCGTAATTTTGGCTAGGTTGTAAACGAAGCTTAATACTTACCCGGTTCAAAATAATACCTCTTTTCGAACGGCAAATGTGCACTGTATATTGCTTAAGGTAATTTCGAACGGCCTCTAGATATGAAGCAAAAGTCATTCAGTCACAGAATTACACTACTAGAAGTGACGTGTCATACCAGTTAAGTTTGTACTTATTTATTTAATCGGGGTTATTACCCTGGTTTATTGGATATTGAAAATTATCTAATATTAGTGCTCGGATATTTTCAAAAATGAAACTAATAATAATGTCATAGATTTAAAGTATATGGATAATGATATTGGAACTCTAATAGATGTCGTCTAATGACCAGTGTGAAGTTGACACGATCAGAATTACCAACACTCATAATTTTTGACTAAATAAATAATTTAGGAATTTAAGTACTCAACAGCTGTGCACTGGGGGCCCGGACACAACTATAGAACCAAATTACTGAGTTGCGGAAATGAAATGAAAGTAAACCGCTTGTCATCATTCTTTAAAATATTTGCCGCTTTAATTTTATTGTAGAACGGAGTAAATCTCGCATTTAATAGCTCATTGACCAATGAATAGCATACAGATCTTAGATAAGCTCTCCTTCTCTAGTCTAATACAGATTCACATATCGACTTTAGGTGTAATTCTGTAACTGCACATGTTAAAATTAACTATGCGTTAAACTATTATAAATTAACATTAAATGGTATTCTACAAAATAAGAATTAGCGTATACGTTAAAAACATTTAATTTAACCAGCCTGTTAAATTTTTTCTAAAGGTAGGTCAACTGTATGTGGGCTGCATGTGAGCGGTATGGAAATTAGTCAAAAGAAGAAGAATTTCTGTCATTTTCCTGTTGTTTTACTGAAATTCTCAATGTTTGAGGTTATAGTGCGTTATCGTTTCGTTTCGATCAAGTTATTTAAACTCAAATATCTTGAGTTTTATATTGTTTTGTTGTTCAAAATCAATCTCGCAATGTCCCAGAAAATTACAGGTACAAGAGGAAACAGGTCGAACAGGATGACAAAAAGTCAAAAAGATTTTATGGTGAATTTCTTGGAGAAAAACAAATTTCTACTTGAAACCAAAATTAATCCATTTGAATTAGATAAATATAACAATTCTTGGAAATTATTGGCTAATGAACTAAATAAATTGCCAGGTGCTAATAAAAGTATTCCACAGTGGAAACAGGTAAGAAATATTTCAATGTAAATTATAGGTAGAAGTATTTTTTGTCGTTCACACAAAATAACAATTACTTAATTTTAGGCATTGAACGAATTTAAAGCAAACACAAGGCGTAAGGCTAGATTGATACACATTCAGCATACAGGAGCAGGGGGAGCTCCCAAAACAGAAAAAGATTTAACTAATCTAGAAGGCTCCTAGCTCTGCTATCCAAAATTGTAATACTTGGAGCACCCTCTATCCCAGAAGGCGGTATCTTGGACAAACCTGAGGAGCCCATTGAGGAAACAATATACGAAGAATTTTATTTTGAAGATGATAATGAAAATGTATGTTTACTTAGTAATTGATGTTTATCAAATATTTGTTTATATTAAATATGGATATTTTACCAAAATAAATAAATTAATAATTATAGGTTGAAATAGGAATAGAAGAGTATATACCCTCTAATGAAACGATGGGCAGTCCAATTTCAAGCAATGACCAGACTTGGCCATCTACTAGTTTTAAAGTGGTATCGGTAAGTTTATTAAAATCTTTTGTCAAGGAATTTTAAAAATGACAGTGAGAAAACTGGTGTTGATGAGCATTTTGAGGCTAATTTTAAATTAAATGAATTATATAGATAGATATTAGTCTAAATTGAGGATGTGATAAAAATATTTACAAATTTTTAGTGATTTATCTTCTGACTAAACATTTTTGACTTGATTTTGACATGATATTTTTTTGTTAGGATGCTTCAAAAATGGGAACGATACCTAAGGATTCACCAAAGAAAACTAAACAAGCAATGAGAAATTCAAAGAGATATATGAAAACTAGTGGTGTGGAACTAATAGCTAAAAACCACAAGGAATGTTTAAAATATTTGGCAAATTCCAATAAAAAAAGACGAGAAACAAAATGTTCTGTATTCAACCTTAGGTTTTAAACATTCTGTTGGAATTTTCAATATTTGATTTATACTCGTGTACCTTATTTAATAAAAAAATATGAAAGGCAATATTCATTCAGTCAGAAAAATTCCTTTTTCTTTAAAGTTATTATATAGCTTTTTAAATTGATTCTGAACACTGGTTTTAGAACTACGTTTAAAAGAAACATTTTCAAATTGTTGAACACTCAACATTTTTGGCTACAAGTTAACTTCTGCAATTTACATGTACACTTCCATGCAATAAAATTGGGGACATGACATATTGTATAGTTTAAATTTTTGCAATAATATAACTGTAAATCGGGTTTAATTTATATTGAAAAACAACGGTTTTTCAATATACAATGACTACATACCATGTTGACATTTTACATTATACATTTATTTACATTATATATATTATATATTTTAATATGTCATGTCCCCAATTTTATTGCACAGAAGTGTACATTAATGATGAATATTGACTACAACCAAAGAGAAACCTCTTTATTTTTTGTTTGTTAAGTACAAATAGAATAGTTTTTATTTATTTTGTTTATTAAAAATAGTGATTTTATAACAAATAAACATTTTTGAAGATATGGATAAAATTTTTATTTAAAACATTTCATGTAGGTAATTCTGAATTAAATGTAAACCTCAATGATGTCAGATACCTGTTTAAAAGTGTGTATAATAGGTTTGTAAGAAGGTAATTGTTAACTGAAAAAATCGTAAGGGTAATAATTTTAATGAAAATATAAAGTTTACGAAACTATCTAAAATATCTTGTTACTATTTGCTCTTTACGTGTTTCACCCATATTAAACCAATTAGGTTGAACATGTAAATTCTCCTGATTGAAACGCCTTGGAAGTCGGACATTTTGGAGCTGATCATCGTCTGGTGGCATGGGGACATTGAAAGTTCTACACATATTATGTAAAACAGCACAGCTATAAATAATTTTAGCTACTCTAAGGGGATTATAATGCAAAGCTCTGTGTCCATGTACACAACGAAATCTATTTTTCAATAATCCGATAGTGTGCTCACCAAAAATCCTTACAGAAGATAAAGCAGTATTAAAAAGTGCTTCAGGTGAATGTTCTATTGGGTTCACAAAGGGAACTATTAACCATGGTTCCAGAGGGTATCCGCTGTCATCAATAAGATAATCTTCCGTTTCATTTTCTATATAAAGTCTCTGCAATAACCTTCTAACTGCTGACATTGTCCACATAGCAGAGTCATGTACTGATCCTGGGTAACGGGCATTAATACTTAGAATTCGCTTATGGTGATCACATATAATTTGAACGTTGAGAGCATTGAAGTTTTTCCTGCAATAATAAGGGGGGCCAGGATGTATTGGGTGATTTGCAGGTGGTGATACAATTCGTATTAGAGTCCCATCTATTATTTCCACAGCATTTGAAAAATATCCCCAACCCATCATTTGAAAACCCCTCTTTATAGATAATCTTTCTTCTTCGGATACGGGGAACTTAATCCATTGGTGTAGGAGAACATTAGTGATGGCATCGCTAACTTCAGCAACACACCTACTCATCATAGGTTGGCTTAATGCAAAGGAGTATCCATGACCACCACCAGTTTGATAATTGCCTTGACCAAAAAAGTGTAAGGTAGCCAATATTCTTAAATGAATAGGTACTCTAGTGATTCTAGCGGACCTACTTAAATGGGGCGTCAAATTATTTATTAACTGCTGACATGTAAATTTATTTAGTTGAAATATTTTGGTGAACATTGCATCTGGCATGTTAAAAGGATCACTTGCATCTCTTAAGTTCCTTTATAGAATCCTCGTTTCTCTCCTACGATCATTTGAAATACATTTGTAAAAATGTGCATTTTGATTTTGAAATGTATTCCGTGTATTGTACTTACATCTGTTGTCTATTATTATCATTTTCTTCTATCATCAAATGGATTAATTAATCAAATGCCATGATTTTAAAGATACAATTATTTTAAAGTGTACTATAAACTATCCATTAAATATTATGATTTAACGCCGAAATTTAACAGGATTAGTTAACAATTTAACATGAGAATTTGGTTATAGAATATAACCTGTTGATTTATTTGAACTAATGTGTTAAAATTTAAAACATATTTGTTACAGATTTGATTTACTTCTTTAACAGGATTTAAATTTTTAACATGCATTAAAATTTAACATATCCTTTACAGAATTACCATCTTTGTCCGCCAGAGGCGTGTAATAAAATATGCGTAAATACTTATATTTCGTTTATACGTACTCACGTCTTTAAGTAACGAAAAAAAAAAAAAAAAACGCTCAACATCACAATACTTTACTGGGGCATATCGATAACATTGTAAGCGTTCATCGCAGGCACCGCCATCAGTTTTTAACAAATTCGATATTTTACAAACTTCAACATAAAACATGATTTCGTTTTACAATTATATTTTTAACATGTTGAGATAATTGTTGTGCGAAATCACTAGAAAACTTCAAATTTTCTATAGTATTTTTAAATAAGTCCACTGCATCAGGTAATGACAATTTTCTACTCTCCAACTGTGTAATTGTTTCGGAAACTTTATGGAACTGTTATTTTATTAAATTACGTTGTTCAGGTAAATGAGGTACGTTAATTAAATGTTTACGTTTTGCGACACTCCTTGCGATATTTTCCTAGTTGGATATAACGTACTTTGTTAATTATTGGCATAATACACTGTAGCCTCCAGCCATGTATCCCATATTGTGATAACAGGTTCTGGAGGCAACTGTAAATGGGAACACATCTCTTTAAAAAGTCTTTGTCGTCTGGGTAATTTAAGAAGAAACATTTTTTTTTGTTTCACTTATTATTAATTGTCTACATCGGAAAATTCTTCTCTAATATAGTCGCACACTCGATGAAGGGCATGAGCCAAACACGTGACATACATCATCTGTGACATTACATTCGATTATCGACTGTCGCCTGGGTGATTTAAGAAAAAATTTTTTTTTGATTTCACTTATTAATTGTCGACATCTGAAAATTCTTCTCTAATATACTCGCACACTCGATGAAGGGTATGAGCCAAACATGTGACACGAATCATCTGTGGCATTACATTCGATAATTGACGTCCTGCTTTTATCATATCCGCGGCTGCATCTGTTACAAGTAACACGACTTTAGATGACTTTTCAGATGTAATGTTGTCGAGACTATTACACACTAAAGCAGCTATTCTTTCTGCATTCGTTTGTTCAAGAATTTTGCTGGCCACTAAATAGTGTTTGGTACTTTCATTAGGGCATTACGAAAGAAAAAATAGTTTGCAAATATTTTACTAATGGTCTAGTAAGGTCATTTAGGGTAATTGGGGACATGGGGTTATTGGATACATTGGCAATAACTCATTTGCTAGTAAAACTTTGTCAATTTCAATCTGGTTGCTTGGTATATCACAGCGCCATCTATTTTCCGGAGGTATTATTAACTACAGAATCCGATTTGGCAAATTAGAGTAAGTTAAACTTAACCTTTCATTTCTTGTGTGTTGGTTTTCATCGTATGACACAGTAAGTATTATAATTTTGTCTATTCAAAACAATATTTATCCATATTTGTGTTTCAAGCTGTGAAATAGATTAGACTTCCTATAAATAGCAATACAAATCATTAAAAAATGTGTACTTTTTCTTTAAAATGAGTGTCCCCGTTTACCCCGAAAAAATATATTTCTAGGACAAATGTAGACACTATCAAGGGGTAAATGGAGACATGTCTCCATTTACCCCTTTTTCATAAAATAAAATTAATAACCTATGAAAATTGTTAGATTTGTTAGAATTCCAACGCGTTACAAATTTAAAGAAAAAATCATGCCACGCACGTATGTGAAGAAACGGCCACCAAGAACTTACACTATAGCTGACGTTCGAGTCGCTGTTAAGGATGTAATTAACCATCGACGTTCATACCGCGATGCAGCAGCACATTATGGTGTTTCCAGGGGTGTTATTAGTCACAGAATTACAGGACGGAAGACACCTTTAGAAGTGTAGGGCAAGGTAGACCACCTGCATTAGATAAATATATAGAAAATCAGTTGGCAGAATTAATTGTGTAAAGAGCAGATTTTGGGTACCCTATGGACAAAAAGAAATTATATGACTTCGTCAAAGACTTCTGCCAGGAGCGAAATGTTAAGACGCCTTTTAAAGAGGGAACACTGGGCCAAGACTGGTATGCAAATTTTATGAAGCGGCATCCTCAATTATCACTTAAGAAGGCACAAAGTTTACAAAACAAAAGGCCGGAGGTAAGAAATCATGACAAGAATTTGAAAAGGATCGTGGAAGAAAATGAATTTGATCAGTATCCTGAACTATTCTTTAATTGCGATGAATCCGGATTTTGTACAGATCCGTCCAAAATAAAATCCATTGGAGTAAAAAATAAAGCACTATATCGACGTATTCGGGGTACAGGTCGTGAAAATATTTCAATAAACTGCTGTGTTGGCGCAGATGGATCTGCCTTACCACCTTATATTATCTTTCAAGGATGTGGTTTTACCACGATGGACTGGTGCTGGTGAGGATCTTTCTGGCACAGTTTATGCTGCAACACCAAAGGGTTATATGGAGGAACCAGTATTTTATAGCTGGTTTGCTGATCATTTTATATCTTACGTTAATAAAATAAGAGAAACTCTTCCCGCAGCACGTCAAAATCAAAAAGCTATTTTAATGTTTGATGGGCATAGAAGCCATATAAGTTCACGATTAATAAAAACCGCTTTAGAAAATAACATTATCCTTTTTCGGCTACCCAGCCATCTAACACATCACTTACAACCATTTGATTTTTCAGTATTTGGTCCTCTAAAAAGGGGTTGGGACAGAATTCTTTTAAGAGATATGAGAAAAACTTTAGGAATGACAAACAAAAACAAAATGACTCAAAAACAGTTTTCAATAGCAGTTAAAGAGTTATGGGAGAAGTAATTATCTCTGGATTCATTGGTACCGGTTCTCTGCCAGTGGACCCCACGAAATTTCCACAGTCTGATTTTGATCAAACAGCGTTAGCAAGATATCAAAATTCTCTCCAGAAGGAGAATGAATTGCCTCTTGATGATGCGATACCGTCTACTTCGAATTTAGTAAACCTAGACGCCACGAATGACGATATTACTCATACTAATGCAAAAACTGATCACAATGCATTTCTTATAGAATCAACCCCTTCTACAAGTAGAGTGAATTCAGAGAATTTAACACCATCAAATATGCAAACTAAACGAAGTGTGATTGATTTTTTCATGGATAAAATAAAGGAAAACCTGCAAAGTTTCAATCCTCCTGCTTCTAAAGAGAAACATATAAGGCTAAAACAACTAAAATATGGTGAAATGCTTACATTAGAACAAGTCTTACAACGTTTATGTGAAGAAGAACGTCGTCAACAAAATAAGAAATGTGTTAAACGAAAACAGTAAAGAGAAATGAAACCAAAAATTCACAAAAGGTGCCTCAGAAAGCAAACACTAAAAAATCAAAAATTTCTGATCTTTCCGACAGTGACTGTAGTGCAACTAGTGAACTGGAAAAAGAATTGCATATTGTTATGGAAAATAGTGATAGGACACCGAAGGATAACAATTTGCAGATTTCATCGACTGCGATTCAGGCCGAGCAGTTGAAAAACAAAACAGTACAAATGAACAGCATTGAGATTTGGAGAACAAAGAAACAAAAGCACAGAAAAAGAATTCTAAAGTTGAGCGAACTGAAAAGTTGAGCAAAACTTGCATGGCAAATGAGGGTGGAGATCTCATAAATTGTCACATGGCAATAAGCAGTATTAAGACTTAGTAGATTGGACTTGTATTAGAAATCCTTTCAGCAGGTTATGTTAATATGATATTTTTAGAAAGACTAGGAAGCTCCTTTAGATGGCCATGAAGTGACAAAATTGAATCTGTATCATCTGAATCTTTTCTAATTTGAGTTGTTTTGAAAGGTGATGCCAGTTTCACAGTCCATCCCTCTATAGAATTTATTGAAAAAATGTGGAAAGAAGCATGAAAACGTGGTAAATAACCTGTGTTCTTTATATCTTTTAAGTTACCTTTAATTATAACTTTTATTCTTTTTATTAGAAGTTTTATTTTTAATTTTCTTTAATAAACCGCTTTTCAATATTTGTAGGTTGCTATAATCAGTTATTTTATTAAAGTTTAATGTTAGTTTTATTATTGAACATTTGTTACTGTGCAGCCTATAACTAAATAAAAGGTACATCTTTTATTTTAATTTTAACTTTTAATGACTCATGCATTTACTTCACTTTTATATTTGTCCCCATTTACCTAAATCCAAATATCATTTATTTATATGGGAAAAATACTGTCTCCATTTACCCCGTTTTATGCAGCAAATGAGGACATCGGCATTGTTTTAAAAAAATGTTGGTGATCTACTTTTTCTATAAAGTTTGCAAGTTATAAAAACATTGACATAAATATACATTCAATTTAATTCTAAAATTCGATGGCGTTGCCATGCTGGGTTTTACCGGGAGGGCACATAATATTTCAAAATTTAAATGTCTCCAATTACCCCAACTGACATTAATCTGGGTCGGCATCTTTGTAACTTTTTTTCTCAATTTCTTTTTCTGCCAAACTTCTTCATTCAGTACTGGTAGTCCTGCCTTAAAACATTGCTTGGGTTCCATGCTCTAATACCGAGATATGGCATAACCTAATTCCACCAGCCACCACTGACAAGGAGATGAAATTGCACCAGACCCCATTATCCGTAGCTACTACTGCCTCATAGTTGACAAAAGGACATATATACACACATAAAACCAAAAATAAAAAATGAATAATGAAATACATACCGCTTGACATATTATAATATTAAGAATGACTAGTCTGCCATTGCATTAACATAGATGGTCAAAACTAATATTCGTTCTGCATTCGTGGCTGTTAAATTTGAGCGATTTGGTCTGTACATATGCGAGTACAGGAAAATGAACGTTCCTCACCGAGGTTAATGATGCAAATTCTAAATAGTTCACATGGGTATGTGGATGCACTGACAAACCGCATAGATAATTTTGACGAATTTTACACATCATTTTGTATACCAGCTTCCTGTGTTCCTGTTGAAGTTTACGAAAAAAAGTTGCCAAAATTGTGTGCCTGAACAGGTTAATTTTTAGACAATTTGTACAATACTTGCAAAACTTCAGAATCAGATGGAAAATACGACAGAATTCAAACTTCATCAGAAAATATTAATTTTTTATAGTTACACCTTTATGAAATTTGCAGTGAAAAAAGGAATCAAATAAAATTTCAAAACAGTGTAACAATAAAAAAAGCAATATTTTTAAACGAAATTAGAAATCTACATATTTTCCCGATTCTGAAAAAAAAATGTTTTGCAAATATTTTATAAATTGTTTAAAAAATAACCTGGAGAGGCATACAATTTTTTCACTTATTTTCACAAATTTCTATCGCATTTTTTTCTGCAAAACTTCTTTATTTAGTCTTGATAGTTATGCCAAAAATTAAATATATATGCATATAAAAGTCGAACTAACTGATTTGTAGAATTTGTTTATACGTAGAAACATTTGAGTTTTTTTTTATATATTAATTTAACTCACCTGTTTAATAAATATAATTACGGCCAAAAAAGTGAGTCACAAAACAAGGGGAATAATAAAAACAATATGACTGCTTGACGCTTGAGTTAATGGACCAATATAAACTATTTCTGATTGATAGCCGGTTGAAGATTTTCCGTCACTGGGCTAGCTATATTAAGTCAATCACGATACCATCATATTGTTCCTTATTTATTTATTTATATTATTATATTACATATTCAATACAAATTTGATATAAAATAAAGGTTATAAATAATAATTATAAGCCATAAAATGTTGCATATATGCACCTAGGTGAGCAAACACCTGTATGTGCAGTAAGAAAAAAATATATATAGAAAGACGTATCCATATAATTGATTGATATATGAATAACAATTTTTAGCCACTTGGGGGCCAATTTTTATTGAAAATGTATATGTAATTTTTTATCAAATAACATATTCTTACTTAATTTTTTATATTTACAATATCTCCAAAACACGTCCACGAACTGTCATCCATAGATCATCAGTATACGTATATCCAAAGGATATTATTAAATTGGATTATTATAGGACTAGATGATCCTAAATAGATCTCGGTAGGTTATTATTTGCGACAACCCGAGGATACCCATATTTGGATTTCTAGAGGACAACGATATCCGATTAGATTAACCATAGGATAGCCATTGTTTATTATTATACGGATATCAATCCTAGGACTAAATTAGGACATGCCAAGGAAATCTGGTGCTGTCTGGGCGAAAATCTCCTAAATTCGTATTTTTTCACTTTATTTGTCAACATTACAATGGTGTACAACAGTATGTACGTTTGTTCTCGAGCTTTAAAAAAAAATTGTGGAACTGTGTAAAGCAACCTTTTATATAGTTACACCTTTTTGAAGTTTGCACAGCGAAAAAAAGGAATCAAATAAAATTTCATAACAGTGTAACTTGATAAAAAAGCAATATTTTAAATGAAATTAGAAATCTATACATTTTCTGAAAAAAATATGTTGCAAATATTTTACAAATTGTTTAATAAATAACCTAGGGAGGCACACAATATTTTCAACTTATCTTCGCAAATTTCAATCGCATTTTTTTTCTGCAAAATTTCTTTATTTAGACTTGATAGTTATGCCAAAGACCAAATATTTATACATAAAGATCCGACACTCTAAGAGGGTGTAACGGTCCATTCTTAGATATAATTAACTTGCGTTTCATTTAATGCTAATTGCGTAAATTGGTTTGAGGTCAACCTTAAAAATTCTAGAACCGATTTAAATAAATTGTAAATCCTAGATATAATCCAAGTGACCACTGGACCTTTAGTGCACCAGTGAGAACACTGCGGTGTGGGGACAAGGGGGAACGCTGTTACTAGGACGGCTAGGTTTTTTGAGGGGAGTCGCTGGGATGCCACGGTCCCGAGCGGATGTGTGTTCTTTATTGTATGTTACGTTGTGCTATTTACGTTTGAGTACGTTATCTTATTTTTTGGTAAATTGAGACAAGACCAGTGCCTTGAGGGAGTTCGTTGTGTTTTGTACGTTGCTTTTACGGGCACTACATTAGAGATTTGGTCTGGCTGAGAGGTATGGTTAAGAAGTTACGAGGTATGTAGCCTAAGAAAGATATTATATGAGCTGGTAACGTTATCTTCTAATTATTGTCAAATAGGTACCTATTAAGTAATAAACCGCCAGCTTCCGCTCTGAGTGCGAGCTGGAAATTTGAAAGTAAATTTGCATCAACGAACGGGCTGATTTGCCTGTCCAATGAACTAGAGGTGGAGAAAGCCCCCTAGACTTTTTTTAACTTGCTATTGAGCTGTGGGAGACACTTTAGTGAAAAATAACCGTTCTTTCCCCCTTTCAACGGCACTAGTGTGTGTAACTTTTTTTAGACTTTTATATAAACGAAAAAGAAAGGCGGGTGGCGCCCTAAAACAAACTTGTTAAGTGAAATTATTCTAAGATTTTCTGAAGTTTGAGTTTATGTATATGTACCTAGTTTATTATTTGATAACCACGCCCTGACCCTATTGTGTATTACATTCTGAATATATGTATGTATTTTTTATGTTGTTGTTTCATTTGAATCATTAAAGTAAGTTAAAATAGCGAAGAAAGGAAACGCTTCGTTATAAGGGTGGGTTATTTTCAAGAGAGCCAGAGATATCTTACTGCGCATGTGCGGCATTGGAGTATGTCTGATGGGTTTTTAATTTATCACTGGGATAAAAGTTATTCTTGTCAATTTATTGTGAATATATGTAGAACATTCCCCTAATTTTTGTTTACATTATACAGTGTTTTCATGTTTCCACACTACTAGGGAAGAAGTGTCATTCAAACTCGTATGTATTCAATGTAGAGGCATAGCCACAGAATAGATAAAGAAAACGGCACAAAGAACACAGAGGGAAAGCATTGACTGCATCACTGTGGCAAATTCCAGTCACAATTTGTATTTTGCACGAAGTTGATCGACGCTTCTTTATGTACTACTTGACAAACATTACCAGGCATAGATACGCGCGAGGCGCCAAACTTTATTGCACCACAATACACAAAACACCGAACTACAGAATACAACAATTTTCTGAAAGTTATTTTTTGCCATAATGTACCATATAAACACTAACACAAACATTATGCGAATGACGGTCCCCATTCTAAACAACCCTGGACCTCTGCGAATTTTCATCTCACTGCCACGATATGTTTGTCAAGTAGTGGTGTTTTGAGATGAAAGCATGGTAAAGTACTATGTATTATTTTGTACTATGCATAATTTGAACAATGAAAATAAGATTGTTTTTAAGTGATTGTGGCTCCACACTTGGTGTATACATAAACTAGTGTAACTCAATGAGGTCACTGCCAGTATTCCAATCATAGGCCAGTTAAACGATATGCTTTGTCTCAACTGCCATTTTAACATTGTTCATTGACTTTGAAAGAAGCCTATGTGGGCACACAGTTCTAACTTGCGGATTGCCATCGGTGAAGGATCTTCGTGTTTCAACATGTGCTGTTTGAAATAATTCCTACATTTTTTCCTATGTAGATACTTCGCAGCTGTACATTGTTACCTCCGAAGAAATTTTGTGGGTCAGCATGTGCCGTTTGAGATAGACCTTTTGTTTTGACTCATATGTACACATTTCACATTTGAACATTGTTAGCTCTGAAGGACTTTTATGGGTCAACATATGCTCTCGAAGATATTTCTTACGTTTTGTCTCATGTTTACATATTTCACACTGGTACATTGTTACCTCTGTGGAACTTTTATGAGTCAACATGTGCACGTTAAGATATCTTCTTTGTGTGGTCTCATATGTACATATTTCACACTTATGCATTTTTACCTCCAAAGGATTTTTATGGGTCAACATATGTCTGGTAAGATGCTTTTTACTGTTTGCCTTGTATGTACATATTTCACATTTGTACTCTGAGGTATTTTCATGAGTCAACATGTGCATATTAAGACAACTTTTGCGTTTGGTCTGATATGTGCATATTTCACACCTGTGCATTTTTACCTCCGAGGGATTCTTATGGGTTAACATATGTCTGAGAACATAATTCTTGCTTTTTGCCTTGTATGTACATATTTCACACTTGTATGTCTTTACCTCTGAGGGATTTTTATGAATCAACATGTGCACGTTAAGATACCTTTTGTGTTTGGTCTCATATGCACATATTTCACATCTGTACATTTCTACCTCTGAGGGATTCTTATGGATCAACATATGTCTGGTAAGTAAATACTTTTTTTTTGCCTTGTATGTACATATTTCACACTTATGCATCTTTACCGAAGGGAGTTCATCAGTTAACACCTTATCTTCAAGTTCAGTTTTGCAGTCTGTACTAAATAAATTCATTTCATATTGGAATGAACTCATTTCACTGTGGTCTATTGTAATTCCTACGGAAGATTCTGCCAAACTGAAAATTTGTAAAATACAATTGTTTATTAAATTAGAAAGTATGAATTTTCTATATAAATTTCTTTTGAAATGCTAATTAGGATTGTTGTATTGAAAATGCCAGATTATTTTTAGAAATGTTTTTAAAATTGACCGAATTCCCGGCTTATTTTTAAATAAGACATATTTTCTCTATTCAATAGTTTATTGTTATTCTAAAGCCTACACAGCAGTATTACATATTTTGATGTTTTAACCTAATTTACTCATTAATAAAATGAATACAGTTTGACATTTTTTGATGAAATTTTGTACAATGGAAAAATTGCTAATATGGTTTCTCGAATTTTGGGGATATTTAAAAAAAAAAAATCGTAACAGGCCGTGCGCGTGTATCTAGAGAATAGCAATATGGCCAAATATTGCAGATTTTGAAGCTTTTCACAAACAAAAAAAACAATCATTTGAAATTATTAGAAAAAGAAAATACATGATGGCTAATTAATGACCGCCTTTCAAACAAATAAGGAAAAAAAACATTCATATTATCTACTGCACTTAATAACTACTCATATTATCTACTTCACTTGAAAACTCAATTAATAATAGAAATTTCCGAAATCTTTGTTCTAAAATGTTCTACATTTTACATAATCAATCTCAATCATTTTAATAATAAAGATTTTTAAGTGCCTTAAAAATACTTGAATGAGTATGAAATTTTTGACAATAACAGTTTCAAACGCAAAATAAACATACCTCAGCGGATCTTCAAAATTATTCAATGTACAGGGTGGGCAAATTTCGATGTTTGTATAAGGTAACACGGTAACTGTAAGAGATACGTGGAAGACACATTCTCGTTCTCTTTTTCTGAGACAAATTCACTGGCGAAAACAAAAATTCGCTATCGTCTTTTGTTTTCGAGTTATAAACAAAAGTTCGATTTTTCGACCTTTAGACACATGTCAATATCTTGGTTGTTTGTAAAGTTATGAAAAAACAACTTTTATATTCTTCAGGCACTTTTTTCTGTATAATACAGTGGCGTCGAGAAAATTTAAAAAAAAGTGCAATTTCGAGTTGTGGCATAAGTTGTATTTTTTTAAATGGCAATCATAGTTGGCTATAGATTAGTTAAAAAGGAAATTTTTTTTCTCTTAAAGATTGGCCACTTGTCTTAAAGATGTCATAGGATATGCCGCAAAATATCCCAAAATAGCAATTTCGATATTTTCATCATTGACAATTGGTTTTATTTTATGAATTGTTGCCTTCACGGTGCCAAAATTTTTGAAATTCTCCATTATTCGTTTAATGCTGTTCGGAGACAGTTTTTTGTTTCTTTGGATATCTATTAGCAAATATTTCACATGTTCTTGATAAAACTTTTACATTCTCCATAGATTATAAACAAATTTAAATAATCTTCGTGCGTATAATTTAAGCGCCCTGGCATGATAATTAATACTTGTCAAATGGTAAATGAGAGCTACATACATTTGTTTAGCACCCAACGCCGTCATAGCCAACTAAGAGTAATTGAACTTAAAATACATAGCAAAATCCCCATATAAATATATTGAATTGGCAATATTTCGAAAACTAAAAATTTTCAGAATAGACATCCATACACAAACTTAACCTTATTTTTAATGGTAAATAGGATAAGATTATAAAAATTGGGGGTGTCCATTTGAAAAAATTGATTTTTGACAGTTTTCTCAATTTCATTTTCATTCTTATTTTTTGAACACTCTGTATTAATACTTATCAAAATATTATAAAAACTCTATTAAAGTAGGTCTTTTCCAACAAAGAATCTAATCCAAATTAAATAATAAAGGCTTCCTTATAGGAAAAATTGACAATTCTTTTAGTGCCTGCAAACGTCATTTTTGACAAGAATTGAAATATGTCAAAAACGGAGAGACTTAGGTATAAGACATGATACACAAAATCGGCCTAGAATTTTGCATACAATCCAAAAATGTAATAATATATAGGGTGTCCCATTTAAAATAAGCAAGTTGACATCTACCTCCGGTATAACAGGAAGTGCCACCATATTGAAAATATTTTATGATAAATCAAATAGAAACCTACCTACGTCAGAAAATATTTTAGCCGAGTTGCTCCCGTCGACTTTAGTTTACTACCAAATTTTCAAAATTTTTCAATGTCTACTTTTCGAGATATCGATCGCCGCAGTTCGTCGTGGGCACCCTGTGTATATACATATATATATATATATATATATATATATATATATATATATATATATATATATATATATATATATATATATATATATATATATATATATATATATATATATATATATATATATATATATATATATATATAATATATATATATATATATATATATATATATATATATATATATATATATATATATATATATATATATATATATATATATATATATATATATATATATATATATATATATATATATATATATATATATATATATATATATATATATATATATATATATATATATATATATATATATATATATATATATATATATATATATATATATGGGGGTGGCTTTTGATGTATAAGTATTTAATAGCGAAAATAATTTTTTAGTAGATTACTTTTTGCGGTTTTTTATATTTATTCCAAGTAGGCGTGTCATATATGACAGTGTTTATCTGTTTGTCAGTAAATTGCATATTAATAATTTTGTTTTCGTCATAATTAGACCCCATTGAATCGTAAAAGTGAAGATGTCTCAACTAGAATTACGAAAATATAATATGCTAGAATGCGTTATTCGAAATAATAACAATTGTGATATTCCATCCGAAATTATATTTCAATCGCTATCCAGGAAGAAGACAACTTAATAAAGTTATTTTTACGAGGTTAAAAGAAAATCTCTTTAATTGTGGGTCCTTCAACAAGCCAAGAACAAAAAATCTAATTTTATAATACATTACAATTACAAAATAAAAATTCAAATAAAAGTAAATGTTCAAACTGATGTCTGTTATATTCGATACATAAATTACACCTCTTCATAACACTCTGAACTGCATTATAAATATGAAGATTTGAAATGGAATTCACATAGTGTATACAATTTTGTCTGAGTTCATTTATGTCGATACTGGTTTTCTTGTATAATTTGTCTTTAATATGGCCCCCAAAAAAAAAAAAATCCAGTGGTGTTGTCAGATGATCGTGATGGCCACCTCATTGGTCCGTTTCTTACCATCCAGTTATTTCCAAAATTGGTATTTAATTATTGTGAAACGATCCTGATATTGAGGTGGTGCACCATCTTGTTGGAAGAACTGATACCTTGCCTCAATTAAGGGTCGATTGTCCATAAATTCCTCAATAATTTTCTGGTTTAAGATTTCGTAGTACCGTTAGCCATTAAGATGTTCTTGATATATGTGATATGTTAAAACACGATTGCCACGTGGAGCACACCAAACACTAAAACTAAAGCGTCCCTGAGACAGCACGTCAACGGTATGGTGAGGGTTCATAACAGACCAATAGTGCTCGTTATGCCTGTTAAAAATTCCTGCACTGCTAATGTAGGCTTCATCTGTCCAAACTACATTTCTAGAGAAGAATGAATCTTGTTGACTTTTTGACGATACTATATGCAAAACTCCAATCGTCGCTGAAGATCAGTTGGTTGCAGGTGATGTTTCCTTATTGTATAAGGCCTGAATTTGTGTCTTTAAAATACCCACAGCTCAACGTCTTGAAATCGCAGAATCAGCTTCAATTTGATGACTTAAAATTGAAGGATTTGTAACCGCTATTCCAATTACAGTTATAGAAGTTTCTTCAGCACCTTCAATGTTGGTAATTTTTTGGTATTGGCTTGTTGAAGGACCCACAATTAATGAGATTTTCATATGATATATAGTTTGAAAGAGAAAAAAAATTCATCTTTAACTAAAACATAGCCAACTATAACTCCCATTAAAAAAAAAAATACAACATTATGCCATAACTCGAAATTGCACCTTTTTTTTAAATTTTCTCGACGCCACTGTATTATATAGAAAAAAGTGCCTAAAAAGTTGTTTTTTCATAACTTTACAAACAAACAAGATATTGACGTGTCTAAAAGTCGAAAAATCGAACTATTATATATATACCGGGCGACCACGAAATGACGCTCGCCCCTATATCTTCTTGGTCTTTCAAGATACGAATCTCAAAATTGGGCACTTCAAATAACGGCTAAATATGGATTAATTCAACCAATTTATCAATATCTGTCGCTTCCGGTTTCACCGGAAATGATGCCAACTTTGGATTTTTAAATAGAACACCCTATATATTTTTACATTTTTGGATTCAGGAGGTCATTTTGCATACAATTGTGGTATATTGAGATAAAAATATTAATGACTGGCATTTTTATGAGCAAATTTAATTTCTCATCTAGGCGGCCGTGACCCCAAAAAATGTTTTGTTTTGCTTCAATAAATAATCAAAAAATACAATTATGACATTATGTCATATGACATTTGTGTTATAGGCTCCTAAACATTTCGGAAATCGTTTTTCCAGAATAACTCATTTCTTTTAAATGGCACCATGGTGGCTCATTATGTTATTTCAATAAAGCATTTTATTACCGATAACTTGGTACCAAACACTTCACTATTTATTCATATTATAATACATGGCCCCATAACGCCAGAGTAGTTGCAGAATATTTAAATGGTCGTTTCGGGGATCATTGGATAGGATCTAATGGACCAGTCAGGTGGCCAGCGCGATCACTTAATCTAACGCCGTTAGATTTTTATTTTTGGGGCCACATTAAAGAACGTGTATATTCAACAGTACCAACTACATTAGAAGATTTGAAAGATCGAGTTAGGAGAGCAATAAATTCTATAACAGAGGAACGTCTCACCAATGTGGTGAGAGAAACTTTGATAATAGCAAGATATTGTGTAGATGTCGGTGGTCAACATTTTGAACAATTGTTATAATTTTTTTAGATAATGTGATAAAATAATTACTTAGTTTTAATTTGTTCTTAATTCGTTCATTTGTTATCATTTATCACATGTATTATTTTTATGAATAAATAATGGAGTGTTAGGTACCAAGTTATCGGTAATAAAATGCTTTATTGAAATAACGTAATGAGCCATCATGGTGCCATTTAAAAGAAATGAGTTATTCTGGAAAAACGATTTCCGAAATGTTTAGGAGCCCTTAACACAAATGTCATATGACATAATGTCATAATTGTATTTTTTGATTATTTATTGAAGCAAAACAAAACATTTTTTGGGGTCACTGCCGCCTAGATGAGAAATTAAATTTGCTCATAAAAATGTCAGTCATTAATATTTTTATCTCAATATGCCACAATTGTATGCAAAATGACCTCCTGAATCCAAAAATGTAAAAATATATAGGGTGTTCCATTTAAAAATCCAAAGTTGGCATCATTTCCGGTGAAACCGGAAGCGAAAAAAAATGATAAATAGGTCGAATTAATCCATATTTAGCTGTTATTTGACGTACCTAAATTTGAGATTCATGTCTTGAAAGACCAAGAAGATATAAGGGGCGAGCGTCATCTCGTGGTCACCCGGTATATATATATATATATATATATATATATATATATATATATATATATATATATATATATATATATATATATATATTACTCGAACTGAAATCAGAAGCCGCAGTAAGCAGTTATCGGTTAGAACCTGAAGATGGCAGATGAGATTCTGCCGAAACGTCGTTCAGACAACCACGGCCCCTCTGGGGGCCTATCACCTACAGCGGGAGTATACCCGGAAAACGAATTTAACATTCACCACCCGCGAAAACCTGAAAAACAATATATATATATATATATATATATATATATATATATATATATATATATATATATATATATATATATATATATATATATATATATATATATATATATATATATATATATATATATATATATATATATATATATATATATATATATATATATATATATATATATATATATATATATATATATATATATATATAATTTTTTCAGGTCCACAATTTTAAGATAATAAAGTGAGGGCTCGATGTATTTAAGTCGTATATTAAATGATAACAGATTTACCATATTTATTGCTATGATAAATATGAAAAATTGAAAATGTAATTGTCAGTGTCTGCCAAAATGCTTTTTTTTTATTATAATCGACACTAAAAAACTAGCAATCATCTGCTCGTCTTCTGACTAAAAAGCTATTTAAAAAAATCATATTTCCTAAATTTAATATTATTTGCATACCAGGTGATCACTGGACATGGTACGCACCAAAATATTCCATATTTTTAAAGATATAAATTACAAATTTGGGAAATGTTAATAAGATATAAAACATACGCTCTAATTTTATTTTCTTTAACGTAACACCCAATTTTTTATTTGCGATTTCCGTAGGTTTACGAGCTGAAATTTGTACAGTGATTTCTATTTAAACAAAAATTATCCTTGTAACCAAATTGGAAAATAAAACATGACAACAGATGCAGAAAATATTTGTTTTAAAAATTCTTAACAAATATAACTAATGAGATAACTAACTATTCTGTTTTAAACTTTTAGTTTGTTGATGGCACTTATTAATTGTTACTGTGTTTAAATAAGAAGGTCCAGCTCCAATTAAATTAGTAGGACCATAAAATATACAATATAGTCAGCGAAACCTATATTGCGATGGGGCGTGCAGGGCAAGACGCGACATGTGGGCGGGAAATGTATGATATCTTCCGTCTTTTACACCGCTTACATTAATGCGAAAACGATGATTGTTGTTTTTGCTGGCACGCGACCGAGGCGGAGTTTCACTTACATTCTATGATACTTAGAGTCGCATTTAATTTTGTTACCGAATCATTCTTGCAGTGCTGATATATTGTAAGTATAATATTATAAGATAAATAATAATTATTTAAAATCTGTTTATTTTATGGCGTGTTTTTGAAAATATTTTAAGAAGGTTTTCGTGTTGAAGTGAGTTGTGTAATAGTGAAATATGAGTAATAATTATTTTATATGTTAATTTGCTGGCGTGCTTTTGAAAATAATTTAAGAAGGTTATCGTGTTGCAGTGGGTTGTGTAATAGTGTAATATACATAATAATTATTTCACATCTGTTTATTTGGTGGTTTTTGAAAATAATTTAAGAAGGTTATCATATTGCAGTGAGTTGTGTAATAGTGTACTATAAGTAATAATTATTTTATATCTGTTTATTTTCTGGTGTGTTTTTGAAAATAATTTAAGAAGGTATTTGATGTAAAATATTTTCGACCATGGGAGGCCTCTACGTTTACATCTTATTGTGTTTGTGAAAATGAATGTGATAGTGATTACAGTGATAAAGAAAATCAAAGTTTATTAGTGTTTTCAGTAAGAAAAAAATCAGTTACATTGCTTTAATATTTACAATAATCTTTTGAAGTGACGAGTTTATGACCTTAATTTGTATGATTTGGATGTACTAGGTGAAACAGCATCTCTGACTAACGTTCCCCATCCCACAATACACAAACTGGTGAAAGAAGGTGCCCTACCAAAAAAACAAAGGTCCGACCTTTCGTTAGCAAAACGTTTAAGAACTTTAGTTTACGACGCGCACCTGAAAAATGAAATCCCAACTATTGACGTGGAGGAGAGAAAATTAAAAGAAATAGATTATCATCTAAAATATACCAAAAGAACTTTAGGAACTTGTCTGAGAAAAATTGGATTTAAATATCAAACTATTAATAAACGCGAATAGTGGATTGGCGAAATTCATATCTAGAAGAGATAAAAGAACTCAGAAGGGAAAATAGACCCAATTTATTATCTAGATGAAACTTGGTATGATACTCATGACACCGTAAAAAAAAGGATGGACTGATGGATCTAGAAAATGTCAACCAATCTCATTGCCCCCTAATAAAGGGACTCGGTTGCTTATATTACACTGTGCATCAGTTGATGGATGGGTTGATAATGTATTGAAACTTTGCGGAAATACATGGAAGACTGTAAAGTGGATTACCACAAGAACATGGAGGGGGAAAATTTGAGGAATGGTTTGAAAATACCCTAATTCCAAAATTAAAACAGAATAGCAATATTGTTCTTAACAATGCGAAGTACCCTTCGAGACAACTGTATAAAATTCCTAACGAGAGTTCTACTAAGCTGGAGTTCAATTTTTTTTAATGGAACATGATCTCTATTATTAGGAAAATTATAATAAAGCACAACTATTGGAAGTCCTGCAAATTAAAAATTATGAGAAGTATGTTATAGATAATGTAGCGGAGAGATATGGCCACAAAGTGTTGAGATTACAGCCATATTTCTGTATTTTCAACCCGATTGAATTAATTTTATGTAAATTGAAGAAAAACGTCAGAAAAGGAAATATTTTTCCGAAATTCGATAAAAAAAGTTGTAGAGTTAATTCAAAATGAAGTGTCGAAAATTAACATGGAAGATTGGGAAAAAAGAATTAGTAAAGTAATTACAATTGTGGATGATTATTTAAAAACTGCCAAATTTCATATAAATAGTGGAACTAAATTTATTATAAATTTGACTGAGGGTAGTAGTTGATCTCAAAATGAAGAAGAGGGTGAGAAGGACGAGGATTCAGAGGAAGAAGCAATGTGAGATGAGGTAAAGTGAAGTGAAGAAGTGAATTTTGTGATATCAACTGCATTATTTAATTCCGTTTTTGTGCTTTCGTGGTTCAGTGCTTGAGAAATATTCTTTTCAGGATGTTATTATTTATTAATGTTATTATTTTTTTTTTCATTTTGATAAAAATGTCTCTGTTTTTATTATAGTAATAACTTTACTATTAGAATTTATTTTTAGTTCATTTATTGAAAAAAAATATTTGTTTCTGTTACTATTTTGAGAGTATATTTTTTTGTTTTTAAAGCTTTCTTGTTACTTCTTAAATAATCTCTTTATACCATACTAATATTCCATACCCATCCTTTTCTGGCAAGAAATTCTCATACCTCCTCGCGGTTCTTGCTAGGTAGTAACAATTTATAGTAAGCAAACTTGAATACTGTAACTGCTGTATGTGTAGTCAATACGTTAAATTCAATATTTTTATTTCAAGTTAATACTTTTTGTACAATTGTTAAATTGTTGCTAGCTAAACTGAGCACAAAAACCTACATTGAAAAAGTAAATGAGCGAAAAATACTGTTAAATCCGGCTCTGCATTCCGTAGCGTCTGACCTCGCACGTCCCGTCACAATAACTGTTTCGCAATTCGCAAACTATACAGTCTTTTGAAACTGTTTGTACATCTTCAGTTTCTAGCCATATAAAAGAATCTCTAGGTCTGGTTTTAGACAATTAATTTTAACATTATTTTCACTGAGAATATTAATTATTCTTCCTATACACTATTAGATCCAATTTCATGCAAAATCTGTGTTTAATGCCATAATGTAAGAGAATTAAATATGCGAGAGAGAGTTGACTATACTACTTAGTTACCACTAACGCGACGGCTTACGTGGGCGGTACCGCGTGGCACGCCCGGCAGGAGAGGCAGAGCCGGCAACATTAAACCGTGGAATAAAATTCATGTGTCCCACGTGCGCGTTATCAGGCGGCGCTGGTAGAGCTGCCGGTTTTCGAGAGGCGCACGCGGTCAAATAATTTGATATTCGCCGCTAGTGCCGCCCGTACCGAGCGCAGTCTGGCTTGTAAACTCCGATTGTTTGGGTTATTCCACACGCTCTTAATTACGCGACGGCTTACGTGGGCGGTACCGCGTTGGCACGCCCGGCAGGAGCGGCAGAGCCGGCAACATCAAACCGTGGAATACAATTCATGTGTCCTACGTGCACGTTATCAGGTGGCGCTGGTAGAGCTGCCGGTTTTCGAGCGGCGCACGCGGTCAAATAATTTGATATTCGCCGCTAGTGCCGCCCGTACCGAGCGCAGTCTGGCTTGTAAACTCCGAATGTTTGGGTTATTCCACACGCTCTTAATTATTTTAGCAATATGACAAGTACCTTTAACGAACTGTTAATCAGTCAAGTGCAAAATTGCCGTATAATTCACGAATCGCACGGTAAACTGTGCCGGACTTCAAGTACACGTAAGACGCTACTGCCGCCTCTGCCGCTCCTACCTCCTCAGACGCGTCCGCCGCTTCTGCCGGGAGTGCCGCGCGGCGGCGCTCACATAAGCTGTTGCGTAATTTTAGCAATATGACAAGTACCTTTAACGACCTGTTAATCAGTCAAGTGCAAAATTGCCGTATGATTCACGAATCGCACGGTAAACTGTGCCGGACTTCAAGTACACGTAAGACGCTACTGCCGCCTCTGCCGCTCCTACCTCCTCAGATGCGTCCGCCGCTTCTGCCGGGAGTGCCGCGCGGCGGCGCTCACATAAGCCGTTGCGTAAGGGCGCTCGGCGCGATATGATGCACAAGCGAATGTCGAATTCAACAGGGGACCGGAGACACCGCAAATAACATTCATTTTTCTGGCTTTCATATATCACTGAATACCACACTTCTGTGCCGATGTGACAGTAGCGCAGAGCAACTGTCTTTGTCATCTATTAGTTTTCTATTATTTCACCACTGTATGTTATATTGAGTATTAAACGTAGGTTTTGCATGAAATCAAGTCCAATAATGTATGGATTTATGTTTTAATACCTGGTGAAAACGTCTCCATAATATACTCATTGCGCTATTTAATAATCTTAATAAGTATGGAATTATTAATAGTGGCTTAATGGTTAGCGTATCTAACTTGCAACTGGAAATACTTTAGTGGTCTGAGTTTGATTAAACAGTTTTAATCATCTCCAGATGATGCCAAATTGGTTGGTGAAACGCGCGTCAAGTGCAGTATATGGTGTTTTATGGAAAACTATGTCTGTGTTATCTTCACATCAAAGGTTGTTTTTATATGTAATATTTCTTTTGAATTATATAAATAATATAAATTTTACACTACATCGTACAGTAATTTATAGAAAAATCAATTAATTAGCATTACAGTCAACGCGAATAAAGCTATATTTGATTTCATTCTTGAATATTACTATTGGGAAAAGATATATTTTCTTAAAAGTAAAAATAGAATAAATTAACAAATAATGAAAACACTTAACACAAGTTTTAAATGTTTGAATTAAAGTGCCAATAAAATAAATGAAACACATACCCTATATGTATTTTAAACTGTTGTTAAAACAATTTTATTACTTAACCTATACAATTTCATTTGAGGTGGGAGTATACCTCGGAAGTAAAATATGTTTAAATTGTAAGTGCACAGAGAAAGATGTTTATTGCTGGTAAATATATATTTATGGCTCCTTAATAAAAAATTTAGCCAAATGTGGGACAAGAATCAAATCTATAAGCAGTTAATAAAATGAGGTTTCTGATAATGTATATTTGGGACAAATATACAAAGCGTGATCAAAATTAGATATTACTGGCAAATAAACTGTTTAATCAACAAAATATTAATGGATAATGAACTAAACATTTGTCTCTAATATTCAAGTTATTAGTAATATAATTGTATATACTTGCGATTACTACATTATTTATTTCTGCTAAATAAATAAACCAATAACACTAAAAATACTATGTTTTCGTAACTAATGTTATTGGATAGCAGCCACTAATGCCCAATTTATTAGCAGCAATTATATAGAAATATTGGTACAATTTTTTAAGGTTTACTATTTATTATATTCGTTAGTTATGACAAGTAGATTTATTATTTATTATAAACATATTGTTTATTTAGAAGAAAAATGTTATTTTTCTCAAATTTTTTTTTACTAAAACATATATTATTAGCAAATAAAAACAGCATTTAATAAAATATATGTATTTTTAAAAATAAAAATCATTCTATACATTAGAAAAACAAAAAAAATTTAAAATGCAAAACACTCTAGGTAAGTACATATAGAAAAACATCGCTAACTTAAAAATTCTCTTTAAATCTATAAATGCATACACCACTATAACCTATAATCGTGATACATTGTGTACAGGGAAATCCAACGAAAAGGCGCACCCCTATATTTTGTTTATTTTTTCAAGTTAGAAAAAAAGTTTCAAATAAATGTTATAATAGTGAATCAAATGATATCTTTTGGAACCTCTACAAAAAAATATACAGCTTGTCTCATAAAAGCGGGCCAAATCAAACTTGCATTTTTTAAAATGGAATACTATATATTTCTTTAAATTTTTGAAATCTGTGTTTTTTGAGATTTCAAATATAAATAAATATATGTTGCATCTTATCATTTACTGTTTTTTATTTATTGCAAATTTTATACTACCAGCATCTGCATGCTTATCAGATTAGCCATAAATGAAAAACAATTAATTTTACATTTATGCCTTACAGAATAATTATTTAATAAATTTAAAAAGCAAACTGTGTGGTTTTGTGTGTCACATTTGTGAAAATGTTTACCTTGTCAAAGTGATATAATATGTTGTCACAATTTATAAAAACTAACAAGAACGCTTCAATAGGTAACTTTTTATTCGGTATAGCAAGTATAATAGTAGTTTACAATTATTACATAGTTTGTTTTTGACTTTATTAAATTATTCTGTGAGGCATACATGTCAAATTAATAATTGTTTTTCATTCATGGCTAACTTGATATGCATGAAGATATTAATGGTATAAAATTTGCAATAAATAAAAAACAGTAAAAAATAAGATACAACATATGCATATATTTGAAATCACAAAAAAACACAGATTTCAAAAATGTAAATAAGTGTAGGGTACTCTATTTTAAAAAATTCAAGTTCGGTTTATTCCGATTTTATGAGACAACTTGTATATTCTTTGCAGGGGTTTTAAGAGAGCTCATTTGATTCACTACAACTTTTATTTGAAATATTTTTTTTCGAACTCGAAAAATAAACAAAACCTAGGGGTGGGCCTTTTTGTTGGATACCCTTGTACTTAATTGGATAACCTTGTACTTAACAATATTAATATGTATTTTTTTAATAATAACTAATAACAATATATAATGCCATAACAATCAATTCAGGATCGTACTGAAGTGCCGTAACGTCACGTAGTATATGAGACACAATTTTAGGTCAGCCGGCATGCGTTTATGTAAACGCCATTTTTGTAATTTCTATACTTTAAAAAATAATAGTGTGATACTATTTTAATAGAAATTATTTAATGACATCTAATCTAAATTCTACCTGTGTGGTTGAGTTACCCATCAGGCGCGTCTCCGGGTGGCGGATAGGAGAGCGGCCAGTTACTGGCCCTAGGCTGGCTCTGGTTAGTGATGGCCATAGGGAGGTCTGCGGCTTAATACCCGTATGGCACCGAACGAAAAGCATCGCCGCGGACCAACTCGTGACTCACACCGTAAACAGCTTGTGGGGTGCAACGACTCCGGCAATGGGCTCCCAAACCCGAGCCGGATAGTACCGACAAGGTGCACGGGGGACTTGGCTTAATCGCCCGGACTGCGTGGATGAGGTACCACTATAAAAACCTTCCGAATCCTAAGGTATTGTGCGCGCCGAAGGGATGCATGGCTGAGGGGGAAGCTTAGTCACTAGCGACAACACTCGGGGCACAGGCGAACCCCGTTTTATATAGCCTTCCGTGTCCACCGGGGCTCTGGGCACGGTGACCAAATACTTCCCCATTACTCGTGGGATCATTTATGAACCAAGAAAATATAAAAAACATACCTTCGGAAGGAGGTCCTGCAAAGGAGGATCCACCGAAGAGACTCTCCGGGGCAGCCAGAAGGAAGCTCCAGAAGAATAAACAAAGAGAAACTGGGGGAAAACAGGACCTAGGCCTAAACAGCTAGGGGTGTTAGTACTCCCAGCACAGATCAACCGGGGACGAGTAAACAACCTCAGGGGGTGACCCAAAGTCGGGCGTTAAACGCGGCCGATCCGAAGGAAGCACCCCTGAGGGACTAAAAGGGAAGCCAAGGAAGAGGGGCAAGGTCAACAAAGACCAGAGAACCTCCTACGCGGCAGCCCTTACTGACATCAAAGTAGCCATAATACCACATACCCCGAGACGTCCTTGAGTGGAGATCAGGCGGATCTCGTGAAGAACGCCTTGATTGAAGCACTAGATGACGTCGTCGAGGGGCAACAACCCCCGAGATTTTCGGGGGTAAACCTACGAGGGGGCTTTCTTCTTGCCTGCTGTGCTGACCAGGCGACCAAGGACTGGCTGGCGCAGGTGGTGGAGAAGTGCGTACCTTGAGAGGGTACGAAACTTAGCGTCTGTGACGCCAAGGATGTACCCAAACCCATCAGGACAATGGTGTGGATTCCGGGGCCGGCACAGGAACCGGAAAAAACATTCAAGCGCCTGAGGGTACAAAATCCAGGGCTCCATACGGAGACCTGGACAGTCGTCGATAGGAAGCCCGATCCAAAGGGACAGCAACTAATTCTTCTGATGGATGAAACATCTTTGAAGAAGGTAGAGGCACTCCATTGCAAACCCTACTTCAACTTGACCAGGATCCTTTTTAAGGCCTTGGGCAAAAAGAAGGAAGGGGAGCATATGGAGGTTGACGACCCGAGGCCGCAAGAAGAACTCGGGGCGGAAACGGCGAAAGAGGAGGACCAGCTGCAACTCCCAACAGCGCAGGAACATTCAACTCAATAATGCAGGTAAATATACATCACTGTAAAGCAGCTTCGGCAGCATTGCAGCGATACATATTGAAATACAATATAGACATAGTACTGATACAAGAACCTTGGGTTTACAGGGGGAAGATCAGAGGATTGAAGGTGGGACCAGACTGGGAACTAATCAGTCCAGGAGGGGACCACCCAAGAGCTTGCATTATAGCAAAGAAAAATAGTAATCTGCTACCAATGTGGGGACTCTGTACGAGAGACCTAATGGTGGCACGAACTAATGTCGAAATGGAAGGGTTAATGAAAGAGCTGGTAATAGGATCTGCATACCTTCCTTACGACCAAGCAGGCCTGCCTCCAACGCAGGAAGTCAAGGAACTGGTACAACAATGCGAGGCCAGTAATGTACAACTCATTCTATGCTGCGACGCTAACGCACACCACATTATGTGGGGGAGCACAGGAAACAACATAAGAGGTGAGTCACTCCTAGAATTTATAATTAGTAATAAACTAGAGGTAGCAAATCGCGGAAATGAACCGACCTTTGTTAACAGAAACAAGGCGGGAGGTAATCGATATTACTATCGTAACACAATGTGCGGGACGAGTAATTAACGAGTGGAACGTGTCCCAGGAACCATCACTTTCGGACCACAGGTACGTAAGATTTAAGTTAGAAACACCGCCTGAAGGAGTTAAGATGAGCAGAAACCCAAGAACCTGCGACTGGGAGCTCTTCAACGAAATCCTAAAGCAGGGGTTGAAGGACTGCCCATCGAAACCTAATACACCGGCGGAAGTAGAATTGCTGAACGACTTCATAACATCAGCAATAAAATCAGCCTTTGAAGAAAGCTGCCCCCTGAAAGAGAGAAGAACAAAACGTGAGACCCCTTGGTGGAATCACGAACTCTCATCCAGGAAGGCAGAAGTTCGAAGGCTATTTAACCAGGCGAAAAGAACTGGAAGATGGGAGGCATACAAAGCCGCCAATCTGAAATACGTATATGCCATAAGAGATGCTAAAACAAAAACATGGAGGAAGCAATGCGAGGAGATCGAAAGTACTCCAGAAGCAGCTAGACTCCAGAAGATCCTGCAGAGAGACAATCAAGGTAAGATTGGATCACTGCAGAAACAACAGGGAGGCTACACAAATACTGAGAAGGAGACTCTAGATTTACTTCTAGAGACACACTTCCCGGGCAGTGTGGCCATTCCACAACACAACAACGGTCCAACAGAAGACATACCAATGAGAAGGGCGTCAAAGGAGGACTGGAAACTAGCCAAAGAAGTTATAAATATAACAAGGCTTGAATGGGCGATTAACACTTTCGAACCATACAAGTCACCAGGAGTGGATGGAATATTTCCAGCACTACTTAAACAAGGAATGAAAAAATTAGCAACACCCTTGTGCACACTATTCAGGGCTAGCCTAGCACTCGGATATGTGCCAACTGGTTGGCGGAAGGTGAACGTGGTATTCATACTAAAACCAGGGCGTGATACCTATGCCCAGGCGAAATCCTTCCGGCCAATCAGCCTTACATCATTTCTCCTCAAAACCTTGGAGAAACTGGTTGATAAACATATAAGGGACGATGTGATGGGCCAAAAACCCTTACATCGAAACCAATATGCCTACCAAGCAGAGAAATCGTGTGAGCTAGCGATACACGAGCTTACTCACAGAATAGAAAAGGCACTAGACAGCAAAGAAACTGCCATAGGAGCCTTCTTAGATATAGAGGGAGCATTTGACAATACCTCATTCAACTCAATAAGTGAGGCAGTGAAGAGGCGCGGAGTCGGTCTTTCAATAACAAGATGGATCGACTCAGCACTCAACAAGAAAAATCCAATCCACGCTGGGAAACATGTCGGAGGAGGTGTCTGTAACTAGAGGATGCCCGCAAGGAGGGGTTCTATCACCCCTCCTGTGGTGCCTGGTTATGGATGAGCTCCTAGCACAATTGGAACAGCGAGGAATATATGCGCAAGGATATGCAGACGACGTCACAATCCTAGCAGTGGGAAAATTTGAGAGCGTTGCCTCAGAAATGATGCAAAGAGCTCTCAATACGGTAGATCGATGGTGCACACAGGAAGGGCTTTCTGTTAATCCAGGAAAGACCACGGTGGTGACTTTCACAAGGAAAAGAAAACTCCAAAACCTGAGGAAACTATATCTTCGGGGAAAAGAACTACAGGTGAGCAATGAAGTCAAATATTTGGGACTAACCTTAGATACCAAGCTTAACTTCAAAGCTCACATAGACAAAGTGACAATCAAAGCCACGCGGGCCTTATGGACCTGCAGAAGCATGGTGGGCAAGAGCTGGGGACTTCAACCAAAAATGGTGCACTGGTTGTACCAAAGGGTCGTCGTACCAATAATAACCTACGCCTCCCTGATCTGGTGGCACAAGGCCGGAAAAGGAGAGGCGATGAGAAAACTAGGCAAGTTGCAAAGACTTGCATGTCTAGGGACCACGGGAGCAATGTCAACAACGCCGACCGCAGCCTTGGAAATACTGCTAGGCCTACCTCCACTACACCTAGTGGTGGAGAATGAGGCACTAATGGCAGCATACAGGCTGAAAACAATTGGGTATGGGACCATCTCAAGGAGAGGATACCATACTGAAGTATTCCAATATGTAGGAAAAAATCGGCTACTCGATATGCAGTCAGACAGAATCAGCACAACCTACAACTTCACAAAAACTTTCAGGGTAAAAATACCTGAAAGGGATGGAGGAGGTAGGATGCAGAGACAACAAAATGACACCATGTGGTATACTGACGGATCAAAAACGTCAAGCAGTACCGGAGCAGGAGTTGCGGGAACAACCAGGGACAGAAATCAGCCTGAACCTCGGAAGTATCGCAACAGTGTTCCAAGCCGAAATCACAGCAATAGACGTCTGTGCACAAGAAATGATACGGAGTGCATACAAAAATAAGAGAATCCGCATCATCACTGACAGCCAAGCAGCCCTCAGAGCTCTGGAAGCAGTAGAAATACGATCTAAAACAGTAAAAGACTTCCTGGAGTCCCTGGAGAAACTTACGGAACACAACAGTGTACAACTGGAGTGGACACGAGGACACCAGGGAAATACGGGAAACGAAAAAGCAGACATGCTAGCCAGAAAAGGCGCTAAATCAATTCTAACAGGTCCCGAACCGACCTGCGGGGTACCTTATAGCACCGCAAAAGGATCGGTAAAGGAACTATTAAGACAGAAACACTACTCGCACTGGATAGAGATACCGGGAATGAGACAGTCACGCTTGTTCATCGGAGAAATATCTAGAGCAAGGACCAACGAAATGCTAAAGCTGAGCAGAAAACAGCTGAGGTGTGCAGTGGGAATATTAACAAGACACTGCACACTAAACAAACACCTAACCAATATAAGGGTGAAAGACAATCCAGATTGCAGGATGTGTGGTGAAGAGGAAGAAACTCCCCACCACATCTTATGTGAATGCCCAGCCCTAACGGCAATGAGACTAACACACTTCGAGGGACCACTTTTAACCCCGGAAGAGATAGCCAGAGCTCCCATAAACTGTATACTCGCCTTCTGGAATAGAACGGGTCTTATGGAGTAATGAGACTATGGGGTACAATAAACTTAAGCTTCAGTACAGCGGGTAGTTTAAACCGCAACCCGTAAGGAAAAAAAAAATCTAAATTCTAAACAGGCATACACTCTATTTATAATTTAATTGCGCACTGCAGAAGAAGACTACAACCATAAACTAAATTTTTTTTCTTACTACGCCATACAACACAGCACTGCACCGAACAGAGGAGTGAAATGAATAGTCAAGGATCGACGCGCACTCCCTACTACCCCAACAAGTATAGCGGGAAACGCTTTTCGATCGCGACGTAACCACACGAATATTAATGAGTTTTGAATTCTAAAAACTGGTAATTTGCGCTTAGATACTGACTATTTGATTTAAAAATCAATATATTACTCCCATAACTTCCGTTATTAGTAATTAATAAAATGGAATAAATAGAAATGTATATTTGCCATTAATAATCATATCTTAACTATTAATACAGTTTTTTTTTAATCATAATATCACTGTTATTTGTACTAGAAAACTTGTGTTAAATGAAAGTTTTTATTTGGCATTATTAGTGGATTTTATTACTACTCAAAAAAAAAAAACATTTGCTACTAATAAAAAGTATCAAATAAAAAGTTTATTTGGACCATTTTTCTCTGTGATGCTTACCTATCAAAATCAGATGATTCCGATTTAATAACAATTTCAGATTTATGAATGAATTCTGGGTAGTCCATTTCAAATTCTTCTTTTATTTTAGGTTCAATTTTTATAGAGAATTCCTCAGGATTTTCTCCTATTTTATTCACATCATGGCACCCCATTTCACATTTTAATGTCGATACGAATGCAAATTCTTGTACATCATTTGATTTAAACTCGATCTTATCATCTGTTACTTCCATGTTAGTATCTGTACTTCTTTCCTTTTCTCCAATTTTTTTTATAAAATTTTAAAATTCTTATAATGAATCAAGGAGATATTCTTTTTTATTTAAATTCTGTAATAAAAAATATATAAATAATAATTACTGTATATTACTCTACTACTATTTTTTGTAAATTTTATCATGGTTGATTAAAAACGCCACAAATTTTAATTCTGAATTGTTTTAATTAGTAACATAACAATAAAATTGTCACAATATTGTGAGTGCATCGGTTGAATATAAATTTTTGTCTCAAACAATGAAAAAGCACAACAATATCTACCAATATATCAAAAACTAAATGTCCCTTCATCAAAATTAATTAATATGATTATCTATTAACCAAACTTTCCTTTTATTGACCAATTTAAGCTGGTTCAAGTTTAATTTTGACCAAGAATAGAAGAACGCAAGCTTTGCAGAAGCAAATTAAATTAACTGATGTGATATCTCTAATATGATTAACAATAGCTGGTAAAACGTGTTACAATGTTATTTTGCCTATTTCGGACTGAATGTGTATTTGTTTATATTAATTTTAATGTACCAGACACTAAGTCTCATTAATTTTTATATAGGTATCTAAAAGTTTTTTTATTGATTAAAATTACCATTTTATTGTTTGCTTTCATGAAAACACTTCTTGTGCTTCGGAATTTTCAGTAAACATAATAAAAATGAAAAATAGGTATTTATTTCATTACATTGAAACACAAGACTACACATTCAATGAGGGCTAACGTTTTCAGGCTCGCCAGTTGGCGCCACTGGTCGAGTAAGGTCGTATCAAAAGTTGTTGTTAGGCACGGGAAAAGTTTATAGTGTTTTATTATAATTATTTCATACACCAGCAAATAAAAAACCTTGTTAATTATGCCTCAGTGTTGTGCAGTTCCATTTTGTTCGGAAGCAAAAGGCGGACATATGCTTCCGAGAGACTAAACTCGCCTAAAACAGTGGTTGATAGAGATAACTTTACTTCTTCGAAACATTCGTGTGTTTGTAAATGTTCCAGTCGGTCAAAGAATCCTGTCATTCCAGTCAAACACCATAATTTCGGGATCAGGTATTCCCATCAAATCCTGATCCCTTCCGTCCCTACGGGACCTGATACAAATTGATTTTTTTACATAAATCAAAAACAATATAGGTTCCAGAATTGAGCTTTGCAGAATTCCCAGTTTAAACAATTTATCTCTCTGAATAGGTACCATTATACTAACAATTCCTTTGAATAAGAATAATAATAATATATATTTTATTCAAACTGTCACATATTACAAGGATAGATATAATAACATGTGGGTTGAAGTATGTCAGAAACAAAACAATTTTATACAACTTATATGAAACAAAACTTATATTATTTAAATACAATTTAATTTCTTACAAGTGAGATCTAAAAGAAATAAATTCATTAACATTATAAGGCTCAATATTTACTAACAGATTGAAAATTTCTCTTTTAAAATGTTTTATATTTTCAATGTTTTATTTTATTGGGTAGAATATTGAATAATCTCATGCTAGCAAAGCAAGGACCCTTTTCATACTTAACCTATGCATTGGATAATTATAATTATTGCAATGTCTTGTGCTATATTTATGATCTCTTTGGTGTTCTCTATATTTTCCTTTGTATTCAAAATTAAACATTAGACATTCAAAAATGTATATTGCCGGAAGCGTTAAAAATCTACTTCTTTTAAATGTTCCTCTATATGTTTTTCTCAATAGAATTTCATATATCATACTTAGAGCTTGTTTTTGTATTATAAACAATTTATGTATATCGGTTGCTCCACCCCAAAATACAATACCATATTTACCTTGGGATATAAAAAGAGGCATAATTCCCAGTCGGCAGTGTTAAAATGGAAACATACCTTCGAATGACTCTCGTGCTATAAGAAGTAATTAATTCCAACCTTTCTCTACAAAACTGTAGTTAGCTGGTTTATTTAAAAATAAACTACATGATACGTAATCAATAGCTTTGCTCAGATCACAGAACAAAGTTACAATATATTCTTTGTTTTGTGACTTTTGTTTTGACTTTTCAGTGGTTTTTCTAATTCTTTAGATAGTACACCTCAAAGGATAACTCCAATGACTTCCTATTTCTGAAGTCATTGGATAACTCACTGATCAAAAGGTGTACACTACTTCCTTTCTATGACGTATCCTGGGTAATATAATGTATTACCTCAAGATATTATAAACAAACAAAAACATTAATATCTTAAATACAAGATTATGGATAATTTCAACATAAGCATGCCTTACCATGGAACAAATATTACATAAATTTGAAACAATGGAATTCTTATCTTGAATATTTTAAAAATTTTGAGAATATCATGTATTTACCTTGAGATGAATATAACCAAGTAGAGACATCCCTATTCCACATTAAAAACCATATACAGTGTACTTTCTCTAAGCGGACACTCCTGATAAGCTGACACTTTTTTGGGCAGCCACCAAATGGGTATAGCCTTGCTAATAAAAAAATTCTCTCTTAAGTGGACTCCTTATTAACTGGGCACAGACACTGATTCGCACTATTTAATGTCTCTTAATCACCTCTTATATGAAGACCTGAAGCTGCATCGAGAAGTTCTCGACAGTTCTTGTTGATTTAAAAACTACCATATATAAAAGTAAAAATTATATTTAACGAACCATCAGAAGAAACAGCACAAAAAAATGTCATCACTTTTCGGCACATAACCTCACTTTCTTTTACCACAATGAACTACAATTTTAACTACCTATTTTATCCGCAAAATCATCAGTAATCGGTTCGGGAATTTGAAAAACATAAGTATTGATTAAACATCCTATTTTTGTCGTAGAATACAAATGATTTTCTTATGCTTTATTAAAAAAAAAATGTATCTAGTTCTGTCACATTATCCATATATTATGTACATCAAAACAGCTCAAAAATTGCCTGTTTTTTCACAATCATATTTTACAGAATTAAAATATAAAATAATTTTCATTTTATACATAGATTAATATTTTTTAAAAACACATCCACATAAAGATAACTATTCTGAAGTAGGCAACAAATGACTAATAATAATCCATGTTCAATGTTCGATTCTTTCGACCATAAAACTTATTTTATGGAGTGCTGAGTGTCGACTGTGTAGAATTGTGTTGATTTATAGAATTGTACAGTCACGAATTTCTTATAATCATTGAGAAATTCCTGTCTACAGTACACGAGTAGAGTTCGGATATTATATCGGACATCAGAGTTAGGAGCAACAGATACGCATCACGTGACTTTCGAGGCAGCAGATTTCATCAGGTCTGTTCCTTTCCTCTCACTTCTACACTTTTCACAGTCATCATATAAATTAAAGAGTAGACGAAAAGAACAGACCTATCGACGAGACATTCAAGTACTTTGTATTGTTTCTATTCGGACTTGGTCTACTGTTTGGGAAGATTAGAATAGATGATGAGCCGTGATTTAAAAAAGCGCGCGATGCGTTTTGTCGACTGTTATATTTTCAATTACATTTTAATGAAGAAATAAAACAAAACAGATAAAATATTATTGATAGAATAAATTCAATAATTATGAAGATATTTTAAATAATCTAAACCACAGAAAAATAAATGGCTAAACAAAAAGTTAAACATTTTACAATTAAATAATGATTATAATACTTCTTGAACAACATGTTATACAAATCCTATATGGCAAATACAAAAAATATATAATTAAGCCTACCAATAAGGAAAAAAAATGTACATATGTCGTCACTCGTCAGCTTATGTTTAGATTTTTTTTGCATCTTTATGATTCTGGATGTTTTCTTGGTTTTTTCTTTTACACCACCAAAGAATCCCAATTTTCCACACATGAGTTAAAATGTAGTGACTGTGATGCTATATACATTGGACAAACTGGACGAAATGTAAAAATGCGATTCGAGGAACACAGGAAATCTATTGTAAACAATGAATATAATACGGGCATGTCAACACATTGTATAGAAAACAGTCATTTTATAGATTTAAATAATGTCAAATCACTCCATTCGGAAAAGAACGGAAAGAAACTTGATCTATTAGAACAATTAGAAATAAGTAAGGCTGTTAAAAATAAGAAAAATTTAACGAATTTTTACCGGCCACCATATTTTAAATAAAATAATTTAGATTTCAAAAATAAAGTAATATTCAACTTATAAAAACATATTTTACAATAATTTTATAGTAGGTACCAGATGTGGTTATATATAAGCAATGAACACAAATTTTACTGTTCAGTATTCCCTGTACTCTTGACAAAGGCCTAAAAAGCCGAAACACGTGTAGAGTTTCCAATACAATATTTTTGAAACATTAAAAAGCAAATTTCTTTCATATATTTATAAAATAAATATAATAAACAAAATAAATAAAATAAGTAAAATTAATAAATAAAAGGACTATCTTTGGTATCGGGAATGATTAGACGGGTGGGAGAGCTTAAGCGTTCGTGCCTGCATGTAATCTATATCTGCCTGAACTGTAATAGGTATTCAGAACGGTTCCCAAAAATGAACTGAACCGTTCTCACATGTTCCGTAAAATTACCAGTTCAGTACCACCACTACTAGCAAGAGATTCTTGCTGCTATTCATTTGTTGCCTACTTCAGCGTTATTTATGGCAGTTATATTTATTCTGTGATGTTTATGTATGTAGTAGGTAGTCAAGATTTATAACTTTAGTTTATAAATCTTGTGTAGTAGTGATGTTCTTACAAAGTGAAAGTATTTTTATGTTCAAATACTATAAATTATGATTATGAAAAAGCAGACAATATTTGAGCTCTTTTGATATACAAATGTATATGTATAAAATGTAAGTTGAACGAGACTTTTTTCCCTATACACTGCATGAGAAAATTATTCATATTCTACGGCAAAAATAGGATGTTTTGAACAAATATAATGTTTTTCAAAATACCGAAAAAGATTACTGATAATTTTGCGGATAAAGTAGTTAAAATTGTCGTTGATCCTGGTAAGGAAAGTGAGGTTATATACCAAAAATTCTGAAAATTTGTGTTGTTACATCTGATGATGATTAAATATGCTTTTTACTTTTTTTACGTAATAGTTTTTAACATTTAGAGTGCCGCAATGAAACTCGAGCTGAGACGTCCATAATGGCTACATACATTTTTTCCATTATTTCATTCCCTCTTGCATAATATAGTCATAGCATAGTTCAATGTTTCATATTACACAACCGTAGTATCAAAAAAACATTCTTTTTTCTGTCACACAGGGTTTTTCCCCACAGCCACAACTAGTACTTTCAGAATAACCGCGGAGGACATGATCAGGTGATGCAATTTCCTGTTGATACATGCTGTTTAATTATAATAATAATAATAATAAATTTAATGATCTTTAGAAAATATACATTTTATAGATATGTAGAGATGGATCGTTTATTACCATTCTAAATAAAACTTATGGAACTAAAATTTAAATATCTTATATGAAAAAAGTACAAAAACATATAAAATGTGTACAAACTTTCTAAATTAATAAATAATACAATACACACATACATCATTAAAATGTACATTAAAATCGCCAATAAGAAGTATATTTGTTTTACTACCAAAAGTCTCAGTTACTTTTAAAGCATTAAACATTATGCCTAAAAAATCGTCAACTTTTATTAACTTTGGAGATCACAACAATAACAATTAAATTTAGGTTTTTTATATGACAGGCAGATATCTCGCATTTTTATTCAACAAACAATCTCATAATGTTGATTATTTCTATTGCATGTAAGTTTTACTTCCTCACCCCTCAAAGTGAGGAAGTTATGTATTCGTGAAAAAAATTTTGAAAATTTTTATTGCATTTCTGGATGAATCTCGACGAATTATGACGATACACAAAATTTCAAGCAGAACAAATTTTATGTCTCTGTGTGTGTTTGTGTGGTTCATGATGGCAGCTACAATTTTTGAGATAAAGCTTTTAAATTTGGTACACACGTTCTAGAGGTCAAGGAAGAGATTGAGTTCGTTGATGAGCCAAATCGGTCCCAATGTCTAAAAAAATATTAGTGACATCAGTGGCGGTTCGTGGGTCAAGAGATAGGGAGGTCAATTAGAAAAGTTTACTGTATTACCTACCTTTTAAAGTGATTTAAATTCCAAATCGATCCTCGGGTCTTTTTGAGATGCAAAGTGGTCAATTATTTTTTCATTAAAGTCTTTTATCTTCTTTATTAATGCCCTTTCAAAGGTAAGCATAGCTAAAGAAGATAACCTTTCCTGACCCATGGTATTTCTTAAAAATGTCTTTATTCTTTTTAAGGTGGAAAAACAACGGTCACTTTCGACAGTAGTCATAGGGAGAGTACACAAGACTTTTAACAGTTTGACACTTTCAGAAAAAGTATTGCACAAATTATTGTTAATAAAAAGCTGTAACAAAGCAACTGCACCTTCACTATTGGAAAAATCTTCTCGGCTATATAATACTTTTAATTCAGTTTTAAGTTTCAAATGATTTATGACTGGATACTCTGTTTTAACTAATTTAAACATATCTTGAGGAAAGCTTTTTTTATAATCTTTAAATCGATCTGCATGAAATAACTGAGACACTACTAAATGATTACTGAAACTAAACCTGTTTTTGATCTCAGATGTAATTATATCACAAACTTCTAATGAAATTCTCCTTTTTGATTTTTCCGTTTTACATCTCTGGGCAGACTGCATGGATGTCTCCTCCAAATAGTTATTCAAAATTTTATTTCTGATGTCTTCAATTTTACTATTAAAACACCAGTACACTTATTTACTGTTATGACATCGATATTATATTTTTGTAATTGATTGAACAATATATCACAATGAGGCATAACTAAATGAAAAAAATTTAACCAGTAAAGAAAATGTTCATTTTGTAAGTAGTTTTTTAAACCAATAGCTTGGTTTAGAGTGTTGTTTTCTGATTCATTATCAATGATTTTTTTCTAAACAATCTAATAATTCTGTTCGATAGGTATAAACAGTTTCTATGCACTTTGTATTAAAATTCCATCGTGTTGGAGCAGCTTTCGGTAATATCACCTTAACAACATTATCTAACAGGGCTGTTCTTTTTGGCGATTTTCCAAAGAATGAAGAAAAGCTATGTAAATTAGCAAAAAAAATTTTTATGCTTTTATCCTGACTTGATGCTTTTTGTAAAATTAAATTTAGTTGATGAGCGTAACAATGAATAAAATTTGCTTAAGGATAACATTTTTTAATTAAACATACCTATTAACTTCTTTTTTCTTATCAAGAGATGTTTGCTTTATCGTCATATTAGGTTTTGGATGGCCACCACCTTTGAATTTCACTTTCGGTCTTCATAACCCAACTTATGTCCATCTTTCAGTTTTAATATATTTTGTACAACACTCATATTTAATAGCAAACACCAAAAACACTGTTTTACTTAATTTCACGACAAGTAGAGATTTACTAATAAAATGTTCACAAATAAAAACATTAAAAACAGCGGGATAGAATTTATCGACCAACCCGTACCTACATTAAAGCTGCTGACTAGTGACTGCTGTACTAAATTTCCTGCGTTACCGTGTCAGGGTCGTCAGGGACATTGTCCCCTCCAGTGTTTTCTGTCTCTTTTTGCTTCTGACGATTCGCGCATAAGTCTATTTCACTATAATTCGTTATAAATTCGGTCCGTATCTAGCTTTGAGGACACGTTGTGGATTGACCCAAGATTTTTAAGTTCTATAAATGAATAATGTAATGGTCTAGATATTGGAATAGTATTGTGCATAGAATGAACTAGAAACTTTAATATATTTTTTAAGAATATTAAAAATATATGTATTATATATTTTTAAACTTCAGAAAATGAATAGCTTTATTTTTTTATTTGTATGTGGGAGGTCATTGACCAAATGACCCTATAGAAGAACCGCCAGTGCGTGACATTCCACCAATGTGACTTTTTTGAAACGTCAAAATGTGACTTTTTTGAAACGTCAAAATGTGACTTTTTGAAACGTCAAAAAATGTGACTTTTAAAATGTCAAAAATTACTTTTATTATAAACTCCACCACAAGTCGAATTTTATTACGGTGAGGAAGTTCTGATCCCCAAGTAATAATTGGCAGCGGTTTTTTCAGGATGTATACACAAGCATAGTTTTTTTAAACTTATCTACAACATAAAAAGTGTCGGCTTCTTTGACGGCGGTAAAGGGATTTTTATGTTGCAGAGAAGTTTTTTAAAATAAACAGTACCTCCATTTTTTTAATCCCTACAATAACAGCTGATCATATTAAAATCTTTAATATTATAGCATGATACCTCATCTCGTATTAACCAATGTTCCCTGATGCAGACTAGTTGTATAGAGGGATTTAGAATTACAAAATGCTCAAGCTCTAACAATTTATTCCTTAAGCATTGAGCGTTTAAGTGGAAAAAGGAAATATTTTCAGTTGGGGTATGTGTTGACCATGACTTCATTTGTTTAAAAAAAGAATCTGGATTCTCTTCATTAGGGTTTTCAAGTGTTTTGGCTTCATTAGAGTGCTGTTTATCAAGAAAGCGTCTCCCTAGTCTAAATTCAAACCTGTCATAGCAGACCTTTTTTGGCCAGAAGCTCGAATCATAAACTTGATTTTACTAATGATGAGTAAGTTCTTTACGTAGACATCATGAGTGTCTGTCTGAGCTCTGTCATATAGTCTTTAATTATGTTATCATCAGTTATGCTGTCGGGCAATTCAGATATAAACAGCCAAATTTTCTTTTGCTTATTGTAGTCTCTTACGTGAAAGTTCTTTTGACCTTCCCCATTTCCAACCATTGAACTTTTTTTCTCCTGAGCGGTTGGAAAACTTTATCCTGTTTTTCTGTATTTTCTAGATTTATTTCAGCAGGTTTACTTTTTAATACATCGTTTTCCTCTATTATTTGATTATTTAATATACAAGCCCTATTGGAAATTAAACTACAATTTGTACAATTATACCGCAGTCTTCTCTTTGCTAGTTCCATGACTCTTTTTCTCCGTTGGTGCAATTCCTGCACATAATTTACAGCAAGACTTAGTGCAGTCATCACAGATTATCATTTGCTGCAAGTCCAAGTTTTTACTTTTATATTCTTCATGGTTTACACAATCCATTAAGTGAACTTTGAAATATTTTTATTCAGTAGTTTATTTGACATGTGCATTTTAAAATTTATAAGTTCAGTCCTGTTTACAGACCCACAAAAAACAAAGACACAGACACCTTTTTAATTGATATATGTATGCAGTTTTTATATTGGTAAAAAACTTTCTGCAGAGGAAATGTTTATTTAACTAACTACTATTTAAAAAACTGGAGGTATTATTCATCTTTCGGTAAATATTTTTAAACGTATTTTCTAATGGTGTTGGACGATTTGGATACAACACCCTATATGTTCTTTTTGCTGCACGCTTAATTTTGTTATTTTGTATATAACAAGTAAATATTTGTACTTTTTCTTCCTCACTGTAAACCATTTTGATTATTTCATTAAAGGAATGTCACTTATTAAACATAATAGTTGTCATTTTCATAGCTCACTTTAATTATGTTAACTTTTCCATATTTATAGCAACTAGTTTAACTAAGATATTCGACGTTTAATAACTCAAAAACGGTATACGGTAGGGGTAACATATGGTATATTTTTGAAATCAGGAACAAAGGATCATTCCAAAAATTTAATAATATACAAGGTGTTCCATTTAAAAAGATATATTATTTTTTTTGTATCCCCTGAAATTTTCAATATGCACTTCCACATTGGCCGGTAATTCAAATCCATTTATATCCCCATTTTTTAAGTGAAATTTTTGATTTTTTTAAGCTTAACAAAACCATTTGTTTTTAGATAATTTTCGTTTTACTGCAAGCAGTTCTTCGATCATTACATCTCCACCGTCAGAACTGCAGGTAAAATATAAATTTACACTAGTAGACTATCCAGATAAGAGGAGTTTAATAAGAGGCTTTAAAGAGCGCAATTCAGTGTCTGTGTTCTGTTAGTAGGGAGTCCGCTTAAGAAAGAATTTTTTATTAACAAAGTTATGCACATTTCATTGCCCAAAAAAGTGTCCGCATATCAGGAGTGTCAGCTAAAAGAGACTACACTGTATATGGTTTTCAATGTGGAATATGGATGTCTCTTCTTGCTTATATTCATCTCAAGGTAAATATATATTTTCAAATTTTAAAAAATGTACGTAAATTCAATAGAAGAAATCCTTTGTTTTAAATTTTTGTAATATTTGTTCCATGAGTAAATTTTATGTTGAAATTATTCTCCATAGTCTTATATTTAAAATATTAATGTTTTTGTATGATTATACTCCTCTCAAATTAAATAAGTTAATCAAGATTTTGCTATAGTTTTTACGAATAAATAAATTATTTCCCGTTAAATAAAGATAATTCATTCAAATTTCTGAATAAATCGGTACATTCAAAACAAAAATACTTTTTTTGTATGAGATAATTTGGAGAATATTGACGTTAACCTTGGTCAATTCAAGTAAATACTGGGAAGTATAAGATAAATGTAGAGATAATAATGAGATAATATCTTGGGTAATATGTTATATTACCCGGAAAATACCCCATAGAAGAAAGCAGTGTATACCTTCTTGATCAGTGGCTTACCCTTTGAGTTCTACTAACTAAACAATTAGAAATACCATTAAAAGGCAAATTGCTTACTTTGAAAGTAGTATTTTGTTAGGTACTAGTCAACGAGTGGTCTAATCCCCGACCTTTCAATATAAAACGGTTTGTTCATCTTTGTCCCACACTGGTGATATTTCTTCTCTTTCTGCGCCGCCAAGTGCCAAGCTAGAATCGTAGAATAGTAAGTAGTGAATAATTTGGATTTTGTAGATACGTCCACAGAAAAGGCCGTTATGGCGTTAGTTGAAAATTGTTTAGTTTTGATTTAAAAAAATTATACACTTTTTTACTTGTCTAATTTTCACTTTATTTGTTATTTTACAACTAGTTTCATCCTATTCGGACATTTTCAAGTAACTAAATTATACACAGATTTTACTTTAATTTAAATATAAACTGACCTGAATAGAGGGATGGGTCACTTTATGGTTGATAATATAATTCAAATTTGTACAGATGTTATGTTATTAAATGTAGGGGTTTTTTCGAGCTAGTAAATTATATTATGGTGTGATTTTTATTAGCAGTAGTTTATCTGAATAAGTTTAATAACGGAGAATTATTTAAATCTATTTGGTCGTTTAATATGTTGTAATTTTTATTCATATTTAATTTATTAATTTCTAACACTTCTAATAAATTAAGTTTTTTACTTTTCCCACAAATATGTAATATTTTAGGTTGATGGTCGTCAGTTATTGTATGACCAGAATCTGTTAGATGTTTATAAAAGTTGGAATGTTGTTTTTGTGTGTGAATATGTTCTCTATATCTTACTCCGAACGATCTCCCTGTTTGGCCTACATATGAGGCGTTACATTCTGGGCAATCTAACCGATATACACCACATTTTTTAGAGATATCAGTTTTTTGTTTTGCATTGAAAAGATATCTGCCTATATTTTTGTTAGAACTAAAAGATGTTTTAATATTAAATTTGGAAAAGGTATTGCTAATTGAATAGGAGAGTTGAGCTGAATATGGTAATGAAATGTATGTTTGAACTTTTTTCTCGTTAATAGTGGGATAAAGTTCTTTCAAGAGGGACTTATTTTGTTTTTTATAGATTAAATTGTTGATTATATTTTGAGGGTACCCGTTATTATGTGCAATAAGTCTTATTGTGTCTAATTCTTCTTTTAAATCTGTCTCAGATAGAGGTAAGCTGAAGGCTCGGTGTGTCATAGATTGACATGCGGCTAATTTGTGGGAGAGAGGGTTATAGGAATTAAAGGGTATAGTGGCGTCTGTAAAAGTTGGTTTGCAGTAAATATTATAGGAAAATGATGTTTTATGTCTTTTTATAGTTAAGTCAAGAAAATTTATCGATTTATTGTCGTTCTCTGTTTCTAAGGTAAAAGATATATTATTAGGTGTGTTATTGATAAAATCTAGGAGTATTTTTAATTGTCTGTCTGTCCCTTTAAAACCTATTAGGATGTCATCAACATACCTGTACCAAAAGATAATATGTTTTTTTGATATTGGAGAATCCAATATAGTTTTTTCAAGATTATCCATGAATATATCGGATAAAAGGGGGCTAAGTGGCGAACCCATAGGGAGCCCTGTTTTTTGTATAAAGATGTCCTCATTAAATTGGAAGTAATTTTGATCTAAACACAACTTCAATGTTTGCAGATTTCATTTTTTAATTTTGGAATAATTTTGCATTTTTCTAGTATATTTGAAATTAAAGGAAGACATTCGAAGGGGGGATATTAGGAAACATATTCGACACATCAAACGATACTAATTTTATAGAGTTGGGGTCAATATTTAGGCTGTTTAATTTTACTGTTAAGTCTAAGGAGTTATTAATTGTATTTTTTGGCTTAAATTTTGTAATAGATTTAAACTCGTTATTAAGTAATTCAGATAACTTACGTGTCGGTGCATTTGTGTATGAAACCACTGGTCTAATGGGTTTATTGTCTTTGTGTAGTTTAACTAAGCCATACAACTTTGGGGCTTCACAGTTCATATTTGTAAGTCTTCTTTTTTCAAATTCGGAGTGGCACAAATATTCAAAACTTTGTATTAAGGACTTCGTTTCTTTTGCAAATTTGTTCGTAGGATCTTGGGTTGATTTTTGTAAATTTTGTTCATCTAGAAATTTCTCAATTTTATTGATATATTCTGTTTCTTGGAGAATAACTGTAGTATTGCCTTTATCTGCTTTCGTTAAAATGAGTTTATTGTGATGTATTTTTTCTTGGATACCTTTTATTGTGGCTGTATGTGAATGGCTAGTCGTTTCTGTTAGGTTTTAAAGGGACAGACAGACAATTAAAAATACTCCTAGATTTTATCAATAACACACATAATAATATATCTTTTACCTTAGAAACAGAGAACGACAATAAATCGATAAACTTTCTTGACTTAACTATAAAAAGACATAAAACATCATTTTCCTATAATATTTACCGCAAAACAACTTTTACAGACGCCACTATACCCTTTAATTCCTATAACCCTCTCTCCCACAAATTAGCCGCATATCAATCTATGACACACTGAGCCTTCAGCTTACCTCTATCTGAGACAGATTTAAAAGAAGAATTAGACACAATAAGACTTATTGCACATAATAACGGGTACCCTCAAAATATAATCAACAATTTAATCTATAAAAAACAAAATAAGTCCCTCTTGAAAGAACTTTATCCCACTATTAACGAGAAAAAAGTTCAAACATACATTTCATTACCATATTCAGGTCAACTCTCCTATTCAATTAGCAATACCTTTTCCAAATTTAATATTAAAACATCTTTTAGTTCTAACAAAAATATAGGTAGATATCTTTTCAATGCAAAACAAAAAACTGATATCTCTAAAAAATGTGGTGTATATCGGTTAGATTGCCCAGAATGTAACGCCTCATATGTAGGCCAAACAGGGAGATCGTTCGGAGTAAGATATAGAGAACATATTCACACACAAAAACAACATTCCAACTTTTATAAACATCTAACAGATTCTGGTCATACAATAACTGACGACCATCAACCTAAAATATTACATATTTGTGGGAAAAGTAAAAAACTTAATTTATTAGAAGTGTTAGAAATTAATAAATTAAATATGAATAAAAATTACAACATATTAAACGACCAAATAGATTTAAATAATTCTCCGTTATTAAACTTATTCAGATAAACTACTGCTAATAAAAATCACACCATAATATAATTTACTAGCTCGAAAAAACCCCTACATTTAATAACATAACATCTGTACAAATTTGAATTATATTATCAACCATAAAGTGACCCATCCCTCTATTCAGGTCAGTTTATATTTAAATTAAAGTAAAATCTGTGTATAATTTAGTTACTTGAAAATGTCCGAATAGGATGAAACTAGTTGTAAAATAACAAATAAAGTGAAAATTAGACAAGTAAAAAAGTGTTTATAATTTTTTTAAATCAAAATGGATTTTCACAAAGTAACTTCATCTTCAATCAACTTTTTTGTTTATTTTTGTCATTATTATTTATGCTTTCCTGTATAATTTAAATTTAATATTAATAACAGTAATAAAAATTACATTTAGGTTTCCATCTTAGCTTTTTAAAATTAACTTTAAACTCATCCACGCGGTTTTCTCGCGAATGACTTGGAGGAAGATTTATTACCACGCATGCGAGAGAGAAAAGGAATAGATTTGAATTAACTCGCGGGTGGACATCTCGTATATAAAATTATATTAATTACAATTATAAATAAACCCTCTCGCAGAATTTAATCTATGCTAGCCTAGGAACATACAGGTGCAGAAAGTAGTGAGTGAAAGGGGACTTGCATACTCCGAGACTTATTTTTAAAATTATTATTTGCGAGGCTAGGCTTTTGGGAAAAGTTCTCGAACCACATTTTACACTAAAAATTTTTAATTTGTTTTAAAATAAAGGTTCAACTCAACTTAAAATTAATTTCTTTAACAAAATTTGGTTAGTTCTAAGTTTCCCGGGTGTTTATTAGACTGCCATACAAGTTTGAAAATTTATTGAAATTTTTTGGGTTTTAAGAATCGACAGCCAAAATTTGTACAAAAAAAATAATTTTCATTAAATCAGTTTGTTAGTCCACCAGGACATAGAAAAAAAATCATTTTAAATTTTTTATAACTTTCGACTTAGCCGTTTGAAGATAATTTTTCGAATTTATTTTAATTTTAACAAAATCAAATTAAGCATAAAAAGATACACTGCTCAAACAAATTTTTTTTTTCGAATCCGACAAAAAAAATGTTGAATAAAAATTATTTTCTGGTTTTATAAATCAATCATTAAGAAAAGTTGTGAAGTCTTGCGCGAACTTTTTGGCAGGCTAGTAGTATCTGAGTTGTGGGTCAACTTGCCGTCCGGTCTGTTGGATTTCAACAATTTTTTCAGAAATTTTTAAGAAGTGTTTTGTGATTGGGAATTTTACGTTTTTCTAAAGGACCCCATGTCCAATTTTATTTTTGTTCTCGACGACGTCAAAAAATTTTACATTTGCATATCACCTGATCTCGTCAGTAAAATTCAATTTTGTAAGGAACCCTCTGTTCAAAATAATTTTCAGTATTTCATAGTCATTTTCAGGCTAGAAAAAAAAAACTAAATTGCCAGGGATCCCCTGTGCAAATTTTTTCTTGGCCTAATTAAATAAAAAGCATACGCCGTTTGATTAAATCCAGCTATAAAATCTAAGGTAGAAACAGGTCTCTCAAGCCAGGACCGCCACAGAGGAGTTACTGAAGTCTTGCTCAGCTCTGTTAGAGTAGCCAAGGCACACAGAAACATTCAACAAGGATAAGAACAGACTATCTTACCTCTGTATAATAAAAGTCGACCTTGAGAAAAATTCCATTCCTATGATCAAGTACCAAGGCAATAAAACTAAGATTATTTTCCGTGGCAGTAAGTCACGTGGCGCCCAATTTAATATAATAACCCAGCTAAGGAGAAATAAACCCACAGGCATCCAAAAAACAAATCAAAACCTTGTATTTGTGACATGGTGCCTCGACGTGGGGCTTCATCGTTAAAGAAAGAAAATAGTAAGACGACATAAAGAAATTAGGCCACATCGCTGGCTCCATAAACGCCTGGTGTATTTGTGACAGTTCGTCTAACAATTGGTAGGCTGTCAACGGACTATCTTGGGAATGTCACTAGCCTGATGCAGGTCGAGAGGCGAGCCCAGCTGAGCAGCCGAAGAGACCTACCCAGGAGGCTTGCTATTCTGCCAGCAGTGCAAGCGGGCAGCCCAGACGATGGGTTAGTTGACAGCCGATGACCGTGGTTCGGCCAAAAGGGCCAATTGTGACCTATTAGTCTAATAAAATAAGTAGCTACTGCTACTACTACTACTAGAGTATAATATACAATAATTATTCTTTATATGTTTTTTTTTATTACAGAATTTAAATAATCAAGAATATTTCTTGATTCATTATAAGCACCTTTTTGAAGTTTTATAAAAAAAATTGATGATAGGAAGTAAGTACAGATACTAACATGGAAGCAACAGATGATAAAATCGAGATAAAATTAAATGATCTCCAAGAATTTTCATTCATACCGACATTAAAATGTGAAATGGAGTGTAATGATGTAAATGAAATAGGAGAAAAGCCTGAAGGATTCACGTTCAAAACTGAACCTGAAATAAAAGAAAAATCTGAAATGGACTACCCAAAATTCACTCATGAAACTGAAATTGTTATTAAATCAGAATCAACTGATTTTGATAGGTAAGTTTCACTTATAAATTACATATTTTACTTTTGAGATATGCTCCCACCTCAAATGAAATTATACAGGTTGAGCAGAGTTCTAAGATTCCTAAATGTTTAAATAATATTTTTTGGATTAATTCGTTTTTGAGATTTAAGTCTTTTGATTTTAATTCATTTTTTATAAGGTGACTTATTATGACTTATGATTTAAATCATTTTAAAAATGATTTATTATTTTGCATACTTATTTAAAGTAGTTTCAAGATTTAAATCCGTGCAAACGACTTAAATCAAGTAAAATGATTTAAATCAATCAGAAATGATTTAAGTCAGAATCAATAATTAAGCATTTTATAAATGATAATAATAATAACAATAACAATAATAAAAGTATTTTATTGATTTCACCAAAAGGCCAGGTCCTTCAGCCTGTTAAACTGTTTAAAATAATTTACATACCATTTCATTTCATTACAGTATAAATATCTGTATTAAAACAAAAAAACTAATATAGATTCGTTTCATTGTATATTATTCAGTGCGGTGATGTGTTCCCATAGGGTTAGCTCTGGAAATTTTCTTCTGCTAGGTAATTCTTGTTCTCTTGTTTTGCAAAGGGGTTGTATTATTTCTGTTATTTATTTCTTTAGCAAGTTTTGTGGTTAGGGATTGTAATCTTTGGTTGATTGGTGTTATTTGTGTAATCTCATAGAGAAGGTTGTTGGGAGGGTTATGGAGAGGATTTCTGGGGTGTCTGATTTTGGTAATGGATCATAATGTTGATGTTTCTGCTATTTCTAGGCTCTTTATGACTGGCCTTCTTGTATTAAGGTATAGTGGGTGGCTATATTCTAATAATGGACGGCAGATTGTACTATAAATATGGGCAGCAGTTTTTTGTTGATTCCTTGGTTTTTATATGTTAGGCTGCGGAAGTGTCTTCTTCTTGCAGTGCACTTCTTAATTAGTTTGACATGTTTGTTAAAATTAAGCTTATTGTCTATTGTGACTCCAAGATATTTTACTGCCGGTTGACAATATATTGTGCTATTGTCAACAGTTATTGTTGGAGTGTTTGGGGATATATTATGGTTAAACCTGATGTATTGATATTAAGGGGATTTGGTTTCATTCGCCATTGGTTGAACCACGTTAATGTTCTGTTCATCAGTTGCTGAAGTGCCTCTGCTGTCTTGTAGATGTTCTTGTTATGGCTTACGAGTGCGGTATCATCGGCATATTGGTGAATATACAAATTCAGGTTTAAATATTCTGGTTCTGAATTAAAGTTATATATATCATAACAATATATATTGTAGAGCAAGGGCGAGAGTGGAGAGCCTTGTGGAACACCTTGATGGATTGTAATGTTTTGTGATAAATGGTCATTAATTTTAACTTGAACAGTTCTTCCACATAAGTAGCCTTTGAGGAGAAAAAGCAGATATCTGGGGCAGTTGGTTACCATAAGTTTGTATAATATGCCACCATGCCAGACACTCAAAAGCTTTATAGATGTCAAGAAAGATGGCAGCACTACATTGACCACTAAGTTTTGCTGTCTGTATGTTAGATGCGATGATTGTAAGGGGGTGTACAGTGGAGCACTTTTCTCGGAAGCCGAACTGATACCTTGTGATAACATGTCCTACTTTGTTTTGTAATATCGCTTTGATGATTTTTTTCAAAGTTCTTTCCCATAACAGAAAGTAACATAATGGGACGATGGTTGATAACATTTGTGTGGTCGGTGTTAGGCTTGGGAATAGTGATTCAAATTCCATGTTTCCATTCTGGAGGAAAATAACAGTGATTGAGACAGTATACATATGTTCTTTTATTGTATAAGTGTATTTCATACTTGAGTTTTCTTATTATGTTTTTCGGAATATTATCGTATCCCGGTGCTGTGTTTTTACCTTTATGGAGTATATAAATGATATTAAGTCACTTGATTTAACTCAGCGTTCGATTCTAATGCATTTATGCGAACTTTTAGGTATTTGCGTATTACATAGAGGATTGTTTTATTTAGTATGGCTGCAGCAAACGCTTCGTGCCGGCATAGACTTGTATAGATTTACACTCAAAAACGATTATCGTCAGTCAGATGTTAAACATCTGTATTTTTGTGTCGGGTAGTGCATTTATGATGAGCTACTAATTGCTGTGCTGTATTATTACATATCAAAATTCAGCAGAGTCTATCAAAGAAACTTTGGGACATTATTACATTTATCCTGGACCAGAAGGAACTCCTTATTATAATGAACTCTCAAATTTTAAAAGAAAAAGTTAAATTAAATACTTTATTTTTTAAAGAATCAGATGATAAAGGAGAATGACTTGCAATATATTGAAGAATATATAAAAATTCTTTAATCTTTAGCTTATGCAATTGACATATTACAAGGCCGAACAAAACATATACTTTGGAAGCGTTCTGCCAACAATAGGCAGTTTAAAAACTGAATGTATTAAAATGAAGTCTCAACATTTCAGATACCTAAGTTCAATTAGCAGAAACTTTATTAAATGTCAAATTTGACGGCTATCTAACCCTCACAAATGTTTCACGATTTGCTTTAGTTGCCACAATCACCCACCCAAAATTTAAATGGAGTTGTCTTGTAACCGTCACTCTTATTGCGCCACCCTGTAACTTTTTTTTCAGGCTCGCCCAATATAAACATGATGAATATTAGAAATCTAGGATATGCAACCCAAAATACATTATCTTTGTACGCCTGGTGGCAGTAATAAGTAAAAGTTCTAAATTACTATTTTAGTGCAGTAAAAATAAATTATGACCTGGGCAAAATTGCAACACAAATGATTCTTTTTGCATTATAACTGTATAACTTTGTATTTATAATGTATGATATAATGGTGATACAAGTTATGTACTCGATGGAGGGTCCTTACTGCATCGCCTGCCATGGCATAATGACAGTACATTCAGGGATATAGCAAGATGTTATGCGTCGTTTGTGACAGCTTATTATGGGCAAGCAACTGTAGTTTTTGATGGTTATACATCAGAATACACAATAAAAGACATGACCCATAATTGCCGAACAAATACAATTTTCTCCTCCGTGAACTTCACACCAGATATGACATTCACAGGAAGTAAGGAAATGTTTCTCACTAATAAGGGAAACAAGCAGAAAATAATTACTCTAATCGATGAAGAAATACGACTACAGTTGATGATGTTGACATTGTTAAAACTGCAGTGGAATCTCCAAAAATTAAAAATACAACAGTGATAGGAGAAGACACTGACCTATTGGTATTGCTGATTTATTGGTGTAATCAAGCATACCACAAGCTGTTTTCAGAAGTGATAGAAAACCTTCCAAACAGAATAACATTTATGATATCAATGCCATTAGATATTCACTCGGAAATGACTTAGCGAACAGTCTATTCTTTATACATTCGTATACAGGATGTGACAGCACCTCCAGAATATTCCATATTGGAAAGCAATCAGTTTTCAAACGTTTTGTTGAAGATCAATACTTTCGTGAACTTGCACTACCGTTCAGCTCAACAAACCTTAATCCCAGTCAGGTTGAAGAATTTGGAAAGAAGATAATGGTATGTATTTTTGGTGGAGATCCAGATGATACACTAAATACACTTAGGTATAGAACTATTATTGATAAAGTATCGAAGGCAAAATGTTTCGTTCAGCCACAGAACCTTCCCCCAACGGAATCAGCTGTCAAGTACCATAGCCTCCGTGCATATTTGCAAATTTGTATATGGAAGCAAATGCAAGAAGGCTTGAACCCAACAGAGTGGGGATGGAGTATACATGATAATATGTATGTACCGAAAAAAATGTATTTTCCACCAGCACCTGAAAGTATATTACGCATAGTAAGATGTAACTGCAAAACCGGCTGTGGTGCCATGAAATGTAGTTGCCGAAAGAATGGTTTGGAATGTACCAGTTCATGTGGTCAGTGTCAAGAAACAAATTGTGAAAATAGTCCGCAGCGAATAGAAGATGAAGAAATGGAAAGTAGAGATGAAGATTATGATGAATTGTGAAAAAACAGCCAAATCATTTTAATTTTTGTTCAATAAAGGAAAATAACCCATACTTTGAAATGATGGTTTTTTGTTCTTGTAAGTCTAATGACGTGTAATAAAGTTTTCTCTAATGTATAATAGGCAATTTGAGTGATTCAATACTTATCTTACCTATTCAATACCTATTTTATGCTTTTATCTTTGTATTTTAAACATTTTTGCCAAGTTACACCTTATGAATACAAAGTTATACACTTATAAATTTTGTAATGAAAAACAAAATTCAGCCGCCATCTTGGATTTTGACTGATTTCTTGCGCCGGGATTAATGGGGATTTTGAATATGTTAAAATAGACACTTTTCACAACAGAATGCAAAAAGAATCATTTGTGTTGGAATTTTGCCCAGGTCAAGGGAATTTTTACACCATATTGACTGCACTATTTATTAATAAATAAAAGATAATAAAATTTTTTTAAAAAAGGGGATTTATATTATGTCCAGTAATTTATTATTTTCTCCTAGTTAATAAATTAGTTGTGGTCACCATAGAGAGGGGCTAGCTGACTTTCTTTCACCCTCTTGCCCTTAGGTTAGAGAAATAAGGTATAAGTGATGTAGTAAATATTTGATATTCTTAAATTACATTTACTAAATTAATTTTATCTCTCATCCATAATATGCTGATATTATTCTTTTTGAAACAAATTGTAGTCATTTTATTTAGTGGAATTGAATTGGCAGTCTTGAGTTTTTTTTGTATAAAAAAAAAGGAAAGGAGTTTTTAGGAGAACTAAAGCAGCCATGAGGCAAATTAGTAGTTGTTAAAACTTTATTGAGTAATTTGGCTATATTTTTATGAGAGAGCCTCAGAACAACTAAGGTAAATATTCAATTTAACATTCACGATATATATTTTGATATAAAAAACATGCGTAGGTATTACGTTACGAAACTTAGACGAATAGGTTCAGGCTCTTTCGCTGTACCCTTTTGGAAGAGTAATCTTTAGATACTGTAATCGTTTGTACCTTAATGAAAACTTATAATCTAAACTGCTGCTTATTAACTACTGGAGAAGGAAATTTAATATTGGCATTTGAGAGCTTACCTAGAAATTTACCAGCAATTTATTTGGTTTTACATTGGATGATCAACCAGTACAGGATTTGACAGAGATAGGACCTCTAGCATAATAATTATCTAGGGCTTTAGCCGAACCCGTTGGTACTTTCGCCCGATCTGTAAGTACGCATTGTATTTTCTTCTGTTCATGTCTGGGAAAGTATTATGACAAAGGCAAAAGTTTCATTTTGAGAAAGAAGTAACGTTTTCAGGATAGCTATTAAACAAATAATAAAATAAGTACACGTATATTACAATACGATTAATTATATAAATTAACTGTGATAAGTACTTACCTCGTATCCAGCGGCATATGAAGGTAAACCATATCAATATGAATATTCGGTGCCTAAAGTTTTGTCCATTTATTAAATTCATAGCACACAAATAAGGATCATAATCTTCTTATATTTTGAAACATTAATTTAGGGTTAGGTCCTATCGAATTCATTCCTGTTGCTGTCAAATAGTACAGTTATGTACTATTAGAGATTGTTAATCTAGTCAAAGTTCTGTGTTGATGTTTCAACATGTTTTTTAAATAACGTTTGTCATGTAATAATAACGTCCTATCGAATTTATGTAGTACATACCTTGCATGTGCTTTTAATGTTCCTGGTTTAAATATTGTTTTGTACATATAATATTGTATACACTTGTGACACATTTATTAATGCTCTTATCTCCAAGTTATACATTACTCTATATAGTTTATATATATTTTTAATGCATCATAGTGGTTATTATATTTGTGTTTTACACAGTGGACTAGTTGCTATTGTCTATTTAGGTGTATTAATTTAAAATTTACTGAAGTAAATTTGTTAACAGTTAACAACTTGTTTCTTTATTTTTATAACACATTATTTTGCCTCCCTCTATTTTGTCAATTATTATTAGTAACTACTAAGTAGTTTTTAATGATTGGCTGTCGCCCGGGGTCAATTTAGATTATTGCAGCCTTAATTTCTATATAATAAAACGTCATGTTAAAAATACATTTAGCCACGCCCGCTCTCGACTAAAAAGCTAGCCGTGCTTCTCGACGACCAGGATATCGCTGCAAGGAACGTCGCAGGCTGTCTACTTTAAAAGACACTGAATTGGATCTCAGCATAAATGATTTAAAAAATGTTATAATTGAGGCAATATCTGAACTAGCGTGTGGTGTGTCAACGGAAAACCAGTTTGAGTTCTTTGATTTAGGTGACGACCCTATAAAAAAAAAAGATAATAATCTACCGAATTCTACCAGCGAATATGAACTGTATTTTTTACAATATTAACAGGATCCAGATACAAACATTAAAATTCTAAATAAATATCCTTCCGACAAAAGAGCGTTTATTAAATATAATACCATTACATCGTCCTTTACTCCCGTGGAAAATTTGTTTTCGTCTGCCACATTTATAAATGTTACCAGATGTCATGCTTTGTTGAATACAAAGTTTGAAAACTTGATAGTTTTAAAAGCCAATAAAATATAGGCCAGCACGTTGCATATTAATTTCTTCTCTTAATGTAAAAATGTTGAGAATGTTTAGTTAATATATCATTATTTATTTTGTTATTCATTATGTTAAGTTTAATGATTGTTTTCTTTAAATTTTTGATAATATTAACCCTCTTGAGCGTTCAGTTTATTTCTCATTAACATTTATAATTAATTGTTGGCAAAATTTGGGAAATAAACATTACTTTTATTTTGGATACTCATAGTTTGCTTTTTAAAAAATGATTTTATTTTTACAAGTACAAATAATTATGGAAATTATAGAAAATTGTTACAATAATATTATATGTTTACTGTATGAATGCTGGCAACTGACTGCCGTTAGATGCAAAGTTAGATAGCTTCTTCATTTTGTTTATGATAAGAGGAATGGCCACTGGTGTAATTCATGTTAATATTTCAAGAAATCCGAGAGGAGATTGTTTTTAATTTACTTATCTAAAGCCCCATATTGTCTGGCTATCAAGTGTATATTTATATTATTTAAAAACAACTGATACATGTAGCATACGACAAACTTATTTTTGGCTTCAGTCTTTTTGTCTTAGATCTTTTGACTGAAACCTTTTTTACATCATATATTATGGTTTAAATCAATAAAATGTCTTTAAATAAATCTTTTCATAATGGCCTTACTTTCTAAAAAAGATATAAATCATTTTAAAAAAAGACTTAAAATTTAAATCACATATTTCAAAGTAAAGATTGACTTATGAATTATTTTGATTTTAGAAATGATTTATGACTTAAGTCTTTTTAAAAATGATTTGTGACAGCTCTGAAGTTAAGTAATAAAATTAATTTAATAGCAGTTTAAAATACATATGGTGGTACGTGTTCCATTTATTCTGTTGACAGTTTATTAATTCAGACTCAGAACGTTGTTAAGCTTTTTTGTTATTGGTAATTTATTTTTTACTTAAAAAAAAATTTCCTAATAGAATATTCAAGTATAACTTTATTGCATAGGGCTGTAATGCCAATTAATTGATTTTTTCTATAAATTACTGTACGATGTAGTGTACCATTACATTGTTTATATGGTTCAAAAGAAATATTACATGTAACAATGCCTAAGAGCAATTTATAAATAAGCAACATCAGTTTTTTTTCCAAAAATTCCAGGTCCATCTACATAAAATTATCTTTGTATCAGCAGTGTGCTGTTCCATAGAAAAACCATTTAATTAGCCTAAAACAGGCTTTTGCAACAAAATTATTACAATTTAGGTATTCAATTTAATTCTCTACTGTTAGAAATACTTTGGAATCAGTTAAAAAGAAATATAAACAGAATTAAAAAAAAAGATTAAATTTAAAGTAACATTTTGAGTTACGTTTTAATTTTTTAATATCTTCCATCTATCTAATATAAAATTCAGATACCCTTACTTTAAATGCGAATATCTTAAAATTGCGAAACAGAACAAATTTAAAAAATTATGTGCCTATGAACCACACTGTAATTTGAGTAATGTAAATTGAATAGTTTTGAAGATCCGCTGAGCTATGTTAAAATATCTGATGTGGCCAGCACATAACTTTCTTATACCAGTATATATCCTGATCTAAAGAAATCATTATATTTAATTCATTATTTACCTCAGTTACATCGTTTTCCTACTAGGCGACACCCAGATCATAAAACAATAAGTGCTGTTGAAGTTCGTCTACTTGAAACTGGAAGTTTGGCTCCTAGCATGATTCATGCTGATCATCCTAGACAGCTAACATGGCAACAGGAAGAGCAATTACTCCACGACATTGAAGAAGATCCGTCTGTAAGTACCAGAATCTTGGAAGCCAATCGTCACCATCGTCATAGTACTATTCACAGATTTATGCAAAGAGAAAATCTGTAGCCTTATCACTTACAGCCGGTTCAAAAATTGCATCCTGGGGATAGTGAGTTGCGCTTACAATTCTCCAGACGGTTTTTAAATTGCTTAGATACAAATGAAGACATTTTTAAGCAAGTATTGTGGAGTGATTGATGAGTTCCATTTTAATCAGTAAGGGGTGTTTAACCAGCACAACTTGCATATCTGGAATTACGCAAATCCACATCAAATTAGAGAATCACATAAGCAAGTGCGCTGGACTGTAAATGTGTGGATTGGTCTGTTGGGCAATGACATAATAGGACCACATTTTCTGACTAGGATATTAAACGCAGGGAAATGTGCAAATTTTTGCGAAAACATATTACCTACCTTTTTGGAAGATATTCCTTTATTGCAACGTCACAGTATTGTGTATCAACATGATGGAGCGCCTGCTCATTATTCTCGAAATGTTCGAGAAATATTAAATCGGCGATTTCGCAATAAATGCATCGGTCGCGGAGGACCTACTTCTTGGCTACCTAGGTCCCCGGATCTCAACCCAATAGACTTTTGGATTTGGGGTTACTTGAAAAATGCGGTATACAACGTCCTACCGAATAATGAAGATGACCTTATTGTTCGGATTTATGGAGCATTAACTCAAATTACAAACAAAACAATAGATCGTGTTGAAAACAATTTTCTTCGCCGATTGCATGCATGCATAGAACAAAATAGCGAATATTTCGAACATTTGCCTTTGTAAATTTAAGTATTTTAATTTTATTTTGCGTAGATGTCACTTGATTTAAATTAATAAACTATCTTTACCTAGATACCTATTTCAAAAATTGATTTGCAAAAATACCTTCATTGCAATATTTAAGATGGCCATAATTTCGTAAGGAGTAACTTTTCGAAATTTTGACGTAGTGAATTTCGACTTATTTTTGGTCATAGAGTCTAACCCCGGCGGCTGAGGAATTAATTTTGGGACATATATCTTTGAAATTGTCTAAATTGACATATTTTACTTTTTTACTTTTTTCTTGATCTTTACACATTTTATTTATAACAATTTTTATGCCATGTTTTCATTTTCATCTTTTTAATCACGTTTATATCTTGAGAAAGGAATAAAAATTTTTCCGAAAGCTTGATAAAAAACAGAGATTTTTAATTGAATAGCCACCTAATTACTGCATCCCCACTATTTATGTATATATTTTTTTATATACATATTTAAACATTACTTTGTATTCTGAGACAGTTACAAATAACATATTTCATTTTATATACATATATATATATATATATATATATATATATATATATATATATATATATATATATATATATATATATATATATATATATATATTTTTTAATCGTTCATCTGATCGAAAGTTAATGTTCTAAAAAGAATTTTTATTGTATCTTCAAAGTAACTGAACTGGCATTGTGGCACATTTTTAAAATTATGATGGTCTTGAAAAAAAAAATTGAAAAATTTACCACATGAAAAAAATATTCCTTCATGTCACTACAAAGTTTTAGTTACAACTAATAATGTGGATACAAACCTATGAAATCTTTATTTTTAAAGATAATCTAATATATTTTTTTTGGGTTGTGAGGAGCAGACGAAGGCAAATTTGGCAAAACACCATCAAAATATTTAATAAAATAAACTTGATGTCGCGTCCTTCCTCTTGCTCTTTTGTCTACCTATACAAGAGGGGAAGTGTCACTTCGGCACTTTCTAATACGGCGGTACGTTGAAATTTTATTACAGTCTTTATTACAGCACAGTCTCGAACACCAGTTCCTGTTTTAAAGTGTAGGAACACCACTTTATTCTATCAGCGGTATAATAGAAGCTAGGATAACTCATTGAAGATACTGTATGTCCAGTGTCCTGTGTGTATGGTTGTCGGTTTCGTAGAAATGGACAACTTTACCAGCCAAAGTTAATTCTCGGTTTATAACTACGTTTATTACTTACAACTTTAAATAAAATGTAGAATTTTAACTTACTCTATTTTATTTAAGACTTGTTTCGCAGCAGAATAATAATAAATACACAAAAAAATATGTATGTGTATCGTATTAAGTAACATAATTATTAACCTATATTTACAAGTAAGTAACCCAGGATTCAAGCAAGAGGTTATGATAATGCAAGAACAGTGGTCAGTTATATCAAATATAGCTAAGTTATGGAAACTACTATTACTGTAGTAAAGCAGGCAATGTTCATATGATTATTACAAGCATTTACAAAAGCAAACAATTCTGTGATTTCAAATATAGCTATATTACGGAAACTACCTATTACTGCTGGTATCTATAGCAAGTGGTTAATGACTCTATAGGCACTAATGCTTAAGGCGGTATTACGACAGGCGGTCGGTGCAACAATGTCTAGGTGCTAGTGGTTACGGGGTACAAGCGTGACACAACGGCGGGATGTCAGTCTAGGCACAGACGGTATATATGACTTTCTAATCGCAGGGGTGCCATTAAATTAGCACCTTATGTCCCTTATTAGTCTAATACATTACATCCCGGGGCACTTCGTAAGACTTTAAGAGATCGTGAACTTAAAACCTCGCTCGTGCCTTGTCGCGAGTACCTAGTAAAATCCTAACCAGAGATCGAGGACTTAAGTCCTTACTGGCACTAAGTTAACTATGACAGATGGAATTCTAACCAGAGACCGAGAACTTAGAATCCTATGTTTATGTCAACAACAAATAATGACAAATGCATATTCCCGTTACGTGCCTAACTATATAGCATTGGGGTTTTACCTAGTACAGTCCTAACCAAAGATCGAAGAATTAAAATGTTATCTTTACGTCGAAAACAAATAATAACAACCACGTATTCCCGATGCTCGTCCTTGAATAGATAACTCGAAATTACTAATGAATCGCGAGATTTCCAGAATATTTCTGGCCTCAGAATAACAGGCATTCATAGACAATTGACGGATAAAATTATACAGCAGAAATTCGGACAAAATCGGTGATTGACGGAAATACAGATAAAAGCAGTAAAATTGTCAAAGTAATTCTTACCACTACCTGGTTGCGGCGGAGCTAGAGATGGGCAGTACTGTTATTTTTTAATAACAGGTCCGAACTGTTATTGTTATTTTCAAATAAAAGTTTAAAATAACAGGTTAAAAATAACAGATAGCCGAGGAGTACTGATATCATTATTCGCAGAATGCACAACTGTTATTTCAGAGTGAACATTATTTTACACGACATAGTGACTACAATGTTATGGCTATTATATGCTGCTGGTGTGTTATATAATGATAATTGATAATATGATTTTACCTACTTTAATAGTAATTTAGTTGTTTATTTTTATTGACAATGAGTTTTGTTGATTTTTTTATATTTTATGTATTTATTTAATTAAAAGAAATGGATTTTGTTCGGTTTGATTTTTATGTTTTATATTAATTGATTGCCTTACATATGTACATATACATACACTAGTCACAAAAATTAAAGGATATTAAAAAAAAGTTCCAAATTTTAGGGTGATTTTCAACAAGAGATAACTCGGCGAAAAATGGTCGTACAGAAAATAAAAAAAAGGAAATTGTAGCTTTAAGTGTCTAGTTTTCAGACCTGGACTGTAAAATTTTTTTGCGTGGGCGGTTTTCACATAATTATCCGAAAATCAACAAAAAAAATTTTTTCCTAATTTTTCTCGTCTTTAAAATGGTCTGTGGACTTCAAAAAATTTTTTTTCATCATGCGACCATAAAGCTCTTCTAGACAATTTAATTAGCTTTAATTTGATCTCTGAAAGAGCTCCGTACGATGATTTGTCGCGGAGTTGATCAAATCAAAAAAAGTCCATATCAACTTTGACAATCGATTACTCGGGAACTAATGATCGTACAGAAAATGGAGGTAGGGTTTTGGAAACTGCAAAATATTCTCTATAAGACACAATTAGTGGTGATTAATAAAAAAAATTTTTTGAAGCGATGATGTTGGCTGAAAAAAGTTGAAAAATTTCCAAAATTTAAGGATATTTGGACAATTTGGTATAACTTTGGATATAGTGAATTAACGAAGGATATCGCCGGTAACTTTTTAACCTCAAAGTGTCCCTAAAATACCCTCGAAGTTGCAAAGCGCTGCGATTTTTTTTCTTAGTGCCCCGAAGGTTTAAATTGATCGTTTCGGCCAAAAATCATCTTAGCACGCAATTTTTTGATTTTTTATGCATATTTTCGACTTCAATATGGTTTTTTTGGCAAAAATCCTTATTTTTTTGCTCAAAAACATGACTCGTTTTTTTATTTTTTTCGAACGAGTCATGTTTTTTGAGCAAAAAAATAAGGATGTTTGCCAAAAAACCATATTGAAGTCGAAAATATGCATAGAAATCAAAAAAATTGCTTGCTAAGATGATTTTTGGCCGAAACGATCAATTTAAACCTTCGGGGCACTAAGAAAAAAATCGCAGCGCTTTGCAACTTTGAGGGTATTTTAGGGACACTTCGAGGTTAAAAAGTTACCGGCGATATCCTTCGTTAATTCACTATATCCAAAGTTATACCAAATTGTCCAAATATCCTTAAATTCGCAAATTTTCAACTTTTTTTTCAGCCAACATCATCGCTTCAAAAAAAATTTTTTTTATCAATTACCACTAATTGTGTCTTATAGAGAATATTTTGCAGTTTCCAAAACCCTACCTCCATTTTCTGTACGATCATTAGTTCCCGAGTAATCGATTGTCAAAGTTGAGATGGACTTTTTTTGCTTTGATCAACGATAACTCCGCGGCAAATCATCGTACGGAGCTCTTTCAGAGATCAAATTAAAGCTAATTAAATTGTCTAGAAGAACTTTATGGTCGCATGATGAACAAAATTTTTTTGAAGTCCACAGACCATTTTAAAGACGAGAAAAAATTTGGAAAAAAAATTTTTTTTGTTGATTTTCGGATAATTATGTGAAAACCGCCCACGCAAAAAAATTTTACAGTCCAGGTCTGAAAACTAGACACTTAAAGCTACAATTTCCTTTTTTTTATTTTCTGTACGACCATTTTTCGCCGAGTTATCTCTTATTGAAAATCACCCTAAAATTTGGAACTCTTTTTTAATATCCTTTAATTTTTGTGACTAGTGTATAAGTAAATAAAATAAATAATTGATTTCCATAAAACATTTTTTAAGTTCAAACCTCCAATTATTATCATTTCATGCTGATTAAATAAATAAATACCAGCGTAGATACATATACCATATTTGCGCTATGATTAACATATAATATATTATAGTACAAATATAAATTAAATTTTTGTTGTGACATGGGATATCTAATTTTTTTATATACCGCTCGCTGCGATTAAATATCTATCCGACTCGCCAACGGCCAACAGAACACGGCATAGGTAAAGGCAATATTAATATCCAATACTAGTCTAAATAGTCTACGCGATTTCATTATTTGCTACTGGTTTCTGAATAACAGTTGTTTTGTCGACGTTGTCTCTCCAAATCGTTATCCCATACTATCTACGCTTTTCATCTGTTGCTGTTTACTGAATAACCATTGTTGCGAGAACATTTACCATGTCGTATCGCTTAGCTGATATGCATGCGTTGCAAACGTATTTTAAGCTAGCTTTATGCACCGCGATTAAACAAATTCCCTGTGTTATTTGACAAACAAATGTTTGTAAAATATTCTGAGACTGGGAATCACTTTCTCATAATTTTGAAACTATATTTCCAAAGAGAAATAATTTAAAACGGCCATGTACTAATATTTACAATAGTGTAAACTATTTAGTATAAACACAAGAATTAACATCATTAAGATAATAAAATAACTATGATTACCCTGAAAAGAAACCAGTTCGAAACAATTACCTTCGAGGAATAATTATTATTCCAAGTATTTTAATAATAAAATCTTTTCGTTCAAAGCGGTTTACAATAAACATTAATACAAGTTATCGTATACAGGGTGTACCAAAGTGAAAGAACCCAATTAGGTCTTATTACAATAGAAAATCATTAACGGAAAAATCACTTCATTACAAACTGATTAGGCCTTGGAAAAAACAATCAATAGAGAAACAGACATATTCTCTGTCTTGCCTGTACCAAATTTCAGCAAAAAAATGTTCAACGGTATTTATTTTATTAAAGGTCAAATTTAGCAAAAACAGCATAAAAATATTTAATAAAAGGGGCTAATTGGCCTTCACAAGAAACAATCAACTATCAAATAGATAAAATGTATCTTATTCAAAAGTAAGTCGTGAATTCGGTGCCTTTTTAATTTTTTTTTGAAATAATCAGGCATTTTCAACACAACAATCCTAATTAGCATTTCCATAGAAATTTATATAGAAAATTCATACTTTCTAATTTAATAAACAATTATGTTTTATAAATTTTCAGTTTGGCAGAATCTTCCGCAGGAATTACAATGGAACATGGTGATGTGAGTTCATTCCAATACGAAATGAATTTATTAAGCACAGAATGCAAAACTGAACTTGGAGATACGATATTAACTGATGAAATCCCTTTAGTAAAGATGTACAATTGTGAAATATGTACATACAAGGCAAAACAAAAGTGTTCTCTTACTAGGCATATGTTGATCCATAAGAATCCCTCAGAGGTAGAAATGCACAGGTGTGAAATTTGTACATATGAGACCAAATACAAAAGTGGTCTTAATGTGCACATGTTGATTCATAAAAATTCTGAAAAGATGAAGATGTACAAATGTGAAATATGTACATACAAGGCAAAATGGAAAAGATATCTTACCAAACATATGTTGACACATAAGAATTCTTCAGAGGTAGAAATGCACAGGTGTGAAATATGTACATACAGGGCCAAAATAAAGCGTAATCTTACCAGACATATGTTGATCCATAGAAATCTCTCAGAGATAGAAATGCACAGGTGTGAAATATGTACATATGAGACTAAGCGAAAAAGATATCTTAATGTACACATGTTGATTCATAAAAATTCCTCAGAGATAAATATGTACAAGTGTAATATATGTATATATAAGACAAAAAACAAGAATTATCTTACCAAACATATGTTGACCCATATAGATTCCTCAAAGATGAATATGTACAAGTGTGAAATATGTACATATAGGGCAAAATTCAAGAATTATCTTACCAGACATATGTTGACCCATAAAAATCCCTCCGAGTTAAAAATGCACAGGTGTGAAATATGTACATTTGAGACCAAAAACAAATATTATCTTAATCGGCACATCTTGAATCATAAAAATTCCTCAGAGATAAAGATGTACAAGTGTGAAATATGTACATACAGGGCAAAATTCAAGAATTATCTTACCCAACATATGTTGACTCATAAGAAACCCTCAGAGTTAAAAATGCACAGGTGTAAAATATGTACATTTGAGACCAAAAATAAATATTATCTTAATCGGCACATCTTGAATCATAAAAATTCCTCAGAGATAAAGATGTACAAGTGTGAAATATGTACATACAAGGCAAAAAGCAAGAATAACCTTACCAGGCATATGTTGACCCATAAAAATTCCTCAGAGATGAATATGTACAAGTGTGAAATATGTACATACAAGGCAAAAAACAAGTATTGTCTTACCAGACATATGTTGACCCATAAGGTACCATACTTCTGTGAAATATGTGCATATCAGACGAAACGAAAAAGTCATTTTAACATGCATATGTTGATTCATAAAAATTCTTCAGAGGTAAAGATGTATAAGTGTGAAATATGTTCATACAAGGCAAAAATCGAGAATTATCTTACCAGACATATGTTGATCCATAAGAATCCATCAGAAGTAAAAATGCACTTGTGTGAAATATGTGCATATGAGACCAAACGCAAAAGTTATCTTAACATACACATGTTGATGCATAAAAATTCTTCAGAGGTAAAGATATACAAGTGTGAAATATGTACGTACAAGACAAAACGGAAGAGAGATCTTTGCGTGCATATGTTGACTCATAAAAGTTCTTCAGAGCTAACAATGTTCAAATGTGAAATGTGTACATATGAATCAAAACGTAAGGTCCATCTGAAACGGCACATTTTGGCTCACAAAAGTGATTCGAAGAGTGTACAAATGTGAAATGTGTATATATGAGACAAGACAATAAGTCTATGTCAAACGGCACATGTTGAAACACAAAGATCCATCAGCGATGACAGTCCGCAAGTGTGAACTTTGTGCATATAAAACTAAGTATAAAGTTTATCATAACCGGCCCATATAGGCACATGGGCTTCCTTCAAAGCTAGCGAACAATGGTAAAATGGCAGATCAGGCAAATCATCACTTGAATGGCATGTGACTGGAATACTGACAATGACCTCATTGAGTCACGCTAGTTTATGTATGCACTGAGGTATGGAGTCACAATCACTTCGAGATATTCTTATTTTTTATTTAGTTTTGTAAATTTGACCGGTCATTTATCTTGTCAGTGACCGGTCAATAATTACCGGCCACTGACCCGAGCATTTATATGTTTATAATTTTTGATTTACACTATTGAATTAGTCTTGCCAAAACAATCAATTTCACACCAAAAACATATGTACGGAAAAAGCTTTCTTTACGTTTTAAAAGATTTTGTATTTTTCATCATAATAATTAGAATGAGGTTACGTACTCCCAATGTTCCTAAGATGGTAGGCAACCAAACTAAAATTCACTTGTGTTGATAAACACCAAGTAACCTGCAAATTTTAAGAACTGATTTGTTTTTAATCATTTTTTGATTTTGTTAATTTTTATTTTTATTAGGTGTATTAAATAATCGGCAAAAGAACAATTTAAAACTACTTGTATGTAGAAATAAAAATAAAAAGGAAAATATTTATTTCTAGTTTCATGTTTTTAAACACAGTGGTAAAAAATAAAATACAACCCATACAACATCAAAACATCCTTAAGAACCTTTCAGTTTGTTGAAATTTTCGTATTTTTATTTTTTTCTGCTTGATTTCACTTTTTAGATATTTGGATTTCATAATTAAAATTATAAGCTGGAAAATGGACACATCAAAAATGCACAAAAATGAGGTTAGCAATTTGATTCGAATTGACAAGACAGACATTTATAATGGTGGGAGCTCAAATATAATTTTGATGGTCATTATTAGAACTCGTATCTCGGATGACATTGACGTAAAAATCAGGATTGGCATTGGAGGGTAGTACGAAATTATAAAAATTCATCCTACGTTTTGTAGTTTATTACTGATTCAACGTGCATCACTATTGATATTGCGACATTTGTCTTATTCAGGCAGCGCAGGATTTACTGCGGAAAGTGCCACTATCATTCACACTAAATTTATTAACATATCTGGGCAACATTGAACATAATGTGTAGGCACTCCGATCGCTAACATTAAATTGAATTGTTACATTATTGATCAAATCCACATAAATCAAAATAGAAAACATGTGTAGTAATTACAGGCGTTAGTGACCATGTCAGAGTAATATTGCACCTTTGACGCTTAAGATCAACACTATTAAATGTTAACTCGGAGTACTCACAAATCCACGATTGTACCATATGAATTGAAGGCAATGGTCACACCATATTTTACTAATTGTCTCAATAGTGTTTATCCCTGGCTAATATTCGACACATATCCAGTAAACACTAAAGTATAGGCCGTTACTGGGTCATTATTGGGCCAGCATTTCCAGTAAAGGCCCGGTAAAAGACCAGTGAAGGCCCATACTTTTCTGTTTCCTGGGATACTATAGTGATACAGGCTGGGCTGCAGGCCCAGTTAAGGATGAGTCATTCCTGGTACATATAGAGCGGTTGCAACGTATTACGTATAATTAGAGTCCGGATTTAGGTCACAGATAGCAAAAAATAATATTTAGGATTTGCTATATTTATTACTTTACATTTCACTTTATTAAATTTTGCTATAAACATTAAGCCAGAGTATAAATAATATTACGTAATACAACCAATTATCTTTCATCTGTCTGGAGGGTCTGGGCCACATTTTTATCTGTTGAAAAACGTAAACATCCCAATAAACTTTTGCATGGATTTTCATTATGGTTTAAATAAAACTTTTGTATTTAACAATGTTTGAATTTGTGTAGTAATAATTGTTAGTGGCCGATGTTTTTAACTTTACAAAAGTATTATAGAACTACTTTTTTTATGATAAGTTGTTGCAAATTAAAGTTAACTTTTAAATTATCCGTGAGAAAACTGTCTCACCCCACTCCTCGCTTAAGACAATAACGAGGGAAATTGAGTAGTTGTTGTGCTGCACGAATTTCTCAACAAAATCTGGATTTCTGATTCAATACTGACAAAATGCTCCCTACATGTAAGCTGCCATACTGTGGACAATTTATAATGGCTACGTATTAACCAATTAAAGAAGGTTATGAGACCGCGGATGTTTAAATCGCGTTTACCACACACGTAGTCTATTTAATGTTTTTATTTTCCAATCATTTAGCAGTATTTTTGATCGTATATAATTTTTTCCAATTATATTGTTATTATAGTGAGAATAATCTAATTATATTATCCTACTGAGAATATTTTGTAGTAATTTATTTTTGTGCATTGACGTGTTTTCTGGTTTTGACATCTGTCACCAGTTTTGTCTTAATTTTAAAAAATGAACCAAAAACGATTTAGTTCAGCCTCAGTGGAAAAAATTATCATACAAACTAAAGAAAATGCATGTAAAAATAATATGGTAAGTAGTAATTTGATACTGAAACATTTCCCAATCATTTTGTGAGGAAAGGGAAAAGAAAATGTATTAGTCACGGACGAAACATTTACAATAATTGTTTTTATGTTCAAAACTTTAGCACAGTTTGATTTTGATGCACTATAGATTTACTTTATTTAGTTTAAATTGAGACAATTGTTGAAAAAAAAAGTTAAAAAGTTATATTTTACTTACTTACTACCACATGAATAATTGTTAAGCTATCTAAAAAATATAGTTATCCAGTATGTTAGTGGAAAAATAAACCTCTGCGCTTGTGACTTTATGTCAAAAGATTAGTCAGAGGGTGTTTTTTGACAACTAGTATAAATAAATAAATAAATAGGCTTTATTTGTGATATAGTAAAAATCGATAAATACAAACATAGACAAACATACAATACGCAGAATATTAAAAACACAAAAAGTAGCTTACATTATATTATAAAACACAGTATCAAAGAAAATGGAAAAAAAGAGAGAAAAATATATATAATATATATCACAAAAAGGCGGAGATCAGCTTAAAACTTTTTAATTCTCAACCAACGAACTAGTTAATAGAATAAAAGTTATATGTATATATAAATAATGTCAAATAAAAATTAATTAAGAATATTTTTTTGTTGATTCAGGTACATAGATTTCAATTTATTTTTGAATGTGGACGCATTGCTAATCTTAAAATAATCAGGTATTTCATTGTATAGTTTGACTGCCAGATATGAAAAGCTGGCTTTAAATTTTTCAGTATTGTGTTTATAAATTTCCATTTTGTTAGAATTCCTAGTATTCACATTGTGTACATCATTTCTCCATTTAATTTTTTTCGTATAAGTAAGATGGCAATTTAGTTGACAAAATATTATATATTTCTATAGATAGTAAATATTTAAACCTATATTCAATTCTTAACCATCCTATTTTACACAAAAAGGGGGTAATGTGCTCTCTTCGTGAGACATTAAGTGAATATCTTACACAGTTGTTTTGAATTTTCTGAAGTTTTTGCAAATCATTATTATTTAAATATGATCCATATACTACTAAACAATAATTAATATTAGATAGAACAAGACTTTCACATAATTTTAGTTTTAGAGTACTGGGGAAAATATTCTTATATTTATATAAATTATAAAGAATATAATAACATTTCTGACACACAATATTTACATGACCCGTAAAATTTAAATTATTATCCATTAAAAGTCCCAAATTTTTAACACTCTTTTCCAAATGAACTTCTGTAGACTCAACTTGCAATTTCACTAGATTTTCTGTAGTATCACACCAGTATTTAGTACCGAACACAATAGCTTTAGTTTTAATCATATTTAATTTTAGGCATTGACTCTCACTATAAAAATAGACAGATAAAATGTTGTCTCTTATAGTCTCCACACATTCTATTACATTTAACACATTGAAGTTTTTATAAAGTTAATAGTCATCGGCATAACATTGTACGTTAACTGACTTAAAAATATTGCACAGGTCTTCAGTGTACAATATAAATAATATTGGACCTAGGATTGAACCTTGAGGTACTCCGTTTTTAACAAATTTTGTCTCCGATAAATCTAGATCATTTTTAGTTGCTATTTGTACCATCTGTTTTCTGTCATTTAGATAAGTGGTAAACCAGTTTATTGTTTTTTTCAGCGAAACCATAATATTTCATTTTTGCTAATAAAATATCTGAAGAAATGGTGTCAAATGCTTTACTAAAGTCCAGCATAACTAATAAAACACATTCCGATTTGTCCATTGCTCTAGTAATATCGTCACACACATTTAGTAGTGCTGTAGTAGTGCTGTGTCTTCTTCTGTAACCTGACTGAAATTTTGGTATTATGTCTTGAACTCTGAGATAGTCTTTTAGCTGGTGACAAACAGCTTTCTCTGTAACTTTTGATAGTGCAGGCAGTATACAAATAGGTCTCAAATCTTGCAGAGATATGGCATCTTTTATTTTTGGCAATGGTAATATAGTACCAGTCTTCCAAATGTTTGGGAATACACCATTAGCAATCGATGAATTTATAATATCCAATATCGCCGATCCACAGTAGGGGAGTATTAAAATTAGCATTTTTATAGAAATTTTATCTGACGCTGTCGCATTTGTTTTTATCTCACTTATATATCTTACCATATCATCCATGCTTATTTGTATTAAAGAAAATGGTTCATCTATGTCCATGTCCATATCTATGTTACTTGAAGTGAGAAAATAATCGTTTACGTCATCTGCTAAAGATATGTCTGCTGGAATTTCAAAACCTCTTTTGGTCAAATCAAATGATTTTAAGCCCTTCCATGCTGTCTTTGAATCTAAAATTATCTGGCTCTCTAAATATTTTGCGTATGCAATTTTTTTCATTTCTTATAGATATTGTGACTAGGTTTTTCAAGTCCTTATAATATTTCCATTTTGCCGGAGTTTGGTTTATATGAAAGTTGGATAGAGCCTTATTTCGCAAACGAGTCATAAATTTTATATTTTGAGTTACCCAGGCTGGTTTATTTTGATTTCTAACTTTCTTTTCTGGGGCAAATATATCATAAATATTAATAATTTGATTATTTAATAAATCTAATTTCTTATCCAAATTTGTTTCTTTTATCACATCATCCCAAGGTAATGATTTAACAAATTGTTGGAAATCAAGGTTATTTTCTAAATTACTTATGTTACGTATTAACCTATAGCTTGGAGGTTTTGAGACTTTTGGTATTTCAATGAAACAGTTTATTAGATTATGATCAGTTAAGGCCTTTCCATCTTCAGTGATAAACTTATTTACCTCCTCCACAATCGTTTCCGTCACAAACTCTCTATTTGTTACATATACATGATCTATTATCGAGTTATTAAGTGTGGGGTACAAAACAATTTGTGATAGATTATGCACTAACCAGATCAGATAAAAATTTTACATTATTTTGGTCTGAATTTAGTATGTTAATGTTAAAGTCCCCTAATAGTAACAGTTCATCTACTAGTGGAGAAATCGTATCTAATATATCTGTCAAAAAATCTAGTTTGTTATAGTTTACAGTCGGTGGTTTGTAAAGCAATATAATTCCTAATTTAATTCTTTTACTTAAAGTTATTATACTTGCAATATAGTCAATATCATGTTCATTACCTTTATCTAACACTTCATATGTGTATTCACTCTTGAAATAAAGTGCCACTCCACCTCCTCTACATTTGGATTCTGTATGGTTGCGATCTGCTCTATCAATACGGTAGCCATTTATATTTACATTTTCATCTAAGATGCAGCTTTTTAACCAAGTTTCTGTTAGACAGAATATATCATAATTTCTTTCTAAGACAAGATCGATGAATGTCTGATATGAAGATGTAATAGATCTTATATTTAGGAGTCCAACTAATGTCTTATTTTTTATATTTGCTATATTGCCATAATTGTCACTAGAGGTTCCTATTTTTTCTTTTTTTTAGTATGTGACAAAAATAATAATATAATCTCCTAACGTGCCGGAAAACGAATCTGGTTTCTTTTTCCAAGTTATTTATTTATGTAAGGTTATAAAAGTTATATTAGAAAGGATGAAATTGAAAAATCGTAAATTTGTTAATATGCTTGGGAAAATGGACATAGAATAAACTGGGATTCTGCAAACATTTTAATGAAAGAAGCGGACAGCAGAAAAAGGAAAATTAAGGAATCGGCAATAATATTATTGAATGAAGAAAAATGTTTATCCCATTGTTCTATAGATTTTGGTACAACGTGGTTACTGATGATAAAAGAAGAATTGAACAAAATTAATATTGTATAATTTTTAAGTATGAACAGTTCTATGTAAGTATCTATGGATATTACATAAACAAATAATATATATTGTGTCAAGTTTCACACTTAACATATTCTAAAAAAAAAAAATAACTTCGAAAGAGGAAACAGATTCGTTTTCCGAAACGTTAGGGAATTATATTATTATTTTTGTGTCTCATATCAGTTGTCAAAAGGCACCCTCTCACTACTCTTTTGATGTAAAGTCGCAAGCTCAGAGGTTTATTTTTCCAGTAACATACTAAGTAACTAACTATATTATTTAGATAACGAAGAATTATTCATGTGGTAGTAAGTCCCCAAAAAGAGAAAAACTTAGAGAATGCCACAAATAATGTTCAGACAATATTTATATTTTGTATTTAAACATAATAATCTTTCGAATACGATTCGAGAGTGAGAATAAATTAGAAAATATTACTCCGGTTCTTTTCTCAACAAACTTGTTGTCCTTCAGAGATAGACACTTGAGCTCTACGGGCTCTCGTATCAATTGCTAAGCAACAGGTTCTCGAAAAACTATCGAATTATTTTCAATTTATTCTGTCACTCTTTTGTGATATTTCTACTGATTATTGGCAACTAGCAGCAAAGTTGTGTTATTATCACAGTCATGTATTACAAATTAGTTAACACTATTTGAAGACAAAAATATTTCACATTTGAGAAGAGAAAAACAACTCGAATTAAAAATTACAAAGCTATCTAGTTTTTAAAGAAAACCTATTGGTGTTTGAACACTACCAGACTTACGAATGAACGTTACACCTTTTTCCTTTTTTTCCTGGTGTAACTTTCGCAACCAGGAACCAAACAATGCATTATTAATTAAGCGCACAGTGAAGTTCTATACTAAACAATAACCACAGAATGCCACTCAAAAACTAATAAATACAGAACAAACCTAATAAAATTGACAAATCAGGCAAAAAGTCAATAATTAATAAATCCAGTCACAGCACATCACATAAACATGTCGTCCAAAGATGACAATTGACAAATCGAAACCCAGTGTGACCAACGCAAAATCACTAATTTTTACCAATAATAAATTGAAATGTAACTAGATTGCCCACAGTATGGCTGCCTCCTATACGAGGACATTTTTTCAAGGTCGAGCCATATCAAATGGAGATCCAGATTATATTGAGAAACTTGTGTTGTGCTGTCAAGGACGAAGCGCCATGTTTTATGCATAACATTTTTGATCTTGTTGAAAGTGGTGAAACTCCCCTTTTTTTTTTTTTTTTTTTTTTTTTTTTTTTTTTTTTTTTTTTTGGTGATGAATTTGATTATTGTGAACATTTGATATTGTTGCTGGTCTCATTGTATAGCTGTCGCCCCGCCCGTCTTACTGATGCCAGGAAACCAAACATTGGAGGCAATTTCTGCAGGTGAGTGAATTCGTGTTGGGAGATAGGTTGATATTTAAATTGTTTAAAATTTAAGGGTTCGGACTCGTATGGAAAACCTGGAGAAAAATTAGGGAATTTGAAAATTCTAAAAAAATCAGGGAATTTTGCGCAACAATCTGGAAAATAATAAATTACCTACGAGTTTCCAATGTTTTCACTTTTGTTTTTTTTTTTTAATTGCGACTTTAATTTAACAAAAGAAACAGTCTACCCGATGCTATGCCACTGGCATCGTTTGAATAATAATCGCTCATGACCAAATTCCTGCGCCTAAATAAACTTTTGATTTGATTCTTAAGTAACGGATGTATATTCTTATACATAAAAAACAAAGATGCAAAGAGGAATATATTACTGCAGGTAGTGACTGTTTTATGTCTGTTATGTTCGGATCGTATCAAAATCGAAAATGACAAGATTCCTGTGCTCTTATGAGTGAAATTTTAGTATTAGAGAAAAAGAAAGCTAAAATCTCAGACATTGCAAATTATGAGAAATGTGAAATTGATAGGCGACTATCTAAATTGATATAGGGATGTGCGATACATTGATATATAATTGTATCGATTAAAAATTGCTGGTTGAGTACAATATCGAACGGAAAAGTACCCGATACACGAAGTACTTCACCGGTTCACATCCGATCCGGCATTTATTGAGAGAGTTTTAAAAACTTTCTTTATTGCCAACATTATAAAATATAAAATTTGCCGTCAACAAGAAAATATTAATAAATACAAACAAAAATGTAAAAATAAAATAAGAGATAAAATAAAAAATAAATTCTTTTAACAACAATAAACGTAAATTACATATTACATACATAAAACACTACTTTTATTTTAGGTAGTACTAGTCGATATCTGATGCGGTAGGTACTGGCAAAAAATGTACCGTATCATACCGTACCCTAAACTTTAAAACCTGTGCAAAATATCGAGGATCGGAAAGAAAAGTACTGGTACCCGAAAATATCGTATCGTTTCGCGCATCCCTAAATTGAGAAAATGTATATATTTCCTAAACTTTTACAAATCAATTTTAATGTGCCTTATTTTACTCCAAAGATATGTAGTTATCTCAACTATTTTGTTATATATTTAAGTATTTATGGGAAAAGAGTTATTTTTAAGTTTTTTGTTTTTCTGAACTATGTGTTCGTATAATAAAAGCAATCTGATCTCTATGTGCAGTGACAGTCGCAGATTTTACATTTATTTTCCTAATAAAAAATAATTTTATTTGACGTTATTGTGTTTAATTTAATATCTAATGTAATGTGCTCTGGCATCACTCGTAATATCTACAATATAAGAAATTAAGTGTTTCCTTATGAAATTAAAAATCGGTTCATAAAAAAAAAACAGAAAATAAATTATCTAAAATCGTGTTTAATTTTATATTAAAAATAATAAAACGTTTATGGAAAACCTGAAAAATTCAGGGAATTTTTTTCAGCTGCATAAAATCTGAACCCTGAATTTGCAATGAAATGCTTGAAATAGCAACATTTCTGGTCCTGAGCGTGATTAGAATAGTTCGTGGTGTTAACAGTCACTAAAAGTGGAAAATATGAACTTAGTTTTTCGTATCTACGTTGCTAATTGGGAGCACGTGTACTAATTGTATTTCGTAGAAATGTTAAATAGTTGCGACAAGTGTGAGTTTAGTACCTATTTGTGTTAATTTGAATTTGTGACACTCACATCAGTAAGTAGAAAAATTCGTTAAAATTTGAAGGTTAAACAATTGTGGGTTTAACAACATTGTGTAATACGTGGTAATATTTGTTTCATATTAAAAATGGAAGAAATTAAATTTACGAATCAACGTCGCAATATAATAAATAGACTGCTAGCAATGTTTGAGCTTGCAGACAAGCCACAAGTAAATCTTGAATTTACTGACGAATTTCAGATGCGGTATCAGTCTTTGGGAGAAAAGATTAATGCTTTTGATTCAATACATTTAGAAATTATATCGTTTGTTAAATCTGAAGCAGATTTAATAGGGGAAGATAAGATACAGAGTGAATTTGATAATTTGCGGTTTAAAATATAACTCATTTATAATAAAATGTTTAATATTAGTGTATCTCCTGTAGGGTCGGTCGTCGGTTCGGTAGCTAAATTAAAGGTATACAGTGACGCAGGGTCGGTGGCGCGCCACGCGCCAATATCCATTTGGCATGATGACGGTCTCGGATGCTAGGGCCAGGCAGGACTATTGCCTTTTTACCCTAGTCATCGCTGTAGACCTGGACCGGCCTCGTGCAGGGCGGGTTAACTTACTTTACGAACGGCCCCACTCACAAATGTGAGCGGTGCCGAAGATTTCGGTCAACCTCCCTGGGTCCTGGCTAATGAACCCTGCTGGCTAGGGCCTCTTCTGGCGCTCTTCTGTCTTCGTCTTCTTTCTTCGCCAGCTTGTCACCCCCGGGGGTAGTCATCTGTCTGTCAGGGACTGTGTGGATATTCTGTGACTTGGGATTGACTGCCAGTACACAAAGTGTCAAAGGTCGGTGGCGTCGAATCAGTCAGGTGCTGCTAATTCGGAAAATAAATTGAATAACAAAAAGAATATAAAATTACAACGGAATGTAATTCCAACGTTTGATAGTGAAATAAAACAGTGGCCAACCTTTTTTTGACATGTTTAGAGAGTTTATTCATAATAATTGTCATTTGACAGAAATAGAGAAATTTCAGTATTTAATTTCTTCGTTATCCAAGGATGCTTTGATTGTAGTTAAAAATCTCCAATGACAGCAGCTAATTATAATATAGCATACAGCATGTTAGTTTCGCGTTATCAATATGATCGTATGTTAATGACACATTATTGGCAGTCAATTGTTTATGCACCTAAATGTAGTGGTGATTCTGCTACTTCACGTAAAAGTTTATTAGACACATTTTCGGAATTTAGAACCATCAAAACACCTTAATCATGATTTGTGGGATTTTACAAAATGTAATTTATTAGAAAAAATTGATTCTGGAACAAGAAAGAGGTTTGAATGTTCTGTAAGTGAATCTGGTACCTTTGAAAAGTTGTTTCTAGAGATCAACATGGGTGATATGTTGTCGAATTGCCATTCCGTAAAGATTATTTACCTTTTGACGTCCACAAAGCTTAGAATAGTGTTTGATGCATCTTCTAAAGCATCGTATGGTCCATCATTGAACGATCAATTATTAGTTGGTCCCACCTTGCAACATGATATCGTAAAAGTTCTTTTGAAATTTCAGGTACATAATGTTGTATTACTGCCGACATAAGGCAGATGTATCGTCAAATTCTTGTGTGTGAGTCTCATAGAGATTTTTAGCGAATATTATGGCGTTTTTCACCCTGGATGCTATTTCGGAGTTTCGTTTGAATACTGTGACATACGAGTAGCTTCGAGTCCATATCTGGTTATTAAAACACTCTTCAATTGACTAGGGATGAAGGAGAACACTATCCGTTAGCTGCGCATATCCTGTATGTAGATGATATTGTAAGTGGGGCAAGTTCAGTAGAAGAAGCGTTGCTCATTCAGCAACAACTTATTGGATTACTTTCAAAATGTTGCTTTGAACTTAGAAAATGGGCTAATAGTCATATGGATGTGTTGAATGCCGTTCCATTGCAACATCAGCAATGCCATACATTTGATAATAAGAATCCTACCTGCATAAAAATCCTTGGATTGTAGTGGAATCCTAATAAAGATTGTTTTTCCTGTGAGGTGGAATCTATAGGTCGTCATAGCACTAAAAGCAATGTGTTGTAGAGATTGCAAAAATGTATGATCCTTTAAGATTCTTATTGTCATTAGCTTTACTTGCTAAGTATTTGATGCAGTCTACTTGGAAATTAAGATTTTGGCTGGGATGAAGTATTACCTCCAGCATTCGTAGAAAAGTAGCAGAGGGCCGAGGCCGAGCTGCCAAATTTGTCGACTGCAAATTCCTCGCCGAATTCAGTTCTGTAATGTTGTTTCTTCAGAATGGCAGGCTTTCTGTAATACTTCACAGGTAGGAAATGGTAATGGTAATGGTGGGGGAGGCTGACGCCTGGCAAGTAGGCCACAGACGGGCCCTTTTTACCAACCCCCAGCTGTCCCCTCAGCCATGTGCTTCTCTTGCTCCCTCATCGAATCTTTCCGACCTTCTGATGAAGGTCAGGATGTCACTCATTGCGAGGGAGCTCATCTCCTCCCTTAGAAGCGCCTCAGAACCGAAGATACTGTGTCTCAGGCGCCCAAACGCTTCACAGTGTCCCAGGAAGTTGTAAGATGTCTCTTCATCACTCCTGCATCTTGGACATGTAGGGTCTTCCTCAATACCTATCAATGATAGATGCCTCTTAAGTCTGCAGTGGCCTGTCAGAACACCGATTAAGAGATTCAGAGTTTTACGACTCCATCCCAGCAACCAGGCCGATCTCGATTTGTTCGGCCCCGTCACAAAATCTCGGGTTTGCCTGCAGGCCCTGTTGGTCCTCCAGTGCGTCCTCAGTGTCTCGTGGGCCCACTCATCGAGGGCCGTTGTGACCTGCCTTCCTGAAATACCTAACATAGGCTCAGGCCCGTGACAGGGTTCCTCGGCTCCGAGTCTAGTCAATTCATCGGCCTTCTCGTTGCCTGGAACTCCCATATGTCCCGGGACCCATACCAGTCTCACTTGTTTATGCCTGGCCAGTTCTTCTAGGGCATCCCCACACTCCTGGACGAGAGCTGATCTCGTCCTGGGGGAGCACACCGCCTTTAGAGCAGCCTGGCTGTCGGAGCAGATATATATTATCTGTTCCGCCCCATTCCTAACCTCAGCCCTACCTGCCACCGCTAGGATGGCGTAAACCTCTGCCTGGAAGACCGTGGTGTACGAGCCTAGAGCAAAGCTCTCCTGTACTTCTTTGCCTTCCAGATATATTCCCGCCCCGGAAGACGATCTAGTGGCCAGCCGAGATCCGTCTGTATAACACACCAGAGAGTCCGGGCGGAAGTCAATTCTTCTCACAGGTAGGATGTAGAGTTGTAATTTATTTGAGACAAATTACTCATGACAAGAACATCCACGTGTCATTTGTGCCAAATCAAAGGTCTGTCCTTTAAAAATCACTTCTGTTCCAAGATTAGAGTTATGTGCAGCCGTATTGTTGGCAGATTTGTTAGATTTTGTGACAAATATCTTTGCTGAGTCGAGCTGCTAAAATCTATGCATGGTCCGACTCGAAAGTAGTTTTGGCTTGGGAAAAGTCCTCACCATATCGATGGAAGACGTTTGTGGCAAATCGTGTTAGTCATATTTAGGAAATAGTATCACCTGGATGTTGGTTTCATGTAGAAGGAAAATATAATCCTGCGGATTGTGTGTCCCATTGGATGACTAGATGGAAATTTCAGATTCTTCTTTTTACCGATCTTGAATCTATTATTGTTAGTGAAAAAAGAAAAAATGTTTTTCTAACTGAAGTACAACCGAATTGGATTGTTGTTCTTCTAGATAGGTATTCATCGTTGAGAAAGATACAAGGCATTGTAGCTTATTGTATTAAATATGTTAATATGAAAGTGTACAAACGGAAATGTTCAGGTAGCATTCCAAAGGACAAAGAGCTTTATGAAGCTATGATTGTCATTGTTAGAACTGTGCAAGCTCAGCTGTTTTCTGGAGAGTTGAGTAATATTCGAAGTGGTAGTCTTTGTTGGAAACCACTAAGAAAATTAGTACCATTAATTAATGGACATGGTGTCCTCAGGGTGGACGGTAGATTGCGCTACTTAAATTTATCGTATGACGCCAGCATCCTATGCTTTTAGCTCAGCAACATTGGTTGACTGAATTGGTAATTCGTCATTGCCCTCAGCGGAATTTACATCCTGGTCCCAATACGTTATTATATTTAATCTTTCAACAATTTTAGGTTTTGTCAAGTAAACGTGCCATCAATCATGTATTGTCTTAATGTATTAGATATTTTAGAGTAAAATCTTCCTCGTTTGCTCCAATAATGGGAGATCTCCCCTCCTTTCGTGTTTCTCAATGTAAACCATTCACTCAGAGTGGTGTAAATTTTGCAGGGCCATTTAGTATTCTTTTGAGTAGGTATAAAGGTGCTCGCACCTTGAAGTCTTATGTTTGCTCATTTGTTTGCGGTGCTACCAAAACGGTGCACCTGGAACTTGTTTCTAATTTATCATCTGAAAGTTTTGTAGTCGCATTTCGCAGATTCTTTGCAAGAAGAGGTCGGTGTACTGACATATATAGCGATAATGGGACTAATTTTGTAGGAGGTTATAAGTTGTTATCCTATGCTAAGGAGTGTGAGTAATTGTTGCTTCTGCGTTGGAATTTCAATCCACCTTCCAGCCCACAATTCAGCAGGTTATGGGAAGGGGGGAAATCTATGAAAACTCATTTGAAAAGAGTAATCGGTAATCAAATTAAACTATGGAAGAATTCCTTACTTTACTTGCACAAATTGAAGCTGTTTTGAATTCTAGGCCCCTCTGTAGCCAAAACTCAAATCCTAATAATGTTACTCCCTTATATCCTAGCCATTTCTTGACCTTCGAACCGTTATGTGCACCTCCTGATCCAGATCTTACTGGTATGTCTTTAAATCGATTATCTCATTGGCAGTTAGTTCAAAGATGTTTACAAGACTTTTGGAAAGTTGGCAAAGAGATAAATGGACTACTGAAACTGACAAACCTGAAATAGGTTTATTAGTGTTAATTCGTGATGAAAATATACCACCCTTGCAGTGGAAATTGGCACGTATTACCGAATTATACCCGGGTAAAGATGGGGTGTCATGAGTTGCAAAGGTACGAACTCCCACTGATGATTTCAGACGACCTTTAGTCAAATTATGTCCACTACTTTCTCAATAATATTGTACTTTTTTGTAGTTTTATTAGTTGCCTCGGATGTATTAGCTTATAGTTAAAATAATAATTTCATTATTCTTGGTGGGTGGAAATGTTGCGAATTAAAGTTAACTTTTAAATTACCTGCGAGAAAACCGTCTCTTTCACCACACTCCTCGCTTAAGACAATAACGCGGGAAATTGAGTAGTTATTATTGTGCTGTCAAGGAGGAAGCGCTATGTTTTATGCGTAACATTTTTGTTCTTATTGGTGTGTGATACCCACTTTTTTTTGGTTTTGATGAATTTTATTATTGTGAACATTGATACTGGACTCATTGTCTGTATATAACTGTCGCCTCGTCCGTCTTGTTGATGCCAGGAAACCAAAGATTGGAGGCAATTTCTGTAGGTGAGTGGATTTGTGTTGGGAGACAGGTCGAAATTTAAATTGTTTAAAATTTGCAATGAAATGCTTGAAATAGCAACACAAGTAATAATAAAATAGTTTACTAATAATAACGATGACATGGAAAAATCAGTATATATAGCATCACTAGTATCATGTAATTCAGAATACTTTTCTGGAAATGTCATCCAAGATACGGGCTCTAGTCATTATTGACCAAAACAGATTTCTGTCCTGACCGGTCACTGTCCGAATTCACGTCATTAATGATCACTCACAACACTACTTAAAATTAGGCATAGTACAAAATAATACATAGTACATTATTTGTGGGTGCTGTAATATAGAAAGAAATCTGGGGAATGTTCTAAATATATTCATAATAAATTTACAAGAATAACTTTTATGGCGTAAATTAAAGACGTGATTTATAGGCAATCAATTATACACAGGTGTTTATAATTCTTAATATAATTATTATTTTATCGTTTTAGAGTAATTATTCTATGAACAAATGTTAAAATAAATCGTCATTTATGTATCGTAATTAATATGGTAGATGATGTAGAGAGTGAAAATGAGGTTCTCTCAAATTTGAGGTATAGAAGTCAACAAAAATAACAAAATGTTCTAAGACAAGTGCAATATTTATGTATGTTACATGCCATGCACTACACCAAAAAGTTGTGCAAAAATAAACTTGAATATAAAACTTATTGCTGATAATAAAATCAGAGTTGTGCTTTGAAGGTTGAGGATAGAAAGCATAAGCTCCATTAAAAAAAGATAGAATGGAAAAAATAGTATTCACAAATTAATTATTGAGAATAAATATAACCTACAGCTACAGCAGTGCTTTAGGAAAACTGGTAATGTCCTTAACTTACAATATACACATGGCGAAAAAAATCAGGAATAGGTTCTGTAACTCATGACAAGGGGATGCTAGGGCAGAAAGTTATTTAATTAATTAATTAAACACCACAGATAACCCCCTGTATCCCTGAAGGTACCTCAAGGCACCTTGTGTGGAAGAAGGCTACACATTTAGAGACAATGGACACACACCCAATGTCTGAGTATGCTATGATTAATTTCTGGTTTAGAAAAAATCCTAGCTCCTCGACCGGGGATCGAATCCGGGACTCCAGGATGAGAGGCAAGTGTCCTTACCACTCGACCATGAATCCACACAAAGTGTAGCAAGGCTAGGCCTTGCTTTGTATAGTGGAATTTTGTGAACCACCCTATATAAATGATTTTAGCGAGAATGTTTTGTCTTCGCTAACGGAAATAATCGCATTCCTTAGCTAAAGCAGTTTCTTATCATGTTTGGGAAATATTTTCGGGATACTCTCTCACAAGCATTTCTGCTGTCAGCGGATATAGGGATTAAGTTTTAAAGTGTAATTGGAAAAAATTAGGTCCTCACAGTGGCCTCTATGAGCATTCTGACGAGATAATGGTCGTCCAGGTACTGGGAGAATTCGAATTGGCCAATCGGAAGCCTACCGATTATTTGCCGTGTAAAGAAATTAGTTTTTGAGTGGGCGTAATGTTGAACGCTGCTAGGAAGAGTGTAAGGTTAAATTCGATGCGTAGAGAGGGCGCTACGGATATTATAATTTTTACAATAGTTTTCAATGGGAGAAGCCTAGAAAAGAAATTTTGAAGTCAGCAAATATTTACGTCGGGTTGTCCAGCCGGGGACGTGTAGTATATATAAAACAATAATAGCAACATGGTTAAGGTTTGTACAATGGTAAACCGCGACGGTGACAATCCTGCCATACGGTGGGAAGATGTCCTTCGTTGCTGGCCTGATTAGTGGCCCAAGTTGCTAGCTGCCCTTTATGGTTGGGGTTGACAGGTGCAAATAATCGGAAGCCTACCGATTATTTGCCGTGTAAAGAAATTAGTTTTTGAGTGGGCGTAATGTTGAAAGCTGCTAGGAAGAGTGTAAGGTTAAATTCGATGCGTAGAGAGGGCGCTACGGATATTATAATTTTTACGATAGTCTTCAATGGGAGAAGCCTAGAAAAGAAATTTTGAAGTCAGCAAAAATTTAAGGAGATATGTTTTTTAGCGGAGAAGAGTAGAGTGGGCCCAATGGTTCGGAAGCGGTACAACTTTGTCACGGAGAGCTGGACAATCTCTTCATACCCGATTCCGTAGAACCAAAGCGTATAGCTTAGGGTTGTCAGAGATGTGACCCCGATTGTATGTAATCTCGCGTATTTATATGATTTTCCATGAGTGAGTTCGTTGTTCAAGCCTGTAAGCCTGACGAAGATAACTTAACGCTAACTTGTGTTCTTCCTGCGAAACTATAAACCCACGGTGCTTTAAGTGCAAAGTGACATAATGACTATCTTTATTAGCCTTTGATTCTATTCCTGGCTAAACTTCTTCCAACCCTACGTCTTTACGTCGGGTTGTCCAGCCGGGGACGTGTAGTATATATAAAACAATAATAGCAACATGGTTAAGGTTTGTACAATGGTAAACCGCGACGGTGACAATCCCGCCATGCGGTGGGAAGATGTCCTCCGTTGCTGGCCTGATTAGTGGCCCAAGTTGCTAGCTGCCCTTTATGGTTGGGGTTGACAGGTGGCGTTCTATAAAATATAATGCATTTTAAAGTAAATGTGTACAACCGTTGACAATTAAAGAGAATTAGTAAAGAGGTAATTATCGTCGGGGATACAGTAAAAAGTTATGCAAAAACCTATTTTGGAAAATTCTACACGTGTGTGAATGTAGGCTGAGGGAAGAAGGGTGGAATCTCAAGGAAGTTGGGGGTTTGAGGTGGTTATATGGTTGGTAGGATGGTGGGTAAGGAGCGTATGTCTGTGGTTGCGCGTGTTTTGTTAGTGTTAGTTATTGTGGTAGTAGTACGTTTTCATTTAGTAGTCTGTGCGTATGTACGTATTCGTGATAGTTCCTAATATCGGTAATACGTGCGATCAAAACCGAATGTCTTATGTTATTTATTAAGAACTTTGTCGCAGTTTCTGTAATGTAGTCACGGATGTAGGGTATGTCGGCTGTCGCGTGTAGTTGTAAATAACAAATAATAGTGATATTATGATTAAGAATGATGTATTAATGGTTAAGATATGATTATTAATGACAAATATACATTTCTATTTATTCCATTTTATTAATTACTAATAACGGAGGTTATGGGATTAATATATTGATCTCTAAAGCAAATAGTCAGTATCTAAGCGCAAATTACCAGTTTATAAGAATTCAAAACTCGTTGCTATTCGTCTGGTTACGTCGCGACCGAAAAGAGTTTCTCGCTATTTAGTACTTGGTGGGGAGTGTGCGTCGATCAGAGAGGGTTGTCTCTGGCATTGATACTCGACTCCTCATTTCACTCCGACCGCGACGTTTGGTGCAGTGCTGCTGTGTTGTAGGGTGTAGTCAGAATGAAAAAGTTAGTTTATGGTTGTAGTCTTCTTGTGTGGTGCGCGAATAAATTATAAATACAGTGTATGCCTGTTTAAAATTTAGATTAAATGTCATTAAATAATTTCTATTGAAATAGTATCACAGTATTAATTTTTAAAGTATAGAAATTACAAAAATGGCGTTTACATGAACGCATGCCGGCTGACCTAAAATTATGTCTCATGCATATACTACGTGTCGTTACAACACTTCAGTGTGCGATCCTGAATTGACTGTTATGGCATTATATATTGTTATTAGTTATTATTAAAAATACGTATTATTGTTAAGTACAGGGTTATCCAACGAAAAGGCGCACCCCTATATTTTCTTTATGTTTCGCGTTAGAAAAAAATATTTCAAATAAAAATTGTAGTGAATCAAATGAGCTCTCTTAAAACCCTTGCAAATAATATACAGGTTGTCTCATAAAACGGGACAAACCAAATTTGCATTTTTTTAGATAGAATACCTAATATTTTTTTACATTTTCGAAATCTGTGTTTTTTTGTGATTTCAAATATATGTGTGTATTGTATCTTATCTTTTACTGTTTTTTATTTATTGCAAATTTTATACCACTAGTATCTGCATTCTTATCAAGTTAGCCATGAACACAGAAGTCTGATTCTGTGCCATGAATGAAAAACGATTAATTTGACACGTATGCCTTACAGAATAATTTAATAAAGTCAAAAAGCAAACTACGTAATAATTGTTAACTACTATTATACTTACTATACCGAATAAAATGTTACCTGTTGAAGCGTTCTTGTTATTTTTATTATGTGTGTGTTATGTTATTATAAATTGTGACAACATATCATAATGCATTGACAAAGTAAACATTTTCACAAATATGACACACAAAACCACACAGTTTTCTTTTTAAATTTATTAAATAATTATTGTGTAAGGCATAAGTGTCAAATTAATTTCTTTTCTACTGTATAGAATGATTTTTATTTTTATAAATAAATATTTTTTATTAAATGCCGTTTTTATTTGCTACAAATATATCCTGTACGTTTTACTAAAAAAAATTTTTAAAATAATATTTTTCTTCTAAATAAACAATATGTTTATAATAAATAATAAATCTACTTGTCATTACTAACGAATATAATAAATAGTAAATATTAAAAAATTGCACCAATATTTCTATATTGCTGATAATAAATTGGGCATTAGTGGTTGCTATTCAATAACATTAGTTACGAAAGCACAGTATTTTTAGTGTTATTGGTTTACTTATTTAGTAGAAATAAAAAATGTAGTAATCACAAGTACATACAATTATATCACTAATAACATGAATATTAGTGACTAATCAACAAAATATTAACAAATAATGAACTAAACATTTGCCAGTAATATCTAATTTTGATCACGCTTTGTATATTTGTCCCAAATATACATTATCAGAAACCTGTTTTTATTAACCGCTAATAGATTTGGTTCTTGTCCCATATTTAGCTAAATTTTTTATTAAGGAGCCATAAATATATATTTACCAGCAATAAACATTTTCTCGGTGTGGTGAGGACGCTTAATGTCCGTTAGCAGCGAGTCCGCAAAGACTGACTCATTCACTCACTCACTCGTTTTGCCACAATAAATCCACCAGATTATCAAAATTTTGTGACTTAAAAGCCACATTGGCTCGACAAATTTTGCATCGCATACTACTTACTTTTAAGTGAATGAATAAAATTAAAAATAATACTGTTACGAGATAGTGTCAATAGCAGATAGAGGGCGCAATATGCACGCCACATGGCATGTCCCTAGGATTACTCTCTTGCCTCTCTACTGTAGAGATGGTTACATGTGTGCTCCGTGTAAATGTGTTAAGTGCTGTGTAAATAAAACTCGACTAGAAAGGTTTAAACTGTGTTTGATTTGACCACGACCTTAGTAAGGTAGTTGAGACATAACAAATACAATTAAGTTTTGAAGCAAAAGTACATTCTTGTGACACCCAATTAACATACAGTTTATATTACACTTACTTTCACTGGCGGTTCTTCTATAGGGTCATTTGGTCAATGACCTCCCACATACAAATAAAAAATTAGAGCTAATCATTTTCTAAAGTTTAAAAATATATAATATATATATTTTTAATATTCTTAAAAAATATATTAAAAGTTTCTAGTTCATTCTATGCACAATACTATTCAAATATCTAGATCGCAGGATTTCGTATCCCCTCCGAGCACCTAACCTCTACAATCATATTCATTACATTATTCATTTATAGAATTTAAAAATCTTGGGTCAATCCACAACTTGTCCTCAAAGCTAGCTACGGACCGAATTTACAACGAATTAAAGTGAAATAGACTTATGCACGAATCGTCAGAAAGCAAAAGAGACAGAAAACACTGGCGGGTACAATGTCCCTGACGACCCTGACACGGTAACGCACGAAGTTAGTAGAGCAGTCGCCACTCGCCAGTCAGCAGTCTTAATGCTGACTACGTACGCGTTGGTAGGTAAATTCTGTCGCGTTGTTTTTAATATTTTTATTTGTGAACATTTTATGAGTAAATCTCTACTTGTGAAATTAAGTAAAACAGTGTTTTTGGTGTTTACTTTTAAATATGAGTGTTATACAAAATATATTAAAACTGAAAGATGGACATAAGTTATCCTTTAGCAAATTTTATTCATTGTTACGCTCATCAACTAAATTTAATTTTACAAAAAGCATCAAGTCAGGATAAAAGCATAAACATTTTTTTTGCTAATTTACATAGCTTTTCTTCATTCTTTGGAAAATCGCCAAAAAGAACAGCCGTGTTAGATAATGTTGTTAAGGTGAGATTACCTAAAGCTGCTCCAACACGATGGAATTTTAATACAAAGTGCATAGAGACTGTTTATACCTATCGAACAGAATTATTAGATTGTTTAGAAAAAATCATTGATAATGAATCAGAAAACAACACTCTAAATCAAGCTATTGGTTTAAAAAACTACTTACAAAATGAACATTTTCTTTACTGGTTAAATTTTTTTCATTTAGTTATGCCTCATTGTGTTATATTGTTCAATCAATTACAAAAATATAATATCGATGTCATAACAGTAAATAAGTGTATTGGCGTTTTTAATAGTAAAATTGAAGACATCAGAAATAAAATTTTGAATAACTGTTTGGAGGAGACATCCATGCAGTCTGCCCAGAGATGTAAAACGGAAGAATCAAAAAGGAGAATTTCATTAGAAGTTTGTGATATAATTACATCTGAGATCAAAAACAGGTTTGGCTTCAGTAATCATTTAGCAGTGTCTCAGTTATTTCACGCAGATCGATTTAAAGATTATAAAAAAAGCTTTCCTCAAGATATGTTTAAATTAGTTAAAACTGAGTATCCAGTCATAAATCATTTGAAACTTAAAACTGAATTAGAAGTATTATATAACCGAGAATATTTTTCCAATAGTGAAGGTACAGTTGCTTTGTTACAGCTTTTTATTAACAATAATTTGTGCAATACTTTTTCTGAAAGTGTCAAATTGTTAAAAATCTTGTGTACTCTCCCTATGACTACCGTCGAAAGTGAACGTTGTTTTTCCACCTTAAAAAGAATAAAGACATTTTTAAGAAATACCATGGGTCAGGAAAGGTTATCTTCTTTAGCTATGCTTACCATAGAAAGGGCATTAATAAAGAAGATAAAAGACTTTAATGAAAAAGTAATTGACCACGTTGCATCTCAAAAAGGCCGGAGGATCGACTTGGAATTTAAATCACTTTAAAAGGTAGGTAATACAGTAAACTTTTCTAATTGACCTCCCTATCTCTTGACCCACGAACCGTCACTGCTTACTTTAATATGACCAGAAGTTCACTTTATTACACTTGAGTTACTTTTGGAAAACCGGCACTATGTACAGGATTTCCCGAAAGTAAACGGCCATAGGACAACCACGGGTAAGAAATTCGATTTTGACAAAAATATCCATTGAACTAGTTTTGTTTTGTTTGTTTTGTTTATTTACGGAATAAATCCATTACAAATTACAGTAAAAGATTATTATCTACAGATATCTAAAAAAAGTACAGTTAAAAACCTAGGAAAAAGAAATGCATATATATCACACATATATACATATACATATATACGCACATATATACATACATACACATATATACACACATACATATATGTACAAGAAATTTGCATGATCAAGATATGGGTTATAATAAATCACTCTGTAATTTTTTCTTAAAATTTATCAATGAACAGTTAAAGAAATCTATATTTTCATTTATGCAATTTGCATATCTACACATTCGAGGAATGGGTGAGAAATATCCATAGTTTGTTCTATAATATTTATTAGAAAAGAGTTTATGGTTCCGAGTGAATCTTTGAGGAACCATGAAGTCTATTTCATTTAGAAGGTAAGTACAATCATAATTTCCATTAACTATGTTAAACAGTAAATGTAAATCAAAATAATTTCGCCTTTGTTCTAACGAAGATATGTTTAGGAGTGAGCGTATTTCATCATAATCAATATCCTCCCGTGGTATACCTAATTTATATGCAATATTATATCTTAGAAATCTATTTTGGACCTTTTCAATTTGATAAGTATGGACATTGTAATGAGGGAACCAAATCACACTGGCATATTCTAGTGATGATCTAACCACTGCACAGTAAACACTCTTTAAACAATTTATATTATTAAATTCGTTTAAAGTTCTTGTTACAAAGCCAAGAAGTTTAAGACCTTTATTAGAGATGTATTCGATGTGATAATTGAATGATAGTTTGCAGTCGAATGTAACACCTAAATCTTTTACAGTACTTTCTTTTTTTAATAATTCATTGTTTATCAAATAGTCATAATGAATGGGAGAAGCAGACCTGCTAAATTGGATTGATTTACATTTGCTGATATTTAATTCCATAACGTTGTAATTACACCATTTATGGAAATTATCCAGATCACGTTGGATTTGTAGACAATCCACCAATGATGTAACTGTTTTAAATAATTTCAGATCATCGGCAAATAGTAGAATTTCTGAAAATTTTATATAGTTTTTAATATCATTTATAAAGCAATTAAATAGTAAGGGGGGCTATATATGCTCCTTGCAGAACACCTGATGTTACGTTAATACAAGTAGACAAGACATTATTAATTTTAATTATTCGTTTACAATTAGATAGATAGTCTTCAATCCATGAAAGTAGTGTACCATATATTCCTAATGCTCTTAATTTTTCTATCAAAAGTCTGTGATTAACCTTGTAAAAAGCCTTTGAGAAAGTGTATGGAAAGGCTTCCTAAGAGCACTATGGCCCATCAGAGATACAGAAAAGGGTTTTAATTTTACCTCTCCGGAACCATTTAAGTTAACCGCCCTAAGGAAGCATTTGCAGACACTAGTTCATTAGACATATTTCCTCAAAATTAAATTACCTATCCATTGTCTTATGATCGCTTACTTTCGGTATACCCTGGCCATAATCACTTATTAGTGCACTATATAAAAATATAATCATGGAACTTACATTTCACTTTGAGAACAGCAATTACTGCAGTATACTTGTACTGGGTATTTGTTGCCCTCAAATGTGTAGTTCCTCCTGCACAAGATTATTTTAGGGGTTTGTATTATGGTGTTTAATGCAATGATACACATTTCTTATCTTCAGATTTATTAACACAAAATAAAACTTATGCAGAAATATATAGGATGATTCACTTTTAATGCTGGAAATTTTAACAGCCGATAGGTTTCGACGAAATTAAGGTTATTTTATGTCATAAGCTTTGTTGCTAACCACTTATTCACTATAGTTACTATGATAGTATATCTTTATAGAATGTGGACTATATTACATTATTAATGTTTTAATTTAGCAACGCAATCATATTTTAGTAAGTTGTTGATCTTCATTATATACAGATCGGGCCATCATATTGTGAACATGGTGAACACCTCTTATGCAAAGAAATCGTACCAATTATTGACGCTTGCTTGTTTCTCAGAGCAAAATGAACAATAGCAGTTAAACTATCGCGTTTCGGAAATCGTCGTATCTCAACTAGACTCCTCCCAGTGGATGGAACTGTTGCATCCATGTTCTCATTACGATGGACTGATCTGTATATCTTGAACTTGTGAAATATATTATTATTGAAGAATAAAGTTATATTTAGTTTATAGCAGAGATTAATCATCACAACCTAATAAATATTTTTCTGCAGAGCTGACGTTTTCGAATACATGGCAGGGCTTAGATTAGATCTAATCAGGCAAACGCGGCGAAGTGTTACCTAAAAACGGGCTGACATCAAAGCTAAAATCATGAATTGTGTTGTGTAGAGCAAGTGTGTGAGATCTAAACTTTGTACAGAGATATGGTGAATTATTTAGCATACGAATGTAAAATTTGCAAAGGCCATGCTAAAGGCGCCTGGAACCAAGTTTCACAGGGATCAAAGGTAAGAATTTTGGTGTCAACTTGTAAAATACTTGGTTGTTGCGTTATTCGTCCCCTCTCTCCTAGTCTAAGGAGCAGCACATTGAGAAAAAAATGTTTGCAATTTATTTTCTCCTAATAAACTAGGAGAGATATTTATTTCATATTTGATACGAGGTAATGGTACGATGGCTGCATTAATTTTATAAAAAAACTGTTGAAATTGTTCAATCAGAGGAATCCGGAAGAACATCTATGGTCCCTTTTTTTAAGTCAGAATTTCTAGACCATTGGACATTTTCAAAAATGCTGATTTTTCACAAAATTTGTGTCTCCTATAAAGAAAACTTATAGGAAACTTTTTCTTTAGAATGCTTCAAGTTCAGAAAAACGAGAATTTTCAAAAATTTCCAGTGATGTAGAAATAACTACTCAAAAACAGTGCGAAAAAAATTATTTTTCAACACCCTGTATCTCGAAAACAAAGGCCCTGCAGAAAAAAATTGACACCTCAAAATGTTCTTATTTGGTCCAGCGATGTTCACCCTGTATAAAAGACAAATTTAATGTAAACTTGAATAACTTTATTGATTAAATTTTATCTATTGCGGCATGAGTATTTTGCCTCGACGCCCTTTGTGCAGCATATCGAATAAAATCCTTTTTTTTTTCGATATGCTTTTTTTTCATACTCGAAATTTAATGTTCCAGGAAAGGTGTGTTGTACCACCTCTGAAAAACAAATTGACGCTTAATTTTTTGCCTTTTACATTTTTAGGATATTTTCACCATATATGCAGCAATGACAGTAGAAAATCTTTTTATTATGTTTGATAACAACTGGAGCTTTATTGTGGATTAAAGTAGTAGGTGGGTATCTACATATAGTAGTTCAGTAAAGTTTAGACAGTAATAAATCTTTTATTTTGTTTGAGAAAAGTTGCTTATTTTTTGCTTCACCGTCTGAATTTTACGGGATTACTACCCAAATAACACCGTATAATTCAGGAATATTTCGTAATTATGAAAAAAAGAATGAATATATTCTTTATTAATCATGGAAGAATCCGGGAATATATATATGATAACAAAAGATTCCAGTAATATGAATAAGTATATGCCTGGAATATTCACCATGGATATGTCAGTAATATTCATTTTGGAATATACATTTTCTCCTAGGCCAAAAATATTCCGTTAATATTCTTAGGAAATTAAAGAATAATATTAATGATTGTTACTTAACTAATGAAATTAAAACAAAATTATCATGTGTGTTTCCTACATACCTAAAATAAAAAACTTTGATACTGTTTTATAAACAATTTTATAATCTTTTCTCCCTATGAAGTCAAATTTATATGTAATGTGCGTATTATTTTTGCTTAATAAAAAATATGTATTATATTAATGATTATATAACATGTTATGTCCAGTTTTAAACAAAAACTCTACTCTATTTTTGTAATAGTGTTTTAAATTTCAAGCGTTTTTAAATTTGACAGATAGGCGAAGCGTGTTCAAGAGAGTTTAACAGCAAATATATAATCTTGGAAAACTTTTTTAGTTTTCTGTTCGTGTCACCCTGTCAATTCTCATGCTATTTTTATGACCCTTTATCGATAACTCTCCGTAGCTTATTATTTGTGTTTTATATTATATGATGTTCATTGATCACTTAAAATCTAACATATGATTTGAACGCACTCCTTTCTTAAAATTTAACCGTTTGTCTCATTTAAAGTTTTAACTGGTGATGGAGTTCTATCAATTTCTGAAGTTATCGAGATAAAACCCGAATCACCCTGTCTAGGAAACTATAGACACCCTGGTAGCACCAAACATTTCTGCAATAAAAATTTTAATCTTGTATAATTATTGTTTGTGACATTTTTTATATATATGAAATATTTGTGATACATTTCGATTTGTGTATCTATTTTTAAATATTTTTTGAAATAATCTTTTAAGATATTTATTTTTTATTATCTCCTAAACATTGCTGTTATAGCTTGTATCATACATTTATTACTAAATATTTTTTAAATATGTCCTATTGTATATTTATTGTCAATTATTTCATAAATATATAATTAAAATATTTTTAATTATATATTTATTATGATATATCTCTAAAATATTTCTTAAATCTTTGCAATATTGTGGAAACATTCTATATTGTAGCAATGTTTATACATATTTCCCAAATATTTGGTGCTACTAGGGTAGTTCATTGTTATATTAAATTTGAAAGAGCTTACATAATACCCAAATAATTAATAATATAAATTGGCAACTATAATTTAAAAATATTACATTATATTATTATATACGAATATTTACTACTTAAATTAAAAAAAAAAAATAAACATGTTCAAAATCGTAAGCTGCTAAGAAACATTACCTAAAAAATATATTAGTATGAACATTCGCCCTATTCATAAAACCTATCTGTTGTTCTTGAATGAGGTACTAAACAATTACCTCTGCTTTGCAATGGTTTAACAAGGAATATTCTTTAAGCTGAAATAACAATGAAAGTAAATCAATTAAACGAATTGCAAAAAATACACTACAAATATGTAAAAATGTTATACATATAATATAAATTACAAAATGATTTCATGTAATCTGTATCCCAAACTGACCTTTTTCACCTGCATCTCTTTAATTCAGTGTCAATATATATATTTTTTTATTTATCTAATCGGTGTCAAATTTAAAAACCTAAAGATGGAAATATATGTATACAATAATTGCTGGCAAATTAAATAAAACCAAACAATGATTTTTGCCGTTTATCTGTCAAAAAATATCAATAGGGTATTTAATCTCAACTACTATTTCTAGCTTATTGTAAAGGAGTCATTCACAAAAAAAATTTTTGTGTCGCACCATTTGGCATATTTCTATGACTATTGATGCAGTTTCTACATAAAATTATTTATATTGTAGGTTATCCCACACGACCCTGGCTTTTGACTCGTATACCTGATCCTACTCCAGAAACACAAGAAAGGTTTAATGAGAGATTTTGTACTATAAGATCTATAATAAATTTAGGTGCTTACTTAAACACAGGGTTTTACATTATTCTCCCACAATGGCAGGGAAAATTGTAAACAGCTGTGGAGTATTACATAATATATGTGTAGCTAATAATGTACCAGAACCAGATCCAGAACCAGAATTAGAAAATATTGACTATGGGATTTTTGCCGTAGAAAATGCAATAGATCCTATTGGAAGGGTGAATCCTGATTTGGCAGCTGCCAGAGAGCTTCAACAAAATATTGTTAATAATCATTTTCTTTAAACGTAAATAAAAAATTATAAATTGTTTACTTCAAACGTATGTATTAACAAACCTATGACAAAGATTTTTCATATAAACATTTTTATAAATAAGACTAAATAAACTATGCCTAGTATCAGTCTTCAATTTCATACACTGAACTGATTCTGCGGTTGGCTCCTTGTGAAACATTATTAAATATTTTAGATATATGAAGGAAAATTGCTTTTTAATGTTTCAAAAATATTTTATTAGAAACTCTACATCTCTTGACAAAGGCCTAAAAAGCCGAAATACGTGTAGAGTTTCTAATAAAATATTTTTGAAACATTAAAAAGCAATTTTCCTTCATATATCTAAAAAATCTTCAATTTCAATTTAAAGACAAGTTTCTGAGGCTTGCAGTAGTTTAAATAGTGGGAAAGTTACTTGCATTTAAAGCTGTCATTGCACTTGATAATTTTGATTATGTTATTATAAATTGCTTCTATTTGCTAACAAATATAATAAAAAAAAAATAGGAAACTTATTTAAATAAAAATTCCAACTTAACAAACAATAACAAATCAAAATCTTAATAATAACTCCTTATTTCTAATGCTGCCACTAGGACAAAAAGTTTAAAAAACGAAAGACCAAAATGGTAATAAATATCACAACAAATGGAAAACAATAAAATTAAACTTTATATAAAAAAAAAACTTGTTGAACAAAATCATTACATCAAATAACACTAAGGGCCCCTTGGCTGTAGATGAGTTTAAAAAATAATAATTATTAGCAAAATCATCATTCAAATTTTACCACAAGGACATTTTTTTTATCAGTCTCAGAAAGTTCAAACCCTTTTTTTTTATCACAAACTAAAAAGAGTAATAAAATATTTTAAAAAAATGTTTGAAAAATAAGATAAAAATATACTAAAAAGAAAAAAATATGTTTTTTCTTTTTTAGTACATTTATAAAAGTTTTTTTTTGTTTTTTATTTATGTAAAATTAAAATTTGTTTGTGAAATCACTTTTTATAATTTTTTATTTTTCCTGTATATTACACCCAAAATAGTTTTTGTTCATGCACCAATTTTTTGAGATTAATAATAAAAAATGTCTTTTAAAGTTAAAGTTGTTAAAAAAAAGATGACTACAATCAAAAACTTACTAAGTACTAAAATAATTTTAGATATTTCTTACAACTTTCTTTTTGATCTCTGTTACATCTGCTGCTATTTGAACTACTGCATTACCTATTTGAGTGGCGGCATTCCCAATAACTTGCAAGGCAGCTAATTTTTTTATAATGAGATTATTTATAGAATCAATTTGCATAATTTCTATTTTACTTTCATGAAATTTTTTTTTCAGATTCCAAATTGTCCTCACTTATTTTTAAAAATCTATGATTACTTTTTAAAGCATCTTGAAGTTTTGGATATTCCCTCTTTTTTGCGGGTATTGACATTCTGTTCACATCGGCCTTTCTTTTGGATACCACATTTTCCTTAGATCTACTAGGCAAGGAGTAGTCATGAACATTACCGTCTTCGTTATATTCAACGAATGATTGCTCATCATTTTCTTGCTCTCCATCCTGCAATAAACAGTAATGTTATTTTATAGCAAGTACTAGATTAATGCAGGGTAGAAGTATTTTAGAATATTATAGGGCTTTTGATTTCCTTTCAAAACATGGTTGTGTAATGACTCCTTATGGCCACATTTTAAAATTAGCGAGAACTACATTATGTCAAATATTTGGGTGCACCAAACTTTTCATAAACGGAATGCCTTGAATTATATCATTTTTAAATTCAAATACATATACTTATATCAACTAGTAAATTAGTCAGTCTAGGATAAACTAAAATATATATTAGGTATTATTATTTGAGAGCCTCTCACTTTCTACCATTAACACAGGTCAAATAACGTCACTATCAAGGCGAAGGGGGTGTATCTCAAAAATGGTGTTTTTGTGATAAGTCCTGTAAAAATTACTATTTCTGAGTGTTCTATCATATAACTAACACTGGCGGTTCTTCTATAGGGTCATTTGGTCAATGACCTCCCACATACAAATAAAAAAATAGAGCTATTCATTTTCTGAAGTTTAAATATATATATATATATATATATATATATATATATATATATATATATATATATATATATATATATATATATATATATATATTAAAATTCGTTTTTTCCGGGTATACTCCCGCGTAGGTGATAGGCCCCGGGGGGGGACCGTGGTTTGTCTGAACGACGTGTTTCGGCAGAATCTCCATCTGCCATCTTCGGGTTCCTAACCGATAACTGCGACTGCGGCTTCTACTTTCGAACTGAAAAATTTTCAGTTCGAAAGTAACCAGAAGCCGCAGTAAGCAGTTATCGGTTAGAACCTGAAGATGGCAGATGAGATTCTGCCGAAACGTCGTTCAGACAACCACGGTCCCTCTCGGGGCCTATCACCTACGCGGGAGTATACCCGGAAAACGAATTTAACATTCACCACCCGCGAAAACCTGAAAAACAACATATATATATATATATATATATATATATATATATATATATATATATATATATATATATATATATATATATATATATATATATATATATATATATATATATATATATATATATATATATATATATATATATATATATATATATATATATATATATACATATTTTTAATATTCTTAAAAATATATATATTATATATTTTTAAACTTCAGAAAATGAATAGCTCTATTTTTTATTTGTATGTGGAAGGTCATTGACTAAATGACCCTATAGAAGAACCTCCAGTGATAACTAAGAGGCGTATCTGTCTAGTAATGTAACGTCCCTATTTCTACTATTTTTTCTGATTTTTAACAAATACTTGAACATGTAATTTTACTTAAAACTGAGTTCTGAGAACATATTATTTTGAGATATGCCCCTTGGTCTGATAGTGACGATAAGATCTTCATGAAACCAGTTACTTTTTAAATCTTAAATATTTCAGAAGTAATAAATGAGTAGTTTGTTAATAATTTAAGTTTAACATACTTACGTAATCAAAGATAAATTCCCCATCATCCATAATAGTCGTAATTTCTTCCTGGTTGTTATTGTCATCAACAACAGAATCTTCCAAATCAAACAGAACTACTGACTTTAATATTTTTATTGCCACTAATTGCGACAGGAGATATGATGTTTAATAACTTAGTGTCTGAATCTAGAAGTGTCGATGGTGACCTTCCTCCCGTACCTCCAATATGTTTTTTTTGTTCAACAAATTTCTCTTTAGTGTTTTTTTTTAGGTCTAAAAAAGTCTAAAAAAATAAGATCCATTGTTTGATACACATTGCCACATATATACTATAGTATATATATATGAATATCCACAGGCAAATATTTGTTCTATCTATTTATTAGTGAACAAGAACCCTTTCATGTGTAATAACATTTATCATACAATGTTTATGGAAAAACGTCAATCACATACCATTGGAAAGACGCTCATTCTTTGGTTCAACATATACCATTGTTTACGAGTAAAGAATAATTTCTCTTACCTTTTGCCACTGTTTCAATTCTGTGGCTGGTCATTCAGGAACACTATTTGAAATATTTGTGACTTCCATCCAATTTTCTTTCATCTTTTCTCTCGTATAGATTGGCGTCAATTTGCCAGTATACATTTGTGTTCTGGCCGATATAACTTCACCGAGAATGTATTTTTGTTTAGATGAAATTGGATTCGTTTTCTTCTTAGTTATTTCCAGTTTTTAAATTTAGTTTTCTACTCAAGCAAATATATGACAACGGATTTCGAATTCACTCCACAACTCGTAGTGTCAAATGTCGATTGCCAAAAGATGATCGTCTACGATTGGTTAATAATTTTGGCAACGCTGCTGTTCATTCCCTATTATTTTCTTTCCTCCTTTCTCTTTAAGAATGCAGTTAAATGTTCGTAATAGAATGGCAGTAGAAATAAAGGAAACGCTCCCCGGGGATGGTTCTATTCTATCATGGTCAAGAATTGGGACCCTGGGGCATCAACACCAATGAGGGTTAACGCGCTTGAATTCACCACGAGAGGCGCAAGTGTATGGAAAGGTTAATGTCACTGAACGTTAATGTTTACTATAGCTTTTTAATTTTAACGCTAGTTTTTAGTAATTTTTATAAAAATTAACTGAAAATCATTTAACACGATGACAGAAGGGGAAAGTAGTAATTTATTTGCTCAGTAGGGAAATTATTGTACTTATCAGAAGTGTCTTATGTCATTAAAGTTAGGTTATATCAATAATGAATATGATGAAAACAACGAATGTACATGATTATTACTCACGATTTTCTGTAGTAGACTCCTTTGGTAACACATAATCGGCAGGATTAAAATGTTTCTTACAAACACACGAATGTTTCGAAAGAGTAAAGTTATCTCTATCAACCAATTTTAGGCGAGTTTTGTCTCTCGAAAGCATATATCCGCCTTTTCTTTCCAAACAAAATGGAACTGTACAACACTGAGGCACAATTAACAAGGTTTTTTATTTGCTGGTGTATGAAATAATTATAATAAAACACTAGGTTTGTTTCTACAAGTACATAAAACCGTTTGAAACTACCAGGCGTCTGCGCAATCCAGATTTGGCCGTTCTTACAACCCTGATTTCAAATTGTTGGGTGTTCTTACAAATTTCCAAACTGATTTGAAGCGGTTTGGTGACTGCCAGAACAGTTTGAGGATTGAAAGGAAACTGTGAGTCAGACGCATGCGTTTTGATAATTTTGTCGGCCATTACCCCGTGGTCAAAATTTATTTTTCATATTTATGTATTTATTTGTTCAAAAATTACTTATCCTCCATATCGTTTACCTATAAAATTGTCTCTGGCAATATAACATTAACAACCTAACAGAACACCAAGACCAAAACAAACTGAGGTTATAAAAAAATAAGCGACCTTCTCACCTAGTTATACTGGTTGCATAACTAATACTTCATGTTCTAACAAGCCAAATTACAAACTGAACGCAAACCATTTTAAAATCACGCATGCGCGATAGAAGTAGTTTGCAAACTATCACAAATTCTTTGTAGAAACAAACCTACTAGGTATAAACTTTTGCCGCGCCTAACTAACTTTTGACATGACCTTTACTCGACCAGTGGCGCCAACTAGTAAGCCTAACAACGTTAGCCCTCATTTCAAATTACCTGTAGACGCTAGTTATTTTCCTTAAACCTAAAAGAGTGACGCTATGTTATGTTTTGTGTAAACAAATCTTATTTCAGTTCTTAATTTGGAGAAAATTATTGAGTTACTTTATGTGTGAATCATGAGTAAAAAAGGTGGAATTGTGTTTGTGCTGTGCGTGGTTGTTTAAGCAGAACAATAACAAAAGACATTACTCTATTCAGGTTTCCAAAATATGCTGCCAGGTAAATATGTAATTTTATACATTATTAAAAATTTGATGCGTTCTATTCATGGTGTATTTTTTTAAGTAAATATTGTTGTAGATAAATTAAATATTTAATCAAAGAAGTAGAAGTGTATTGCCTTTTATTTTATGCCTGATGTAGATGTATAATTTGAGTTAACCATTTGGAAATTAATGTTTAATTTACCTACTTAGATTGTTTCTAATTTTTAGAGCAAAACATTGATTGATCGCTTGTAACCGTGAAGATTTAATTGATAAGAATCCTACTGCACTGTATAATAACTATAAAGTTTGTGCACTTTATTTTGACCGTAGAATGTTTACAAATCACTTAAAGAATAAACTGCTACTTTCTGTGATCCCTACTATTTTCACATATATGGAAGGTACATCTGGATTAAAATGAAACCTGTCTTCTGCAGAAAAGGTAGTTGTGCTGTCAGATAAGATAATCATAAATATTTTAGTAATTCTGTCTCATTAGATATAAATTTTTATATTTAATGAAATGTCCTCTCTTACGGTAAGCCTTATTATATACTCACAACTTATGCATGTAATTGTTGAATATGTTGACTGTAAACTGAATAAGCTTTTCATGATTTGAAGCTTACCTATTATTATAAGCCTAGATGTTAGTTTTGCTGTTGATGCCATGGGTTGGCATCCTCTTGGTATCTTTCTAAAGTGCTGTTCTAATTAGAAATATTTTAATTTCAGTTAATCTGCTTTATTCTACAGCAAAATATATATGTTCCACCAATTATTTAATAATTTTTGATATAATGCACTATTGAAAAATTTATTGCATCTCTATCTCTTATTAATAAAATGAGAGAAACCATGTTTTATATAGGTGACGTCACATATTTATTTGAATACCTATTGAAAATTTCGATTTCAGTGACGAGTTTCCAGCTTACGATGACAGTTGATATTTTATAATTTATCTGTATATTTGTTACTATAAATTTTCTTTTGTAATCAAGTTTTTTGTTGGGGATTTTACACAATTTAAGTAAAGAACAATTTGCTGGTTGTGTTTTCAAACATCCACTATTGGCAGAATATTAACTTTAATTAAAAGAAATTGGTGTGTCATAGATTATGCACTGTAATTTTATAAATTATTTTTGTACCTCAAGTATTAATTACAAAATATAAAGTGTGTGTGTGTGTCATTTTATAGGAACTTTGGATATTTTTATTTATCTGAATATATGACGAATATTCATCATATTCACAATGGCCTGAAATTAAAATTAGCAGAGTATAAAAGTTCTCTATGTGGTGACTTTTTAATACCTAACAAGTTGCACCTGTAATGATAAAAGGTCAATAACATTGCCATTTGTATAGTAGATAAATAATGTCTACTGCTTTAACAAGTTTCTTATATTGTTGAAACATATGAATAGTGTAGTTTTTTGTTTATCATTTTTATTATGTTTTATTTGATAATAATTCTCTTCTGTTTCTCTTTTGTTTAATAATAACTATACTAAATTCCTTTTCAAAGCATTGTGGTAGTATATTTATTTTTTTTTTGGGATGCAAAACAAAATTTTAAAAATATGTTTTTTTTTTGTTATATACTATATTTTAAATCCATTGTTTGAATGTGTTTAAAGTTTATTATTTAAAAAAAAATGTTATTTCAGGTATTACAATCGGTCCTAACATTTCTGGAGATGATGTTTTATCAGATATTCCACTTTCTTCTAGAAGTCCTCCAAATGTTCTGCGGGACCTATCAACTACTACAGTTGGACGTGTTACACCTTCAACATCAAAACATTAGGTAATGAATTGTGCTGCTATTATTAATATAGGCTGTTAAGGCTGCAATGATTAAAACATTATAATAAAGAAAAATTATATTGAAACTATTAAAAATTGAGTATGCTACTATATTATTGATACATGCAACACAGCATGTTTATGTGTAATTTATTATAAATTTGTGTATAATGATTAATATGTTTTCAGATATTCCTGCAAGTTGTGATACATCAACTACACCACGACACATTGATACACCTTTGTCCCCTATGAATTCGCCAACATCTACACAGACATCTACGACACTAAGTGCTCATACTCCTCGAAAAGAGAAACTAAGAAAAAAAGTACAAGAGCTAAGGAGACAAAATATTTCTATTAAAAGAGCATTAACTCCGAAAGAGAAAAAGGCAACCCTACAGGATTTCAACAAGTTATGTGATCAGTTTTTACCTGAAAAATTATCTGAATTTCTCAAAGTTCACGCTCGACTTAGTAGAAAGAAGCCAACAGGAAGAAGATATAGTATGAAATATAAAGAATTTGCATTAGCTTTGTATTTTTTTTGGGTCCTCGAGCGTATAATTTTTTAAAAAAGCTGTTATATTTACCATCCAAACGTGTGCTGGAACGAATGACTCAAAGACTAATGTATAAACCTGGACTCTATAATGAGGCTCTGTATAAATCTTTACAAATAAAAGTAGAGGGAATGCAGGAAGATGATAAGAATTGCATTTTGTGTGTGGATGAAATGGCATTAAAAGCAAACTTGTTTTTTCATGTGGGGAGGGATGAAATTGTTGATTTACCAGTAATTCAAAATGGAAAAAAGGAATTTGAACCTGCCCACAGTGCCACAGTAATAATGGTCAGAGGGCTATATACATTGTTGATGCTGTAGTAAGTAATATGGGTTCGAATTTTATTAAATTTATAAATAATTTAGTAGGCACACTTGAAAATCCGGAGTTTTATGTAGGAAATAGTATATATATTTGACACTCCTCATTTAATAAAAGCAAAGAGGAACAATTTATTAAAAAATAATTTTCTCTATGATGGCAAAAAAGACTTCCTGGACATATATAAGACAGTTTGATAAAAATGATAAAACTTTACCAAATAGATGTGCACCGAAGTTAACAGATTCACATATAAACCAGAACAACTTTCAAAAAATGAAAGTTAAACTTGCCACTCAAGTTTTACGTCATACAGTCGCAAATGGTATGAATACGTACATGCAATGTCAACCGTTGAGATCACTGAAAAATTTAACAAGTTGTTTGATGTTTTAAATTCATCTTTTAAGAACTCCTTATATGATGTACCAAAAAGTCTAAAGGTGAAAAATACCAATTAGATTTTTTAAATGAATGTATGATTTTATAAAAATCTATAAATTTTTAATAATGAAGGAGAAAACATTACTTTCAAGGCAAGTCATGGCTGATAACAGTTAATGGCATTAAAAAATTATGGGAAGAACTGAAGAAAGTTGGATTTAAATATGTCATGAAAGACGAGTGAATCAGGATTGCTTGGAAAATTTCTTTGGTAGCGTACGTCAGCAAGGAGGCAATTGTATTAATCCGACACCGATACAATTTGAGAGGGCGTTCAAAAAATTGTTTTGCCAGAATTATTTTCATAGTGAAAATACAAATTGTGCAAATGATTTAGATCATTTACTAACAAAATTTAAAGATTTAAATTCTAATATAAAAGGTGATGAAAGCGAACAACAGGAATAGATTATCCCATTTACCATTAGTGATACTGATTATAGAAATGAGCTATTGTTAGCTCAAAATACATTTACATACGTTTGTGGGTATCTTATTAAAAAAGCACTAGTTATTACAGTTGTGAGGTTTGTGAAGTTAGCTAAATATACCAAAGAGTTGGACAGTAGTGCATTGTTTACCAAATCAAGGCATTTGACACTAGTAGTAGTACATATGGAGCTCTTCACGTACCAAATGAAAGTTTTCTTCATTATATTTATAAATTAGAAAACATGATTGTATCAACATTGAGTTGTTGAGTATCCAAAGACAAGTTGCATTTAATTATTTTGAAAAAATGAAAAATATTACTTTACTACATAAATGTTCAGAATTTCCTGTAGTATATGTACTGAAATTATTTATAAGGTTGAACATTTTTTATTCTATAAAATTTGCAAATAGAAGTTTTTCTATAAATAAAGCCAAAATGCAAAACAGAAAAATCTCTATTTTATCTCATCTGTAGAAAAAAAATGTATACAATGCTTTCAAAAAGTGCTGTATAATTTGTTAAAAAAAAAATTTTGAAAAATTCTTGGACAATTAAAGAGATTCCAATTAAATGCCACCTTTTGACATAGTTTTAAAATTTTCCAGGCTTCTCTGGAAGCTATGACGTCATCGATTTTTTTTTTAAATACCAACCACAATTTTTTCTTATGGAGTTGGAAGAGCCCATTTTTTTACATATAATGAGGTAAAAACCAAGGTAGATTGCATGAAAATTTTTTTTGATCGTGAAAGCTATAAATTCAGTAATCAATAGAAATTATAAAAAAAACACAACTTGTAACTGTAAAAAAAAATTGTTGCAGCAAAAACAAATGTCTGATTACTGTCAAACTGTTCTTGCTTTTTTTGTAATTTCTACTCATTATTGAATTTAGCTTTTAAGTTCAACGCGTTTTTTCTAAAAAAAATTGTTATGCAACCTAAGTACCTTGGTTTTTACCTCATATCTAAAATTTCATAAAAAAAAATTGGAGTTGGTATTTAAAAAAATATCGATGATGTCATAGCTTGAAGACCTGAACACTTTTAAAACAATGTCAAAAAGTGACTTTTAAATAGAATCTCTTGGCATGTTCGAAGCGATTTTTTAGAAATAACTATAAATTTTACTGAATTTATATTATAGTGTTTTTCGAAAGCACTGTATAATGTCAGGCTTATATAATTTTCTTTCGACACATAATATCTTTATAGTTGTTAAAAAGGTATTAATAACCCCATTTAATATTTATTCAGTGTCAATTATCTAGGGGTATATTTGATGTAAAATGCTTTATTTTTGTTTAGAATTACTTTTTTTCTTACTATAATAAATTGCAATATTTTATAACAAATTATATATGTATATTACTTGTCAATTTTGTACTTACTCATCACTGTTTATGTACAATAAAATTAAAATAGAAAAAATTGTCGCTTTATTTCTTTAATGAAATGATAGTTATGTCAACATTTAACAATTCTTAACAAATACCTCCATAATGTACACAGATACATCGTCAACATTCATAGTTAGGAAATTAATATCAAACTTTGATGAATGCTTAGTTGGCTGTATCAGACTGGAGTAAATTTTAATCCTCTAGTTGTACTAGTTGGAAGTCCACTTAAGGTAATATTGTTTAATAAATTATTCACAAGAATTTGTTAATTTCCAGTATAAAACATAGAAGGTGGTTCTCAAACAATTTTTTTTTTCAATTCCACTAGAAACTTTTCATTTTGGGTTTTGTAGGCAGAAAAATTTTTGATTTAGTCACCACACAAATCAGTCCTTTAACTTATTTGATATTTGCATTTTCGTAAAAGTATTAATATATATATATTTCTTAATTTTTAACCATAGATTAAATATACAAGTCTATGTACATATTAAAAATACATCGGGTGTCCACTACGTATTTATTTACCTATCATTAAAAACTGCAAAATTCGATGAATTATATCATAAACTTCAAATGTTCAATTCACCTGACAAGATTAAGATAATTGAAGCATCCCAGACCTGGGCTGCTTCATCGCGAATAAATTTCCTATAATTTTTACATAAAACTAAATTATTCCCAAGCATTTATATCATTAAATTCCAAATTAACTATTACATAAAAAGGTTTAAATCATTTTCTTATAAATTTGGCAGAAAACGTATGCATTCAAACTATAGAGTCTAAATTATTCAGCTAAGTAAAAGAACACACAGTATTCATTTAATATTTTAAAACATTGACAAAACTGTACAAAATCTCAAAGCATTCTTTAGTCAAGAGGAAATAACATAAACAAACCAACGTAAACACGTAGGGTTGTGAGTTTTACTAAGAAATTCCAATGCTATAAACATAGTCATTATATTATTTCTCACTTAAATGCATCATAAAGTAAACATCGTGGGTAAAGCCAAAATCGGAGCGTTTGCCTATCTCCGTCTAACTTGCAGGCTTATACCACGAATTCACTCACGGGAAATCATATAAATACGCGAGGTAAAGTACGCTCGTGGTCACATCTCTGACAGCCCCAAGCTATACGCTTTGGTTCTAACGAACCGGCTACAAAGAGATTGTCCAGCTCTACGTGGCAGACTCGTGCCTCACCTCTGACTACCCCCAAGCTTTTAGCTTTGGTTCGAAAGAACCGGGTACGAAGAGTTTGTACGACTCTCTGTAATCTAGCTGTGCACTAGGTCGACTCTGACAGCCACAAGCCTATGCTTTTGTCCTGAGGAGTCGAGAAATAAGAGAGTGGCCCTGTCTTGCCTTTATAACTAGCATTGGACGCCGCGCTGCATTAGCGTGCGCTAGCCGCCGACACCGCCGTCGACATGGAGGCGAGTAACTCAGGCGTTACTCAGGAATCCGGGGGAGTGGGCCCCGCGGAACTCTCCGTGTATACCAGAATTGGTAAGGATGTCACCTAAATAATTATTATACTGCGTTGCCATTTGCTACGTACTCGAGTCTAGTCAAAAGATCATAAAATTAAGGCAATTTCTTTGTTTCGAGTAAAATGGCAACGCTAACCAAAGTACGACTCTATATGCTTGGGTTTCGCGGTTTTTAACAATATCTGACCGGTGGTACCAACTAGCATTGGACGCCGCGCTGCATTAGCGTGCGCTAGCCGCCGACACCGCCGTCGACATGGAGGCGAGTAACTCAGGCGTTACTCAGGAATCCGGGGGAGTGGACCCCGCGGAACTCTCCGTGTATACCAGAATTGGTAAGGATGTCACCTAAATAATTATTATACTGCGTTGCCATTTGCTACGTACTCGAGTCCAGTAAAAAAGATCATAAAATTAAGGCAATTTCTTTGTTTCGAGTAAAATGGCAACGATAACCAAAGTACGACTCTATATGCTTGGGTTTCGCGGTTTTTAACAATATCTGACCGATGGTACCACATGATTTATAGATAGGGCCTTTTTGTTATAATGCACTGCTCATTACATGTTTACTAATAATTAGAACAGTCAATATTAAGTCCGATAATAGTTGGAACTTTTCCTTTATTTTTCAAGCCAGGTCTAAATAAGATAATATACCAAAAATTTAATGTCCAGTTGAATCTGCAATATTTGTAACTTCATCAGAGTGCATTACCCATATGGTGATCATAGTGCCGCTGTCGGTTGAGACGGTGAGGCGCCGACAACAAAAACATGCGGTTATCTGGGCACGGACCTTGCCTCTCGGCAGGGGTCCTGGCCCAGCCAGCCAGTATACACCGATTCATGATTTATGGCTACAGCTCCCATAAGCATGCCACAACACAAGCGGCGACGGCCAAATTAACAAAATAATACGGGCAGTGCTCGTCATATGTCGGGGTTCCGCATATGCATCGAAAACAAAATAATACGGGCAGTGCTCGTCAGATGTCGGGGTTCCGCATCTGCATCGAAAACTTAAAATAATATGGGCAGTGCTCATCATATGTCGGGGTTCCGCATATGCATCGAATCTTCGTTGGCCAAACGTCAATTGTGTTTGTGATACTGTTTATGGTAGCACCAGCCCGCGAATTCAAAACAAGGCATGGTTGTCGGCCTCTGGCCGGTTCATGTGACAGGGGACACTCTGTTCCACATACAAGGGAGGTTTCTCTTGCACCCATATGTAGAGTTCTACATATGTCATTTAAACTACGAAGCGGAAGTTTCCGCGCATGTAACCAGGTTTGGTTGCATTGCAGGTTCAACTAGCTAAATAGCTATGTATTTTTCGTGGACGGTTGTCCACCGTACATGTAACAAGGTTTTGTTCATGTAAGTTTGTAATATATTCCTTGTAGACAGTTGTCTCAGTATGGAAATAAAAGGTGTGAAAACGGTATTTGAGTTTCCTTGACTTATTTCTACTTTCAGGTACAAAAGTGAATTCCAAACACATTAATAATAATAAACATAAAGTCAAATCTTATATTGAGTATTCTTTTAAAACAGATATCAGTGCAGTGCAGGTTAGGGGTCATAATAATTACTACAGGTATACCAATTAAAATTAAAGCAAATTAAATCTTATAAATGAAACAAAGTAATACCAAACTTTATAAACGTACCTGTGAGGTTACAATAACACAACAAATTTGGGGTCCTACCACTAAAACTAGACGATCACGAAAAAGGCCAACTAATTAAATCAGTGTTACCTGTCGCTTCACGACAGGTGAGACTTAAAAATAGAAATTAAATAATAAATATACGAGAGGGGGGGTTGGGCCGTTACAATAATATTCATCATATGATTCATAATACACAAGTTAATATGTAATACAATTCTAATTGAAACAAATTATCATCAATAATAAAAATCGCCTGTAACAGTCCACATTTTAAAAATATTGCCGCTATTTTACGTAGGTACGTTTAAATTTCCCGCTTGACGGTACCTACAAAATAATGGCCGAAGGTCACGTAGATTTAGCATACAGTAGCTTCTGGTATACGAATTATCTGTCTATGTCTCTGCCCCTCAATAAGCAGAGGTTTGAAAAAGAAAAGGCATCGATTAAGGATATGGCTCTGAGTAATGGATATTTTGTAAGTTTAATTGATAAAATAATTAGGAAACAAAAGTTTAAAGAGTCGCTTCGAAATTCCTCGAACCTTCAAAATGATAGAGAAAATTCTAAATTTGTATTGATTCCATTCGATCCTTGATTCACCCGTGGTATTGGTACGATTTTTAAAGATGTAAATATGAGTGGTACGACAGTGGTTCATTCATCGGGAAACAAATTACAACAACTTTTAGGTAATCTAAAGGACAAATTTGAAACAAACGAAACGTTGGGGATTTACGAAATTAGCTGTAAGGACTGTAATCAAAAATATGTTGGACAGATTAGTCGATCAATTCAACCTAGATTCAAAGAGCATATGACCCATCTCAAATATGGTAGAACAGATAAATCAACAACCATAAAATAGATATAAGCAATTTAAGATTAATTAGGAATGTAACAAATACTAGACAGCTGGATGCATTTGAAGGCTTGGATATCATAAAGTGTAAAAATAGTATGAATAGTGACAGAGGGTTAGGTATAAATAGGGTAGATTGTTGGCATAAGTCTAGTTTTAATCTTCTCCAGATGATGCTAACTTGGTTGGCGAACCGCACGTTGAGTGCAGTATTTTGTGTTTTGGTGTTTAGTGAAAAACTACGTTAGCGTTACTAAACAATAAACACAAAATGCCACTCAAAAACCAATAAATACAGAACAAATCTAATAAAACTGACAAATCAGGCAAAAAGTACAATAATTAATAAATCCAGTCACAGTACCTACATCACAAACAAATCGTCCAAAGATGACAATTGACAAATCGAAACCCAGTGCGGCAACACGAAATCACTAATCTTTACACATAATAAATTGAAATGTAACTAGATTGCCCACAGTATAGCGGCCCCCCTATACAGGGACATTTTCTCAAGGTCGAGCATTACCAATTATAGATCCAGATTATATTGGGAAATTCGTTGTGCTTCAGCAAAATTTTATAATTTTTCTATAGGCGTACCAGGGATAAAACGGTATTTTAAAATATTATTTTAGTTTTATGTCTTTTATCATTCTGTACGTATTATAAGATGTATACAGGGTGTTCTAACATAAATGGCATTCTAAACAAGTATTTTACAATTGAAGAAACAATCGTAATGGAGTAACATAAATGTATGCGGCATATAAGTAATACCTACTGAGTTAAATTAGCATTGTTTTTTAAATTACAATTTTTATTTTCATTTCATTGATAAATTTATTGTAGACTTGATTTAACGATTGTTCATTTCATCATACGGTTAATAGTAAAATAAAAAATTAAATGAAACAATAAGAAATAAACGTTTTGTTAATATTTCCAAATAATTAACTTATTTTTTCGACACGTCCTAAAATTTCTATTAATAAATTTGTTTTGTATATAAACACTTGCCTTAAATATGTTCATAATTAAAAATGTGGAATTATTTTTGTAGAGGTATGTAGATACCTATCGATTATTGTATACCCATCCTGTATTGCAATATTAAAATACAAATAACTCCAAAACGTTAGCTTATATCGACATTTAATAAGAGAACCTTTTTTTTATGAAATTATTAACACTGGCGTTTCTTTCCGCCATAAATGTGTAAAAAAAATAATGTTATGATGAAAATTCACTACCTCCCCCTTTGTAATTACCCTAACAAATCATGATATTTAGATAAAAAATTAAAAAATGTTAATATTATGAAATTAATAAATGGTCTAAATTTAAGTTTTGCAACTTAAGACGTTTCGAATTTATTGACAAATAACTATGTTGTACTTATCCCCTTTATAGGATATAGCTCCATTATGGCAAATGTTTATATACAAAACTCAACTTATTTTTTATAATCCTATCACCCCCTTGAAAGAAGGTACTTAATTATAGGACACTCTGTACATGCTTTAACTTTATTTTACTCTTTCATACTGTAAATGACACGCAAATAATAGAACCCCAAGATACGTTATGTTAAAAATAATCGCCTATATATCGCTTTACATAAATCTAATAACCTGATGCCGCCGGGCTGAAATTATCAGTGTTAAATTAAGAAATATGGATTCACAAAATAAAAGCACCAATATCATTTAAAAAATGACTAAACTTTTCATAAAATGACTAATTTGTAATTTTTCTACAATATACGTAGGTACATTTTAAAATTTATTCTATATATCTTTAAAAATTGTTCAAAATAGATGCAGAAGAGCATTCGTCTAATTGTAAATACAAAACTAAAGATTTTATTTTTTTTTAATTCTATTTCCTATTTTATTTATACTTTCAATTTATAATCTCCAAATTACTCCATTAATGGTTCTTGTTTTTGCAAAACAATACCTAACTCCTATACTACAATCAATCAATCGTGTTTTATACTTGCATAATATAACAGTTTTTCACTTACCTTTCGGCATCATGGGAAAATAAATAAAACTTTTCATTACTACAATAACTTTTTTTTGTACATCCTTTACATGAGCAAACCATTCCTCCTTTTTTCTAATCGTCCCCCATTTTAAAATAAAATAAAATGCATACAATTGTCACAGTAAACCGATTACGCATAAAGCACTCGCACAAGTTATTATTTATTTTGCTGATAACATACACTCCGCTTTGACGGCCACTACTACACTGATGCTTTTCAAAGTAGATTTCAGAGTAGTGGCTCTTGAAGGTCCCCGGCGGCGAGGCCTGGCAACAAGGAGAGATAAGCTACTGGTTACTGTTTACTGCGTTGGCATTATGCTCACGTCCCAGCACAATTTGATTTTTTCTCTGCATATTTTGTGCCCAACTGCACGTTAAAATAACCTCTGACGCTGAACAGTCACACACTCTCGAACTAATAACAATTTTATGCCTATTAATTGACGACAATGTACACTTTCACGCACTACCTCTATTTTCGTCTCAGCAGAAGCTGGATGCCAGATAATTCGATACCATAATTGATTACCTGCGATGGATCAGAACTTAGAGATAATGCATAGTATACCTATATCCTCAAAATAAAGACGATTATTATTATTATTTGTTCACTTCTACCACTCAAGTTTGACTGAGCCTCATTTTCACTGTTTACATGATCAACCATCACATTAATTACGATATACAAGGTGTTCCATATCGTTATGTTTAAACTTTGGGAGCGTAAACTAGGTTCAATTCTAAGATAAATAAATAGAAAAGTGGCAGGTATATTTTTGATTGTTACGGAGTTACAGGATTATAAAATTTTTGAAGCGTAAAAAGTAGAAATAAATTCATAGATTAAATAAAAATGTATCTTCAACAAATGTTTAATTAATGACAATTTCAAAATGCCTTTCCCTGCCTGTCTACAGGCTTGTGCTCATATGCCGATAGATGCGGTAACACTTTTATTTCGCGTTTGGTTTCGTCTATTTTTTGGACAGCCTTCTGAATGCTGCCCAATTATTCCTCTCGGCTGTTTGAAATTTGTGTGTGCACTTTGTCCTTTATGTACCCCCAGAAATAAAAATCAAGGGGATTTTGATATGGAGTGGTGAAACAACATTCATTTGAAACCATATTTCCTCAAATTATTCGTCTATGAATTTAATTCTGATTGATATTTTTTGAAAATTTCATAGCCCTGTATCTCCGAAACAAAAAAAAAACTACCACTTTTGTGTTTTCCTGTTTCAAAATTGAACCTTGTTTATACTCCCAAAGTTTGAGCATAACGATACAGAACACCTTGTATAAATGATTAATTATTCAAACATTTCTTCACAGACTAATTACTCTAAATAATATGAATAGACATTGACTTAATTTATTGATGCTAAATATACAAAAATACTTACATAAATTATAAAAATTACACAGTACATGTAGTAAATAGAGATACAACGTATTAAGATATTAAAATAAATCAGAAACGTCATTATTTAGAACAATACATGAAACATATGATACAGATAATAATTAAAAGATAGTAGCACTGGAAGCACATTCATTACTTCAGTATCTTAAATTAAAAATTTAAAGTTAACAATTCATCCAAAGTATAAAATTCCTTTTCAGTAACAATATTTTTAAGGAATCGTATAAACGGCATATTCATAACTTTAGGAAGTTTGTTTGTATGAACTCGATGATAATCAATTATGAAATCCATGCATTGTAATGTGGTTGTGTATATCACCACGGGATTAAAAAAGATTTAGGATTTCTTTAACCCACAGTAGATATCTCAGGATATATAATGACGTTAAAGTTAGAATTTTCAGTTTTACGAACTTACAAATTTTACTTCATCAAGGTATCCATAACCACAAATAATTCTTACGGCTATTTGCTGGAGTTTAAAAATTTGCTTTGCATATCGTCAGTGTAAATCGCAGTGCGTAACTCTATTTAGCAAAATTTTACAGAGCTAATAAACTAATTTAAACAATGAAAACTGAAATTGATAGGAAGGAAACTTGATGACTAATAGTCAACTCAGGTAAAATAAGAAAATAATATTTTTGGTCTTGAGGCTTAAATACTAATTTTTTTAAAACATAATGGATACGCTCTTTGCGAACTAATTTTTTGATAATAAATTGGATACTTTTTTTCTGAAAACTACTCTTCTTTATTTTCTTCCTTTACATGGCATTAAAATACTAATATTAATGTTTTTTTTTTTTTTTTACAACACCATGAACTAAATTTAATGATTAGGTCACAAAAATATACCAGTGACTAAATGATAAACTAACAGTAATAAGTGACAGCAGTTTGTAACTAAAAAATAGAACTATTTTTTTAACAGAATGTGAAAACATAGAAGCTAATACAAAAACTAACATATAATAATAATTTTATTTTACACGAAGCTAACTATGACGTAATTGATCGTAAAATGTATGGTAATCATGTTCTAACTTTTTTCAGTTGCTGTAAATGCTCATATTTTTTCTTCTTTATGGGAATTCTGGCTCTGTATAATGCAGGCAAGGTGTCAAAGTTTACGTATTTAGGGTTTGCAGGCAATCTGACTGGAAAAGTTTTCCATTCCAATTCAGAATGTCTTAATTTAAAAAACATATTTTTGTTGGTGTATTTAATTGCCTTTAAGTCAACTACCTGAGGATCTCCGACTCTTTTTCCAGGTCGTATTGATGAAATAAAATTTATATTACCCTCGACGTTCTTAAAAAAATATTCTACATGATAGGGGTTTTCAAACATGGTATATTAATTCTGGACTTTCTAATCATTCTCTCTATCACAGAGTGCATGCTGTCGGCCCCCATCTGGCTATGACCCTTTTGCAGGTATTTTTATGTTATGGCTTTTTCAATTGTCAAGTTGAAAATTACATTTGATAAGACAGAATTTCTGTTTTGGGCTGCGCAGCCATCGCTATACAAAATATAGTCAGTTTTTTTGTCATTAGGACTAGTTTCAATTCTCTTTTTGAGAAAATGTACTATTATTGATGAAAATTCGTTAGATGTTACTATCCCCTCTGTTTCATTCCACAAAAAGCACTTGTCTTGCTGGAGCTTTAGATCGTAAATCGTGAAATTGTGTATGATAGATAGATTTATTTACCAAGTATAGATACAAAATTTGTACCTTTGGCACAACAAACATGTTAAGAATTGACAAAAATAAATGAAATGAATAAATTAATATCAAAAAGATTTTAGGTCTTTTAAAGAAAAAAATAAATATGAAACATTAACATTAATATTAACATTAAACAAACAAACATCAATTAAAAGCAATATTGTATGTAAAACGTACAATATGGACATAAACTACATTATACACAAATAAATAATATAAAACGCACTGGCAGATAAAAGATAAAATAAAATGAACTAGTAGTTTTTGTATTCTAATGGCCATTATATTTGTTCAAAAACTCATTTACAGAGTAGAAACCATTTTTTACTGAAATGGACCTTTTTTTTTTTAATTTATTTGTAGGTAGGTCCCTCAAACTATGTGGCATACTATTGAATAACATAGCACAGTTGTAATAAGGTGAATCTTTAAAAAATGTTGTGTTATGTCCACGGATTGGAAGTCTATCACCGTGCCTTGTATTATATATACGTGTTTCGTTTAGACTAGTAAATACTTGTGGATTATGTTTAACGAATATTAAGAATTTGTATATATATATATATGTACAGGGAATGGTGCGGATTCCTTTATTTTTGAAGGTATCATGACAGCTCTCTCCATATTTCATATTAAATAACCGAATTATGATTATTAATTACATATTAGCTTAGTTTTATAATAAAGAGAGCTCACGTTTGACTTTGGGCAGAGTAACACAGACTGCAAGTCCATAGCAAAAACTTCATTATCGGATTCTTTGTCATTAGCCTTTTCTTGATGTGCTTCGTTTTTTCAAAAGAAGGTGGAAATTGTACTCTTCTTGCAAAATATTTTTCGTTTCAAAAGCTATACCAATATCACATCTGTCCTTTATAGGCTTAGATATAGATAAATTCTGCTGATCGAAAATTGTTGAAAAGGTGGTTTGAGACATGGATTGTATATTATTTTCTTCACAAAAATCTTTGCAATAAGCTCTATACAGTTGTAATTTTGAGTACCATACTGTTTCCAAGTAGAGTTTTGAAGTGTTTGCCCTACAATAGTGGGACTCGAGTTTGGGCAATCTATCGAAAAATTCAACAATTTTTTTTATTCCGAGCATTTGCAGGCTGTTCCTGAACTTCCTCATTGTGTATTACTTTTTCTTTAGCCCACTTCTTTATGGCAATTTCTCCAACACTGAGTGTGTTCAAAAACATCTTTTTGCAGTTCTAGTTCTCTTGTTTCGTCCATTTATTTTGTCTGTTTTACTTCTTTTAGATCTAGAACGCTCATCTGATTTTTCTGGGGTAATTTCATTTTCTTCCGGATTGTTCTCTTCGCGTCTCTTATTACTGTCAGATTCTGCATCAGCACTTGTCTCTTCTTCCATCTCTTCTTTGGTAATAATGTTATCAGGTTCTTCGTCCATTTCTTTGTCTTGGCGTAATGTTTTTGCATTCAAGGTATTTCTTCCTTGGAACCCAATTTTGGTGTTTCACTGTAATTAGTGGTCTCTTTTGTTACATCCAAATCTTCCAAATCTATGATGCACGGTCCTCCCCGAGCAACTTAGTTAAGAAGCATCTCTTCAGTTTCTCTAGCATAATTCTCAAGATCATCAACATGCCAACTGTAACAATATCAACGTTATTTTCTATCACAGATGAGGAAGGAGCAGGAATAACTTTGTCTTAAGAGGGTGTCAGCTGATTTGTTTCTTTCTTCTCGACTTGAAAGAGACATATTTTTTCAGTAGCTAACTTTAATGGCACTTTTATAAAGTTCATAATCTGTCCTTTTAGCCATTTCTGTAAAGAAATAAAATGTGTATTCTCCGACTCTTACGTGTTAAATGAGTAACAACTTTTGAAGTAAAAAACAGCAGCCAATTTATACCAAATTTCAATCAGATAATTCGTTCAAAAATTTTTGCCACTTGATGTGGAGGTAATAATTTAAATTAAGAAATTAGGTGAAATTAGTTGGATTTGAAGTAGCTCTAATAACCAGTATCAAATTTCAATAAAAAGCATAGTCATAAAATAATTTTTTAATGGAAAAAAGGAAAAATAATAATTTTATTGGCTTGCAAAACTACACATTTCTCAAAAGTTAAATACAAACAAAAAAACCAAAAATTGTTTAATATTTACAATGAAAAATAATTATATTTATTGTGGGAATATTCGTATCTTCTAGTTTTACTTTTCTTATTTGGCGCAGAGTAATAAATAATAGACTTACCTCTTACAATTTTCTAAAAAACACCCAAAATTTAAGCAAAAATGCAAGGAATTTTAGGAGCAAATTTATGCACACATATGTAGCCTCATGTTAAACAATGCTATTGGTGGGACATACGTATATTGCTCGTCAACAATTTGAAGCTTGGAGATAGGCAACTTACTGCATAGGCCTGTTGCAAATCGGTTAATGCTACGGACATATGCATTTTTCAGATTATAGATATGCTATTACAGTACTACATGGGGCAATAAGTCATATTTTATAAAAAATGGAGTTACACACTTTGCAAATTACACTGACGATATGAGTGGCTTCAGGTCATTATACCGTATACCATATGTGACTGGAAGAGGCTGTAATAAGCTGTTAAAATCACTGACTTACTGTCCGATACAACTTTCTTAAAACATAAATATTCATTGATAATTTCTTTGCCAGTTGATCTGTATGAATTTTCCAGGACAGTTTAGGGTATAAATACATCCTTAGATATTTAACAAAGGGTGAATTATCAAAATCATTATACAGTGTGTCCACGGATGTAGTTGCTAAGAGGAAAAACTTCTTTATTCAATCTTTTATGAAAAAAAGTCAATCTATATAATAAATTCTGCTTTACTTAAAACCCTGAAATAACTATTCAGATTTAAGGGGAGAAATAAAATTTTCTACATATAGTGAATTATGAAAAAAAGTTACTATTTATTTAAAAATGTGCATCTCTTAAAGACTCCAAATATCTCTAAAAAAATGTTTAATTAATTATGGGGTGTCCCACGGCAGAAGTTCGGATTTTTTTTTGATTTGCCAAAACTAGTTCTTTGTAAAAATAGGGAACTTCCCTCAAAACCCTATAAACAGCTAATCAAATGTTGATTTGTGTATCCCAGGGTCATCAATGAGAACAATTTTTATAAGGATAGAAAAAAATATTTAATGAAATTATTACCAAATCCATGCCATATTATTATTTTTTTTGTTCTCTATCAACGCTGTAGTCCATTTAATGAACAGAAAGTTATGCCACTCCACAAATACTCTCCATATTTAAATAGAATTTTTCTGTTGGTCATATTTCTAAAACCCATAACACAAGCAACCGCTTGACAAAACTGCCTCGAGATCTAAGATTCGGTGTCGGTCATTGTTTGATGTTTTGTAGAAATTCTTAAATGTATTCTTAAATTGTTTTCTTAACCGCCTCTCAAGTCACCGAAATAACTCCCAGAAAATCCTAGGATTTTGTGTTGAGTAAAGAGAGACAAGGCCCTACAATTTATTGTGGAGTCTGAACAACATCTAGGGCATCGACAGTTCACTCCCATCTTAATCCGAAGCAAATTACAAATAAAATTAGATGCTCCGGGATGGATTTGAACCATCGATATACGGTACCAAGTAAATAGCTATAAGTGCTTTACCCACTCGGCTACCATACCAATTACAGTTGTTATTCCTTGTTTCGAGTTGCTTTTATCCCCATTCATATAAAAAAATTGTATTTTTCAAGACTGGTGTACATTTGTGAATATTAAGGTACATAATAAAAACAATTAATATTGACTAAATGTTATAAATAATAAAGAATTTTATATTTCGTATACTTATTTCACATTTGACATTTTATCATTTTAATTCATCAAAAAGCATATTTCAAATTATATGCATTTTGAATTCCCGCTTTTATTAATTTGTAATGTGTGAAACTGGTTGTTGCGTACACTGTTCTGCCCAACCATAAATTAGTGAGGCATGGCTTAACTATTTCTGTTCATTAAACATGGTATAATAGGTGGAAGTTCGTCTCTCATTGTTTATTTTTTGTATACCCATCGTTAACACATTAATATTATCATGAATAATACCGTTTATGGATTCGGTAGTAATTATTATTAAATAATTTTTTTCTATTCTTACTAAAATTCTTCCTATTGTTGACCCTGGTTGTTTGTGTCTTGGGATACAGAAAATCTCATTTTATTAGGTTTTTATAAGTTCTTGAAAGAAGCTCCCTGTTTTACAAAGTTTTTTCATATAAAAAAAAAGCTCCATGGGACATCCCGTAATTAATTAAACGGCTTTATGGATATTTATATTTCAAAATTGATTAGAATATTGTCAATACAATTATAGCCCTTTGTGGGTTGAGATATACATGGATCAAAGTTAAACGATATCATTATGTTATCAAATTCTTTCTCTAGATTATCATTGCTGAAAAAATTTATGTTGAAATCGCCTACGATTATAACTGTTAGAATTTGAACTTGTATTTGTTAATATTTACATTGTCTATTTCATCTGTTCTGTAAAAGCTAAAATACAATAAATTATATTAAGAAAGATAAACACCTGTGTATAATTGACAGCCTATAAATCACGTCTTCAATTTATCACTGGAATAAAAATTATTGTTGTGAATTTATTGGCAACATATGTAGAACATTCCTTTGATTTTTATTGACATTATGAAGAACCCATAAATAATGTACTATGTATTAGTTTGTACCATGCATAATTTGAACAATAAAAATAAGACTGTTTGGGAGTGATTGTGGCTCCACACCTCGGTGTATATATAAACTAGTCTCAATGAGGTCATTGTCAGTATCCGAATCACAGGCCAGTTAAGTGATTTGCTTTGCCTCATCTGCCATTTTACCATTGTTCAATGGTTTTGAGGGAATGTGCCTGTTAAGATAACCTCTACACTTAGTTTTATATGCATAGTTCACACTTGCAGATTGTCATCGCTGAAGGATCCCTGTGTTTCAACATATGCCTTTAAAATAAATCCTAAATTTTGCTTCACGTACATATTTCACAATTGTACACTATTATCTCTTAAGGATTTTTTTGTGCGTCAACATGTGTTTTTTGAGGTAGACCTTTTGTTTTGCCTCATATTTACACATTTCGCACTTGTACATTGTTACATTCAAAGAACTTTTGTGGGTCAACATGTGCCGTTTGAGATACACCTTTTTGTTTTGTCTCGTATGTACATATCTCACACTTGTACATTGTTACATTCAAAGAACTTTTGTGGATCAACATGTGCCGTTTGAGATAGACCTTTTGTTTTGTTTCATATGTACACATTTCACACTTGAACATTGTAAGCTCTGAAGGACTTTTATGAGTCAACATATGCTGGTGAAGAGATCTCTTCCATTTTGTCTCATATGTACATATTTCACACTTGTACATCGTCATCTCTGATGAATTTTTATGAATCAACATGTGCCTGTTCAGACAACCTCTGCGTTTGGTCTGATATGTACATACTTCACACCTGAGCATTTTTACCGTTGAGGGACTCTTATGGGTCATCATATGTCTGGTAAGGTAACTCTTGCTTTTTGCCTCATATGTACACATTTCACACCTGTGCATTGTTATCTCTGAGGGATTTTTATGGGTCAACATATGTCTGGTAAGATAATTCTTGCTTTTTCCATTGTATGTACATATTTCACACTTGTACATCTTTATCTCTGAGGAATTTTTATGAGTCAACATGTGTATGTTAAGATATTTTTTACGTTTGGTCTCATACGAACATTTTTCACACCTGTGCATTGTTACCTCTGAAGGATTCTTATGCATCAATATATGACTGGTAAGATAACTCTTAATTTTTGCCTCGTACGTACACATTTCACATTTGTACATTTTTATCTCTGAGGAATTTTTATGAGTCAGCATGTGCACGTTAAGATATTGTTTGTGTTTGGTCTCATACGTACATATTTCACACCTGTGCATTTTTACCTCTGAGGGAGTTTTATGGATCAACATATGACTGGTAAGATAATACTTTTCTTTCGCCTTGTATGAACATATTTCACACTTGTACCTCTTTATCTCCGAGGGATTCTTATGGGTCAACATATGTCTGGTAAGATAATACCTGCTTTTTGCCTTGTATGTACATATTTCACACTTGTATATCTTATGGACCAACATATGTCTGGTAAGATAATTCTTGCTTTTTGCCTTGTATGTACACATTTCGCACTTGTACATCTCTGAGGAATTTTTATGAGTCAACTTGTGCACATTAAGATAACTTTTATGCTTGGTCTCATATGTACATATTTCACACCTGTACATTTCTACCTCTGAGGGATTCTTATGGACCAACATATGTCTGGTAAGATATTGCTTTCTTGTTGCCTTGAATGTACATAATTCACACTTGTACATTTTTATCGATGAGGAATTTTTATGAGTCAACATGTGCACATTAAGATAACTTTTCAGTTTGGTCTCATATGTACATATTTCACACCTGTACATTTCTATCTCTGAGGGATTCTTATGTATCAACATATGTCTGGTAAGATATTGCTTTCTTGTTGCCTTGAATATACATATTTCACACTTGTACATCTTTATCTCTGAGGAGTTATTATGAGTCAACATATGCACGTTAAGATAACATTTGCGTTTGGTCTGATATGTACATATTTCACACCTGTGCATTTTTATCTCTGAGGGATTTTTATGGATCAACATATGTTTTTTAAGATATTTCTTGCTTTTGCCTTTATATGTACATATTTCACATTTGTATATCTTTATCTCTGAGGAATTCTTATGGGTCAACATATGCCTTTTAAGATAATTCTTGCTTTTTCCCTTGTATGTACATATTTCACACTTGTACATCTTTATCTCTGAGGAACTCTTATGGGTCAACATATGCCTTTTAAGATAATTCTTGCTTTTTCCCTTGTATATACATATTTCACACTTGTACATCTTTATCTCTGAGGGGTTCTTATGGGTCAACATATGACTGGTAAGACGCTGCTTTCTTTTTGCCTTGTATGTACATATTTTACACTTGTACCTCTTTACTGAAGGAATTTCATCAGTTATTATCTTATCTTCAAGTTCAGTTTTGCATTCTGTGCCAAATAAATTAATTTCACCGTGGTCAATTGTAATTCCTGTGGAAGATTCTGCCAAACTGAAAATTGATAAAACAATCGTTTATTACATTAGAAAGTACAAATTTTCTATATAAATTTCTTTGGAAATGCTAATTAGAATTATGTTGAAAATTACTAAGAAAAAAATTTAAAATTCATCGAATTCACGACATATTTTTGATTAAGACATATTTTCTCTATTCAATAATAGTAGTCTACGACAGGTTTAAAGTCTTCTAGAAACAAGTTCTTTTTTGCATTTAAAAGGTTGAAAGATAAAACCTGTTTTAAATTATGTTTACCCTTTGCGACTTCAAAATTCGTTGGTCGTCAGAACGTTCTCCTGTGTGGGGTGGCTGTAGGGGGTGAAATGTAAAAATTACCGTTAAAATAATCTGGCGTCATTTTATCTACAGAATATCGTCTACATTTTTGTTAAATAATAATACAATTATTGTCAACTTAGACATGAAAAAATAGTTAATTAAACAATTCACAAAGCACGCAGTTAAATGAAGAAGGTCAACGTTTAAAACGTGCTCCTGAAATTTGCCGTTTTGATCAAGCAAAATTTTTGTTTAACACACCTCCAGCTACTTAACTGTTGATAATATCAAAAAATACTTATTAATGGCCTTGTTGAGTGGAATTTCATTTATTTCATTATTTTTTAATTACGATGATTCAGTTATTAGTTATTGATTTTTTTATGAGCGCTTGCACGTTATCTTGTAAGGTCGTTTCGTTTATCGAAGTTTGCATCACATTGCGTTTAGTTGTATAATTTATTTATAAAATTATAAATCCGTTTTATTCAGAAAGGATAAAGTAAACTTTTCTTTAGAGTACAACATTTTGATTTGGACTTTCGTTTCGGAGATAATACGAAAGGAACGCAAAAATTGTCTAAAGTGGATTAGATTTTGAAGTATTTCAAACCGAGATATTGCCATTTTAAGTTTCGTTATCTCGTAAAATAAAAGTTTTAAAAAGATTACATAAAAATCTGATTAGCAAACGATAAAAATGATGTGTCCTCAGGCATTGGAGGTTTGGTAGTGAGAACAGGAACAATTTTCCACCCATTTTCCAACCGATGTGGAAGTATGGGCTTTGGTTTCAGAATATTAATCCAGATAAAAGTTTGGTATAAATGTTGCTTGAGACTGTCTTTTGTTAGTAGTGTAATTTATTTATTGTTTTAGATGTCATAATGCTTCGTAAGTGATTGATGCAATTTATATATGTATGTATAACTTTAATAGTTATTTATGACACAAGGACGAAAAATGAAACTCATACGGTTTCCGAACTCGGCTTCGCTTCGTCAGACAATTTTTTGTATTCGTACGAAAAACATTTTCATCCGTGTATCACACACTATTTTTTATTCGATTGTAAGAAGAAAATAATCAAATTTATTTATTATACTTTTTAATTGAAAAACCGGGTCGTAATCGACTTCACGTCGCTTTGATACAATCTAATAAAAATATCATGACAGTTTGTTTCATTTGTTTATAGTTACTGTAATAGTTTGGAGTAAAGACTGAAGGATAATAACCCCAATCACTTAACTACATTATATTAATAAACAACAATGCTACAGGTGTCCAGTACGCATTCATGAACTTAACTGGGTTCTCATAGCGCACGCCATGTTTGACATGCGCATAGCTAATATTATGTGTAATACTATGTATATTACATTACACTTACATATAGTGAGTTAACTGCAGTAGTAGCTTTTATCTTGAAAACATATTTATGAATGGGCAAATCCGTACACTTTTTAGTGTAACCGCAGTCAGTTTGTATTGTAAAATCAGTATTTTAGGTTTAGGTTATTATGAGTGGGTCCTTGTGGACACTCCACTGCGGCCATTAGCAGGCCTATTGTGGCTCATTCCTAATTATATGTCATCCAATCAGCTAAGTCTCTTAATGCAACTGATGCCTTTATTGGGTGAGAATGTGTCCAGATCCTTTGGCAGCAGTTGCCCTTTGAAAAAATATTGAGAATCGGATCCTCGGGACAGGTGCATATGACGTAGTCTGCCTTTTCATCATCCTTCAAGCACAGGCGGCACTCAGCGTTTTCCGCTAGGCCGAGTTTATGCAGATGATAGTTTAGTCGGCAGTGCCCGGTATATAGGCCTGTTAGAGTTTTCAGATTTATCATGTTTAACTCTAAAAGTTTCTTAATTCTTGATTTCAAGGGGTATTTTATAAACGCCTTAGAATGAACTAATCCTGGTAATTTCTGCCAATACTAGAGAGTTTTCCTCTCAGCCCAGGTTGAGATGGCCATCTTAGCAGTACTTGAAGATATACGAAGTATTGGTTCTGGTCCGATGGTTCGTGATCATGCTCCTTCTCTGGCCAAAGAGTCGGCTATTTCGTTACCTTCCATACCAGAGTGGCCGGGTATCCAGACCAGAGTCAGTTGTTTTTGCTCAAATGATTTAGAGCCTCTGACAGTTCCATACCGTTTTGGAGTTACAGCGGTAGGAGCCAAGAGCTCTTATAGCTACTTGGCTATCTGAAAAAATTTTAATTGATATGCGTGTAAGATGCATATATTCCAGCCTTCGGACACACAGTTCAATGGCATGAACCTCGGCCTGAAAAATAGTTGCATTAGTACCTAGATTTGAGGATATCCTCACCCTTGGCCTATAGCTATGTACTCCAGCTCCTGTTCCCTCAGGAGTTTTGGAGCCGTCTGTAAACCAGCAACTATCTACCCTCAGTAGGTCGGTCTTATTCCGATACCACTCACCTCTTTCTGGAAAAAGGATGTTGAAGGTCAACTCATGGTTGGTCATGGTAGCCATAGTATCCAAGGGCATTGCCAGGATGCTGTGACTTTCTATGTCATCCAGCAACCTGTTCCGCTCCATGATACTAGCCTGCGGCATATTAATGGCCGCTTGTTGCAGTCTATATGTTGCCCACCTGGCCTCTCTCCAAGTATATATGAAGAGGGGGTAAGTCTAGGAGGATTTCCATTGCAGCTGACGGTGTGGTGCTAATTGCCCTCATTACAGTCAAGCATGCTAATCTCTGTAATCCAGAGAGTTTGGCTTTGGCCGTCCGTTGTGATCCTTTCGGCCACCAAATGATGGATCCTTATGTTATCATTGGTCTGATGACCGTGACATATATCCAGTAAATTTGTTGGGGATACATGCCCCAAGATTTGCCATAAATACGACGACGTCCATAAGGACAGTTTTGCTTTGTGGATTACCTTTTCCAGATGGGAGTTACAATTAAGTGATTTATCTAGAGTGATTCCTAGATATTTCACCTCCTCCGCAAATGGAATAGTTTCACCCACTAAGGAGGGCGGTCTTAAGTCCTCCAGCTTCCTTTTCCGGGTGAATGGTACTATTACTATGTTTTGAAGGTTCACAGACATCTGTTCCCTGTCACACCAGTTACCCACTGCATCCAATGTCTCTTGAACGGTATTAGAAATTACTCCTTCAGAGTTTCCTCTGACTAGTATGATTAGATCATCTGCATATGCTAGAACCTCAACCTCCCACAGTGTGAGAATAGCCAGTAAGTCATCCACAAGACGTGACCACAAAAGGGGGGAAAGAACCCCACTCTGCGGGCATCCTCTTGTGGTTCTAAAACTGACTGTTTCTCCCTGTAAAGACGTCGTTATAGTTCTATTTGATAGCATAGCACAAATGCAGTCTCCTATAATCGGCTCTTCTTCTCTGGCGGCTACTGCTGCATATAAAGAGTCGGGCAGTGCATTGTTAAATGCTCCCTCAATGTCGAGAAAAGCTCCCACCGCAATTTCCTTCATTTGAAGGGACTGGGTGATCTTCTCGACTAGGTTGTTGAGTGCTAGTTCTGTTGATTTTCCTGTCTGATAGGCATACTGATGGGTATTGAGGGGGTGATGGTTCAGGATGTTCCCCCCTGATATATCCGTCCAGCACTTTCTCCAGGCCTTTCAACAGAAAATATGTCTGGCTAATTGGTCTAAGCGAATTAGGGCTTGGTTCTTTCCTACCCATTTTTGGTATATATACTACCTTAACAGCCGACCAACTGGATGGGATATAGTTCCATATCAGACTAGCTCTGAATAATTTAATGAGGAATGGGAGTAATATTTCCACTCCATTTTGTAGCAGAGCTGGAAAAACTCCGTCCTCTCATGGCGATTTGAATGGTTGGAAGCATTTGATGGTCCACTCAATTGCCGATAGTGACCTTTTTAGCGGTCAGCCAGGTCACTCAGGTCGTTTTAATCGTCTTTCTGACGGTGACAGCTGTTGGTCATTCAGACTCAAGCACCCTGGGAAGTGGTTCTGTGCTAAGAGCTGTAAAGTTTCCTTTCCAGAGACCGTATATGAGCCATCCGGTCGCCTTAACGAGCCGAATTCCCACGTCGGTTCTCTGGAAATAATCTTGTGGATTCTAGTACTGAGGTAGGTCAGTTATACTCCCACAGAATTTCCTCCAAGATCCCCTTTTTGCTTTTCTTATTTCTTTATTATAGTTCGTTAGAGCGGATCTATATTGGTCCCAGTCGCACGAAACTTTAGCTCGATTAAAGAGGCGTCGAACTTCTTTTCTCATTTTATCCAAATTTTTGTTCCACCAAGACGCGCCTCTATTGTCCTTTTTTGTTTTCTGTGGAGTTTTCGTGATAAGCAAACAATTGCGTTTCGGATCTGCTCCGCCGCAATTTTGGTTTCATCACGATTCCTGACTATGGTGAGGGTGGATTGAAGGTGAGTCTGGAGGGAGTGTTTGTACCCTTCCCAGTCTGTGCACTTCGGATCTCGATATGTCACCATAGGTCTTGTACCTTCTTCTATATTGAATAGAATATGTTTGTGATCTGAACACGAGGGTTCAGAAGATACCTTTCAATCGGTTATCTTGTTGCTTAGGTAGTTTGAGCTGATTGTGATATCTAATACCTCGTTCCTTTTTCTAGCGACAAAGGTTGGTTCAGAACCAATGTTATTCACAGTTAGTCCTTCACATAATATGTATTCAAAAAGTGACTCACCTCTTTGGTTAATGTCCGTGCTACCCCACGCTGTATGGTGGGCATTTGCATCACATCCAATAACCAGGTGGATATTCCTTTTGCTGTAGGCGATTAAATTCCGCACTACATTTGGAGGAGGTTGATCTGCAGCCCTATCACCCGAGAAATAGTCCGAGCAGACGATTATCTCCCTCTTGCTTCCTCCCTCCGAGATCAATACCTGGACGGCTACAACGTCCTGGGTGCAGTAACCTGTAAGTAAAAAATAGTTAATGTTGTTCCTGATTAAGATACAGACTCTGGATCTTTCATCAGAGCCAACTTCTATTATCTTGCCAGAAGTATTCCCCAGGCCGCTTACCCGGCCTGTGTTACTTGTCCAGGGTTCCTGGAGGAGAGCAATGTCAATTTGCTCTTCCTTAAATATTCTGCCGAAGACATATGTGGCAGCCCTGGCTTTTTGTAGATTTGCCTGTAAACATCTGATGTAAGATGTTCCAAATTCTCCAGTCTTTGGAGATGGGGACTTCAACAGCTCCCGCTCCCGGTCCGATGATATTGGGTCATCTGATGGAGTAAGACTGATCCCAATCTCCATCAGTTTTCTAGTTTCCTGGTTGTCAGTGGCAGTAGTACCTTCCACAGCCTGACCTCCCACTGTGTATACTGAGCAGTCGCTGGCTAACGGTCGGGTAGAGCCCGCTCTCTCACTCACTTCCCCGACCCGAACTGGGGTATCCCTCACCTGTTCTGTAAACTTTGCCTTACTTTCTGCATTGAAAATTTCTGGCTACTGTCCTGTGCCCGCGCCACTGGGCACCAGGTAACTTTTTTGTTGAAGAGGTTATTTGCCTCTGTGCAAGCCTGTTGGTCCACGGGTGTTGTTTTATTTCACACCTACCCGTCGGCACCGAGGTGCCGCTGAGGGATTTCCCCTATCCGCCACCTGAGGTAGTGTTTTCTTCACTGTTTACTAGTGAGCCGCAGGACCTACATATTAAAATTGTGGTAGGGTATTAAACGGCGGCCTTTCGCTATCTGATCTGATTGGCAGACAGATCGTAAACAGACCAGCTTACGAGTTGCTGCGATCTAATTTGTTCTGCCAGAGGCATCGCATATAGGAAGCAAGTGAATAAATAAGAGAAAGGCGAATCACTTATAATATAAATATATGTATCATATCAAAGTTATCATTGATTAGAATAATTATTACCTCATTATTACCAAATTGCCATAAATTGAAAAAAAATTAAACTAAATAAAACGCAACAAAAACACTGTTAGTTTTTAAAACCGTTAATAATATAAAAAAAATATATAACAATAATTACAACACAAAAGAGAACAATAACTGAATATTAAAAAAAACCTATATTACAACAAAGAATGAAAACACAAAACATAAAAATAAAGTGAGGCTCGTAAAAAAATATATCAGAACAAAAAAATATACTGTACAGTGTGTCCTCCGATTGAGTTCGCAATAGGTGATATGGACCCCAAATTTTAGATTATTTTTTTCAATCTGAGAGTTATCTGAAGACATTTTTCGTGTAATTTTGTTTTATTTTTAATCAAGTAGGCCATGGTAGTTAAGCAAGAACTATTTTCTTGTTATGTAAAGTACACTTTCTGTAAAGACAACAAAACGTCAGTAAGGAATGATAATCAGATTAATAAGTTATACTCGTATGCAACATTTTAAGAAGATCAGCCTACTTTAATGATTTTGATCTTTTTCCACCATATCTGTATTTTACGTTAAAATAATTTACCTAAATAACTAGTTTTTTTTTTTAGAAATCGACATACTTAGTGATGTAAAATGACGGTTATTATACATAAATAAAACATAACAAAATATTATTATATTACTAACTCCAAATTCTGTAGGAACTATTATAAATAAAAAAATTTAATGTCTTGATGTCTTTAAAAATCAAATTAAAATAAATAATTTGTGAAGTATAAATTTTAAGGAATTAGTACTCCTTAAGGCGGCGTTAGCACATCTTCGTCGCAAGGATAACCAACAGAGAACTTTAAATCGCTATTAAAATTTTTCTATTGATGAGAACGAAAAGTGAAAACACGACATGATTCATCTTAAATACTATATAGATTTAATATATAAAATTACAAGCAATATTGATGCCAATTTTCTTTATTAATAAAAAATAAGAAATTTTATTTCGTGTCATTTTATGAAACTAAATATTCGTATTTCCTATTAATGAAAAAATATGCATCACCAATGATTGCCTAGATGTTTATATATTAAATATGTATGGTATTTAGGATGAATCATACGTATTCGTTTTTCGATATTACTAATACAGAAAAATTTTAACAGTGATTATAGATTTAAGTTGGCAGCTTTAAAATACAACTGAGCTGAAGTTTGTATATGACACTGCTCTTAATAAATAATCCCTGTATGAGCTACATAATCAAATAAACAGAACATTTTAAATTTTCAAATAAAAAAATCAGCAATTGGGAAAACGTAACCATTTTAATTCAATAATTAATCTGCTTCTTCCACTCACATATTCGACAAAAGCAGAAACAGTCATAATGAAAATGACGTCGTCATATTAATATTTGACACAATTGACATTTTGGCATTCTGTCGGCACAATGCAAAATGACATGATAGTCATTTTCATTATGACCATGAAGTGACCGTGTCGTAAATCCAAGCTCACATCACTAGACATATTAATAGTTTTTTTAATGTAATTAAGTATTTTTGAATACCTATAATATACGCCATTAGACGCCGCCCATGGCCTAGAATTCTTTCAAAGTTAAAGTTACTACTGCCGGTATCAATGAATTATTTCGTTTATAATTGTTTACTAACCGAAATAGTTATTTACGTAATACGACCGCAAAGTGATTCTTTACTGGGTGTATGATTATTATAAATAATTAGATAAATTTATACATTCGACTTTTTGCGATAGTGAGAGGGGGAGCCTACCTTTTGATCCTTAATGAAACTGGCTATGACAAGGGATGGATAGGTCGATATCTCTCGCCAATAACTACTAATAATTATACACTGGTATTAATTATTATTATTATTACACAATAATTTATTTAAATGAATTGCACATGGTTGCTGAGATGGGCACGTGCCGCGATCATTCAAAAAGTATCACCCCAACTACGTTGCTGAGGACCTTTTCGGGTATCCTTTGCGTGTTTCGGTAGGAGTACCAATCTCACTAATTTTGTGAATTTATGCATAACTTAATTTAAACTTAAAAGGGCTAAAATTTTATTACTGCTAAACTTATACTAATTAAAAAGGACGAAACACTGGGGGAGCTGGCAGTTTCCGAGGCGAGCTCCAGCGAGTCCTGAAAAGGCACTTTCCGGGTGTGCTGATAAAATATTTTCGGTGCGAGACTTATTAACTTGAAATCTTTTGTAAATAAAATTCATAAAATTCAACTGAGAGATGTCAGGGACTACCCTATTGCTGTCAACCAAATGTGACATAAGAGATTGGTAAAAACTTTACAGATCCCTTATGTCATTTTATACCGAGCTAGACCAGTAAAGATGCATTTTCCACTAAAAAAAATTACCAAAAACACTTACTTTCTAGACTGATGCAAAAAAGTACTTTTCAGCCTGAAAATGTAGTCGACTAACAAACACACAAAAAGTAACATCTGTTATAAAAAGGCGATCCTTTAATCCAAATATTAGAACAAAAAACGTCACTTTTCAATACAATCGAATAAAAAACAAATCGCAGCATGTTTTTAAAAAGGTTTATTTGTTTGTAACACGCCTATAGTATCACATCCAGTAAAACCGTGATATGCTGGTGATTTATTTATTCTGTTTTTAATAAAAAGCAACTAAACAGATTTTTGTCTCGTCAGTTATACAACTTTTCAAAAAATACTTCTTTAAAATTTGTGACTAGTGGAGGATTTGACAAAATTATTGAATATAAAGCAAATTGTGTATTGGAAACTGATTTATGAAATTCCATTCACGAAGAAGCCGACACTAGACTTACGACATATTTTGGTGGCAAAACTTGAATGATATTCACGATTTATAGTTGATTGCAAAGATACAGATGTACTACTATGCTTGCGCGCTTTAAAGGGGGAATTTACTACAGAAATTTGGGTAAAAACTGGAGCAAAAGATTGTATGTTTCATAGCAGTGCATGAAGCACAAATATACGCAAACTTGTTAAAAAATATACCCACATTTCACACTCTTCCTGGATGTGATACTACATATCAGTTTGTCAGACTTGGTAAAAAGGCTTGCTGAAAAAAATTTTTTTGTAATGCTCGGCACTCAATTATACGCATAAAAGTATGTTCTTTGGGGGTATTCTAGAGTTAAAAACGAGTTAAGCATACAGTGACAAAGACGAACAAATTGCGATTTTTGATATATTTTTTATAAAAGGTTTTGTAGAGCAAATATTTTTTTATAAATTTCAAATATTATGTTATACTACCTTAGGGCTTAAGAGAGAACGAAACTTAAAACGGCAATATCTCGGTTTGAAATAATTTAAAATCTAATTGTTTAGACAATGTTTGCGTTTTTCTCGTATTATCTCCGAAACGAAAGACCAATTCAAAATGTTGTACTCTTAAGAAAACTTTACTTTATTCTTTCTGAACAAAACAGTGCGATTTATAATTTTATGACTAATAATAATAAGTAATACAACTAAATGTGATGCAAACGCCGATAACTAATCACTAGAGCTGTCCGAGGTCACCTGGACGCCAGAGCCGTCATATGACTCATATGTTTACATCATATCATAATACTTGAATAAGTATATTAAATGTAAATAAATTTTAACAATAATGTTACATTTTATAAAAATTTGTATAAAACTCACCCTTTTAAACAGATTTATGAAGTAGTTTGGTTGTCGTCATCACAAAGTGGGGAAGATCTATAGTATAATAGCATCAGGTATGTTTCTACAGCTGTCTCTGTCAGCGATGTTCGCTTTGGTGAAAAAATATGTTTGTATTTTGAAAATGACCGTTCGACATCTACGGATGTAATACAGGCATAAGTAGAACAATCTGTGAACCCACTTAACGAAGTTGTAGATGCACCATCACAAATTTGTCTTAATTTGCTAAAATCAGGATCTTTCTGTAATACACTCTCGAATTTTTCACTAACGCGATTATTTTTTGCGTCATTTATAGCCTGTAGCTGTGTTTTTACGTCGTCCACTATTTGCAGCGATTCCACTAACGACAACGAACTATTTTGCAATTTTTCTATTGCGTCGTGTAGTCCCCTATAATTGTTATTAATACTTTTTAAATCTGTTTCAAGGGAAACGCCTTGAAAGCTTGTCTGGCTTTCCCTAATAGCTGCAGCCTCTTTAGGGTTGAACTGTAGTATCACAGCTTTTATTTGTTGAAAATATTCAGCATAATAAAAAGCCGTGGAAATGTTGGTTTAAGAGGGTCCAGTACACGTACTATAATATTTAAAATAGAATTTTTTTTACAATCTGTCGTCTCGTCAATACATAACCAGAGCCGTGTATTTTTTAATCCACATTTAATCCTATTTACAATGTCTTCACGAACAGCTGGAATGTATCTACATAACGATGTACGACTTGGTAAGTTCACCTGGGGATTGTATTTATTCCAAAACTCCCGAAATGGTTGTTTATCCAGTATGTGTAGCGGAACATTACAGGCTATTAACATTAACAATAAATCAAACATAAACTGAGTTGTCAAAGGCATGCCATTTTTTTTATTTTGATGTTGCACGGTATTGATATGACGACGACAATCTGTTTTGTGCCAGCACATTAAGTGTTGATTGCAAACTTTACAAATTATTTTGCATCCGTCATAGAATAAATCCGGAAATTCACCGATAAATTTATTCACTGTGTCCGCGTACGGTCGTTTTTTACCCTTTGGCGCGTTTGACATTATGTATAATTTATAGGTACAACCTCACGCATTAACCTTTCAAATAAGACTGCAATAGTAAATCACTTCTAAATCGGCACGTGTGACGACAGCGCAAGACCGTGGCTGTACTCCAGGCACATCGGACAGCTCTACTAATCACTAGAGCTGTCAAAAATGTTCCGTGGGACAGTGACGTACGCGAAATTAACTAATACGAGAAACAATAAATTATTACAATTTATAACAATGTATGTGAAACTTACCCTCTTAACTAGCTTGATGAACTAGCTTGCTTATCACAAACTGGAGAAGATGTGTAGCCATTTTGCAGCATCAGGTATGTTTCTATGGTTGTCTCCATGAGTGATGTTCGCTTTGGTGAAAATATATTCTTATAATTTGAAAACGACCGTTCGACATCTACTGATGTAATACAAGCATACGTAAAATAGTCTTTGAACGCACTTAACGGATCTGGGGCTGCACCATCACATATTTGTCTTAATTTGGTAAAACCGGTGTCTTTATTTAACACACTTACGAATTTTTCTTTAACGCGTTCATTTGTTGCGTCACCCATATCGTGTAGTAGTAGATTTACTTCGTCCACTATTTGCAGTGACTCCGCTAACGACAACGCACTGTTTTCTAATTTTTGTATGCTTTCATGTAATGGTTTATAGTTCTTCGCAATATTTTTTAAAGCTGTTTCAACGGAAATATCTTCCACAGCTTTTATTTGTTGGAAATATTCAGCATAATAAAAAGCTGCCTGCAACCATGTTCCCCAACGTGTAAGAATCGGCTGTGGTGCTTCAGGAATACCGAGACACTTGCTATGTAATGCACAGAGACGTTTAGGAGATTTAAGAAACACTTTTTTTGTGCTTGCTATTAATGCATCCACTTCTGGAAAACCTTTTCGAATAGTTCCTGCCACAAGATGTAAAGCATGCACTTTACACGTAACATGTATAAACGTACAACCTTTTTCTTGCAAAGAACGGCCTACCGAACGCATTGTCACGGCGCCATTAGTTACAAACATCAACACTTGACTTTTTGACAGTTCAAGTTTTTCTAACGTCTCCAGCACCACTCTGGTAATTGTTTCGCTAGTACACTTAGTCTTTTGCTAGCTAGTAACAGTAGAACTGTCGGTTTAAGAGGGTCCAGTATTCGTACTATAACATTTAAAATAGATTTTTTTTTACAATCTGTTGTCTCATCAACAGCTATGTATTTTTTAATTCACATTTCATCTTATTTACCATGTCTACGTGTACAGTTGGTAGATAGTTACATAACGTTGTACGACTTGGTAACTTCACCTGGGCATTGTATTTATTCCAGAACTCTCGAAATGGTTGTTTATCGAGTATGTGCAGCGGAATATCACAGGCAATCAGCAGTAATAGTAAATCAAACATAAACTGTGTTGTCGAAGGCACGCCATTTTTTTTATTTTTATGGTGTACACTGTTTACGTATAGTCCACAATCACATTTATCCCAGCACATCAAATCTTTCTCTCACACTTTACAAATTATTTTAGCACCATCATAGAATAAATCCGGGAATTCACCTATGAATTTATTCACTTTATCATCAAATGGCCGTTTTCTACCCCTGCGCACATCTGCCATGCTTTATTATTAAGTTAATAACAATACAGTACAACAAATAAAATAAAAACACAAAAACAATATGCAATACGCCCAAGTGACTTAACGTGTACACAACTCGAAAGTTAATAATAGACTGGACTGGAGAAAGAGTTTCGCGGTCTAGGTGAATGCCGGCGACAGTAAGTACATCTGTACTCTACGACCATGATATACAGAAACGATTTGCAGCTTTACTAATCACGGAGTAATCGTAACAAAAAAATTAGACAACGTTTAGAATCATGAAATTCCACTCTACAAGGTTATTTGGATCTGACATTGAGCGCTTTGACCTCTGATGGCGTTCCGCGTATCTAATTCCTTAACATACTGTTTACATTGCGTTATATGGGAATTCGTTAGAAATCGTTGAAAATATCAATAATTAAAAATGATCAACAATATAAGTGTTGTGAAACGCGTTTAAGAAAAAATGTATTCAAGAACTGTGTATTAATAATTACTCCTATTTTCAATAATAGTTTCAGTATTTTTATTTCGAAACAATTTTGCATGTAACACAAACATTTATGTTCAAAGGTAGCAAATCTTTGTTTAAATTAGTTAAATTGCATCAAAGGAACAAGTAGTTACACAATATTTTCGCAATTACCACATTTTTTTCAATATTAGAAAGTTTTCCCTACAAACATTACTTTTACGTTTAATATAACTTTTTAAATCGCTTTTTATCACACGACAAATATCAATATTAAAAATCAAGCATACAAATAATTTATATTAAAAATATATGCTGTGATTTACTTAAAATAGTAGTGTCTACCAAAGCGCCGTCGTACATAGACATTGATGTTTTCATCAACATTTTCTTTCGACTGATAGTTGAACATTAAACATTAAAATGTTAATATTTGTTAAATATTAATTTAAAATAAACACAAAGGTTATGTTTACCTATTGCAATACTGCAGAGTAATTGTAATATGTTTATATTTGTTCCTTAAATCAGATTTACAAGAGCATGTCATTGATATGATTTTGCCTTCCGGAGAAATCTCGCCGTTTATTTCGTGAGGTTTATCACGAATATTTGACATTTGAAGACAAAAACGTCGTGATCCTCACTGTCACCGTTAACATCTAGACTACTTTTAACGCATTTTAAAAACATGTCCAACAGTCACAACGCGTTCTCCTTCGATAAAATTTCTTTGGGAAGGATTTGTGTCTGTCCTTCCGTCGAAAGAAACATTTTCGTAAAAAAAGCAAGTTCTATAATAATATGCTCCGCACGTTTGTAAATATGTCAATATTTCCGCCATATTGAATAAGCTCCGCCCACATGTCAGATCCCAATCAGTAAGTATTTCTTGATATTATTAACAGTTAAGTAGTTAAGAGGTGTGTTAAACAAAAAGTTTGCTTGATTAAAATGGCAAATTTCAGAAGCACGTTTTAAACGTTGACCTTCTACATTTAACTGCGTGCTCTCCGAATTGTTTAGTTAATCATTTTTTAATGTTTACGTTGACAAGAATTCTATTATTATTGAAGCAATAATTAATTACTAGAAGTGAGATCGGTGGGACACATTCCAATGAACTGTGAAAAATAATTATAGTGATTTATTTTTCTTTCAAAATTTGGTTATGGTCAATAGTCGATATATTTTCCTTTTTGGATTACTTTCGTCTGAAGACGAAAATCATCATTTTACTCGACGGAGAATAATTGTGTATTCCCCAGGCCATGTACTGAAACTTTAGTTGGAAACATCTCAACAATACCTAGAGGTATGCAAACATTCTATAACAAATATATTTAATATTTATTCTTATATGTGGGAATTGTTTTTAAGCGTTTGGTTATTAATTAATTGAAATAATTTGTCATATTGGACATAAAAGAGATAGCAGATGGTTTCATCACAGAATGCGAGAATAAATTCCTAAGAATCCTGCTTATCAGTATCGACGAGTTTTTACTGAAAATCCGCCCGCAATCCGCTGAAGCGCTCTTACCTGTCAATTCACTACTCGCAACTGTAGACATCAACCAGAAGTTAAAGCCACTCTTTATTATTTCGTGTATTAATTAATTTTGAACATCTTGCCATTTATTATCAAGCTACGGCATAGCTTTCTATGATATAATGTTTTTCATATATCTGGGATTTTGTTAAACTTTAATTATGGGTAAAAATTATTCTTAACAATTTTAATTTATATTATATCAATTATTATTATTTTATATAAACTTCTGTGAGAGTAATATAATATTTGAATACTTATTTATCTAGTTTGAATTACGTACATTCGACTTTATTAATGTCACACAATTTTCTTTTAGTTCACCAGCATGCGCCTTTAACAAAGATTTTTATTATCTCGGCGTACAAAAAACTGTTGATGAAAGAAACTAATTTGTTTGGTATAGTTTTAGATAAACAATAATTTCCAGTTGTTGTTATCTTCTGTTGTTTTGGGTACCTTGTTAAAACTTAATTTTATTGTATTACTTAGATTAAAAATTTGTCTCAACATTTTATTTAATTTGTTCACATTACTTTGACCAATTTATCATGGTTTAAATGAATGATATTGTTGGTAATTAGTTATTAAATGTGTCACGCGTTCCGTAATATATCTATTCGAGTAAGTTAAAACGAATCTTTCATTTTCTTTAGTTTTACCACCAATATGTTACTAATATTGTTTTGAACATTTTGACTTAGAAGAATTTACGTTTTGCAGTTTTCTGGACATGATTCCTTATTTCTTGAATGTGGCGCCCCATAATAACAACCAGATAAATACATCTTTATTTACTTTGAAAAAAAGAACCACTGTTTAACCCATTTTGTCCCAGTGGTGCGCTAACGCACCACATATTTTATGATTTTTTTTGTTAAATTCAGTAAATATTTTTGCATATCCATTTATAAATTTTATTATTATCAGTATTGGAGAACTTAGTACCGTACGAACTGTAGATTTTTATTTTAAAACAAAAATTTTATGACACCTTAAAAACTCAAGAAAAACGCTGCATAATTTTGTGTCAAAAGTTGAAGTGAATCTAAAACAGTAAAATATTTTATTTTTGGAAAGTATTGTCATTTTTGGTAGGTCTATAATATGTAATTACATGGTAGAAAAAATACATTTAAAATATAATATAGATTATGGTTTATTTTTATTAAATAATTACTGGTGCATGAACGGACCACTGGTTTTATCTATGAAATAAAACCAAGCTATTGCCAGTCTCGACAAGTCAGCCTATGTAGCGTAAACAGTCGCCGATTAGTGTGTTGTTTAGTATTTGTTTGTTTCTTGTGCAGTACACGTGATATTTAATTGAAATCAGTAAAATATGCCGTTTTCGAGGTATTTGACTCAAAGGGAATTAGAAGCAGCTCTGGAGGAGATCGTTATGGATTTGGAGAATAATGATGAATTTCGTATTACTCGTATTTACGTATTTTAATATTTTATAGATACAACTCATTCTAGCCTTGGTCTTAGCGGTGACGTTGTCATGAGTCTACTTTCTGTTGTGGATAAGCCAGTGAATCACCAAATTTTTTTCGACAACTTTTTTTCGTCATTCAAACTCTTCGTACATTTAAAAAATAATGGTTATTTTGCCACAGGTACTATCCGCAAAAATAGGACAAATAAGTATCCAATCGAAAATTGTAAATCATTTGGTAAAAAAGACCACGAGTCCCATATTTCAGCATATGATTCTGAATCAAGTTTCTATTGTCCGTTGGCACGATAATTCGGTTGTAACGGTGGCAAGTAATGTTTATAGTGTAGCTCCTGTTCAAAATGTTAAACGCTATAATAGAAAAGAACGAAGAGATGTACAGATATCCCAACCTTATGTAATTGCCCAATACAATAAATATATGGGTGGGGTAGATTTACACGACAACGGAATTGCTAATTATAGATGCCAAGTATTTGGGAAAAAATGGTGGTGGTCTTTATTTTGTAATTCATTGAGCTTAGTCGTCAACGCATGGAAAATTTATAGTCAATGAAAAAAAATTTCCCAGGTAGATTTTAAATCTTACGTAGCCTTGTGACTTAAAAACTGATAAAACAATAATTGAAAGGAATCTTGCTCCTGCTATAGATGAACTGCGTTATGATAATACAGGTCACTTCATGATTTCTCATACCAATAAAGCACGAAGGAGGTGTAGAATTTGCCATAGCCACACATTTTACATTTGTAATAAATGTAATATACATTTACATACTTCATGCTTTGTACAGTATCACCAAAAATGAAACCGGGTGTTACCAATGGTGCGTTCACGCACCATGAAATATTATAATGCTTTTTTTTATTAAGTAAAGTTCTATGTAGAAAATAATTTACGCTTAGTTATTTTATGTAAGATTGAAACTTTCTATGATATATTTTCGTTAAAATTATTAGTTATATCTTATGCGCCTCAAAATAATATTTCATGTTTCCTCCCAGTGGTTCGTTTACGCACCAGTATTTTTTTTATATACGTTAATTTTTTTAGATCACGCACGATTTGATGACATAATTTTCAATAATAATAATTATTCGCTTGTTTGTTTTAAACTGAAGAAAATCCCTTATAAGGTAATTTTAAGGGTTCCTCATTAATACTATGAAATCAAGAACAATACTGCAGACGCATTTCTCACGCCGATGAAATAGAAAATTACTAAATGTTATCCTGCGCCTGCAATAGGTTATGCGGCGAAGATATTCTCCAATTATTGACCACTGTATGGGCTCTGCTGTGTTAAGTCTCTCTCAATTAGATGTGTACACTACCTATACATACTCTCCGAAGATTAATTGAAACGTCGCTTTAGATTGTAAATCATTAATAGGCCCTACACAAATCTAAATTCCACAATGTATACCTGGTTGCCTAATTTTGTGGTCACGTGCTTTCAATCATTTTTAAAGACTCTGTACAATCCCTAACACTAACTTGAAATTTGAAAAAACATATAAAATTACAAAATAAATTAAAAAATGAAACACCAAAGCACACACACATAAATATAACCACTGAAAAAATATTCAAAATCAAAATATAACATAAAAAACACAAAAAAAGATATAAACTACATAAAAAAGAAAATAATCCCACATAAACACCTCCCCCAGCAAAAGAGCCATTATAAAGGGATAACACAAAAGGCGCCAATACAAAGACAACACTACCATATTCTCTTTGTAAAATAGACAGTATAAACAATGTAAATTACTAACAAATCTGATCACAAATTATCCCAAACAAGCAGCCCAGCATTAGAAGCCTGTGGCAGGAGTCTTACAGATGGAGTACCACGGGTTTCGACCAATTACGACGTACCATTTTCTCAGTCAAATCAGTTGTTTCACAACATTGTTAAAGGGAGGCAGATTGAGGCTTGTTTCACTGTTTAATAAAATTTATTGCAAGTGTGAAAGTTTAAAAACCATTGTTGGAAGACTTGGGAAAAGACATTCACTATTGGAGTTGTTCTTTGAGACTTTTTAAAAGACAAATCCAAGACGATTCGGATTTTATTGATAAACAATCTTACACCAAGACCACCGAAATAATATTGGGTAAAATTGTTAGAAGTAGCCTTGAAATATAAAAGAGAAGTAGATTTTTATAGAACTATTGTAATAATTCAAATTTCCTTATTAAAAAATAAAAAAAAAGGAAAGACTCGAATTAATGTAGACAAAAAAAAAGCTCTAAGAAATAGTTGAGGGACTAAGAAAATAAATAAAAATTAAATAATGACAACAAATAATATGTCTTTTTATAATTAACTAGTGTAACCCCGTCGAAATTCGACGGCGAGTGTATTGGAAAATGCAAGTGAGTGACGAAAGTTTCATGTTACAGCACCTCCTTAAATACTACATTGAGAGTGGTGTTCCCTTTTGGAATTATTTGTACTTTCAAATTGTCGAACGATCGCACTCGAGACAACTGGCCATGGCTAAATACAGGCTGGGGTAAATAAATCTCGACACGATCAAGAGTTTGTCCTTGCGCTTTGTTTATGGTCATACAAAACGCAAAACGAATAGGAAATTGGCGTCTTTTGAAAGAAAAAGAAAGAGTTGTATCAGATGGCGTTGTCGATTCTAGGAATCAAAACTCTTTGACCTACTCTTTCGCCAGTGATAATTTCCAAATCCAAAGAATTGTCGTACATATTTCGAACAATTAATCTGGTACCATTTAAGAGCCCCTGGGAAGCATCTAGGTTTCTTAACGGCATGACAATAGCTCCAGTTTTTAATGTAAGGTTATGTGGAGGCAAACCACTTTACTCTAAACTATTCAGAAATTCCATAGGAAACTGAAGAATTTCATTCTCCTCCTCCGTTATCAAATTATTTACACTAATATATGTTCTAGGCGTTCCGGGTATAAGGTTTATAACTTTAGAATTGATCTCATCGCAGTGTTCATTTTTTGGGGCTAAAATGGCAAATTTTTAAAAATTAATAACGGCGTGTAGGGTGACGCAAATTCTTTCCCAAAAAATTTCAGAACAATGTCCTCTTTCGTAATTACACTGGACGGTAAATCAATAACAGCTGATATTGGTGACGATTCGTCATTTACGAAAGGATAATCTCCATTACCAATTTTAAGCAGAAAATTAGCAAATTCTAATTCTTCGCGTCTTGCTCGCATGTTTCTAAACAACTTAAATACCCTAAATTCTAACCATAGGGGAGAAAACTTGATGCAGTTTTGAATTATTGTTTCTCGTCAGGCATGTGGAACTACTGGCAAGACCTGCCTAAAATCTCCCCCAAGTATAATAATTTTTCCTCCACAAGGAATGTCATTACCCATAATGTCTTTGAGAAGTCTATTAACGCACATGAATGCATAGATATTGGCCATGGGTGCTTCATCCCATATAATCAGTCTTGCTGACCTGGTATCAGCTGCTGCTTTACTGTTAACTTTTAAAGATGATATAGAATTCTCATGCAGTTTTAAGGGTAACTTAAACCTACTATGTACCGTACAACCATTTGGTAACAGCATAGCAGCGATACCAGTCCATGCCACAGATATTACTTCCAAACCTAAAGTGAAACACTTTCCGATAAGATACTGATATACAAAAGTTTTTCTGGTACCGCCCGGGCCATCTATAAAATTGGCATTGCATTTGCCTGTATTATTCTGTTGCATTACATGAATAATTTCATTAATGATTAAAAGTTGTTCATCATTAGCTTATTGTATCATCGAGTATGCTTGAAGTTGCTAGTGGTAAATCATCGATACTGGGTAAGTTGAATGTTGAAAGAGATAAGCCATGTAATTTTAAGGTTTCATTTATATCTCTGAGACTCAACTGATAAGCTATATCCTGGCTGTGAAGACGTACATAATCTTCGCTGAAAGAGTCTTTAAAAATATCCCATAACTGAACTGCATTTGATGGTTGTTGATATATGCAAATAAACGAAAATAATTGCCTTAATTGAAACGGCATTTGAATGACTGAAGCTTCAAGTAGATAACGATGCCACTCATTATCATCCTGAAGTAAGCCACGTTGCATTGCAGCTTCCTTGAAAGTACAATAAGTAACATTATTGTATGTCCACAAATCTTCAAAACTGGTGGCACCCACTACATGAAGCAACAGCAAGCGAAGATGATATCGTTCAGATTCTACTGGGGAAACATTAAACATTCTACCAATAATTTTACAAAATTTAACACGTTTTTTCCAAACTCGGTTATTTTTGTCCCAAACATGATAATTCGGCGTTTCTGGATAAATTTAAGGGCTTCTTTTTGACAAAGCCTTATTTAATTTAAACCATGCAATCAGTTCTGTGCTTCTTAATTCTGCTTTAAGTAAGGCTTCAGCGGCATTGCCTTCATGAAAATAGACTTGTTGGTCTTGTGGTAAATGAACAGGTAAGCGAATTACAGAATGAGATTGTTCATGCATAGGATAGGAAAAAATTCTATACGCAGCCTCACTCGGGCTGACATATCGGGTGTTTAAGAAAGCAGACACTTCATCATAATGAAGTACGTCACCTTCGGAAGTTATCTGCAAATTGGCGCAGTCATGCCCTTTGTAGACGTATTTATGAATGTATTTTATGCTGTGGACACTTGCACAAATTTCTACATTAATATGGGCTTGAAAGTAAAGTAAGAGAAAGGAATTATAAGGAATTATATAACGATTATCAACTTCCACATCATTACCTTGTACATGTTTAGTAATCATTCTACCATTATTCCTTTTTCGATAATTGGGATAGCCATTTACATTATCTCCTGTTTCAGGGATAAATTCTTTTGGGAACCCTTTGTTACACTTACCGTCGGCCATACAAATTGACTTTGGATTAAGAATACTGCAAGGCCCGTGCACCATATATTTAACTAAATTGTATAAGGCCGTACTACTATTGGAGTCTGGTATTTCTGCGGATATAACGTTGTCAATATCTGAGATTTCCCTAAATTTGCAAGTATCTCGAAGACATAATAATAGGTGAACATGAGGTAAACCTCTCTTTTGGAACTCAACAGTGTACAAATATGTTAGTAATTCGCCAAATATTTGTTTTTGGTTAATTAAACGCAAGAGTTCCTTTGCTTTTGCATGAAACACGCGAACAGTAACATCTGGCCTATTATTAGCAGTTTCATAAGAATGTATGCTATTTGTAATTTCAATCCATAAAGGATTACATGTAAACGTCAAAAAAATGTCTGGCTTACCAAATTTTCTTACAATGGCCATTGCGTCCTGATAATTTTGCATCATGTTTCGAGGACTGCCAGTAAACGATGAAGGTAAAATAACAACACGTCCAGCCTTTAAGTTTCCGTTGTCGGCCCTTACATGTAAAGCGTCTGTAAGACCAACGTATGTATCTACTCGCAATTTCACCTGTTGGTTACGGATGAATTTCAATCTGTCGCCTTCGATGCGACAGTAACAATCAACAATCAACTGCTGCGTTAACTTCCCAACATTAATTATTGGATTAAGGTCTCCTACAGGAGTTAAACCTCGAACCATAAGTCTGTAAGATATATATTCTCGCATAGAAATATTTTGGCGAATTTTAGTTTTGCGCTCTCCTCCAGTTGGCACTGAAATATGTCATCCCCGCACGGCCAGATTAATACATATGACATCGGATCGCAACGCATACTGTCAAAATCTATATTTTTTATTCCACCGTCATGTGCGTAAACAGCAACATGTCTATGAGAAGGTGGAGCAACGTCGGCTGATTCAAAAACAGCTGCAACTTCAGAACATGTAGGATCATTATACCGTCGAGGATCTGATTTGGGTTCGTGATAAAAACGCATTACCAAATTAATAGGTACACGATTTTCTTTTAAAGCTAACTCCTTTTCTTCACATATCTTCTGATGCATTGTCTTATATGACATCACACAAGGATTACATTGATTTACGACACGATTTAGTATTTCTAGAATGTCTTTTCTCAGCATGTTCAAGTCTAATTTGATTGGCTTCGGAAAAGTCTAAAATGTATAACTGTCAATAAGAAGCACATCCTCCATTTTGAGGGTATAATGACGAAATTTTATGATGTACTACACCAAGAATTTTGAAACAATACGGACCATATCCGGAAGGTAATTTTATATTTGCCCCGAATGACAAAGCATTATTATATTGTCGAATATCTCGAAAATTTTTCGATATCTCGTCATTTTCCCTGTAAATAATTCTTTCATTTTATCAGGAATCCGAAATTCCGGTAATTTGAACTTTTTATTACAGCAACAAAGACCAAAGTAGCCAGCCGAATTTTTTTCACATGAAAAGTACCGGGCAGAGCAATAACTACATATGTTGTTTAACTTACCTAAGTTGATTGGAGTTACATTTGAAATAGTATCAGAAACGGCACATCTATATTGAATTATAAAGCAGGTTTTTTTTTTTGGTATTTTAGACGTTTTTGTGTGCGTTCGCGTCTCCTTTCCCTGCCGCCAGTCAACGTCTTTTTTTAATTTACGTTTTTTTGAAATTTTATTTTGCACAACATTGCAGAGTGCGTTTTCCACATCGGCATCATTAGTGACAGGACGAAATTCTAAAACACTATAATGTCCTGCATCAACATTACCAGAAAAAAGTAAATTAGAAATAATATTTCCAGTACCATAACCAAGAGTTTCGTTATTATTATTATCTCTATACACTCTAAACAAATGATCAGGAAACAGCTCACTATTACAGTGCAATTCGACATGGCCGGCGAACTCGCCATCTAAAGACAATAAATTTTCGTATTCAGCGGAATTTGTAATCGGTAACCGATACGATGGATCGCCAACAATAAAACCTTCATAATATTCCCATTCATTTTTAATTTTTTCGACAACTTGCATGCGTATCTCGCGATGATGTTGGTCATTATTAAATAAACAATGCGAAACAGAACGAAATAAACAATTTCCGTCACCTACAATAGGAACAACATGTCGTTCCATGCTTAAAATAGGTTTATCCCGAAAAACAAATAAATATAGTAAACTAAACTAAAAATACTTAGCTTAAATTCCTATTTGCAAAGCAAGTAAAAACTCGAAGTCACATACATATAAACAATCCTGTTTGCAGCAAAGTAACTGAAAACTCGAATGTAAACAATAACCGAACAGCGCACTGGCACAGAATAAGCCAAGCCGGCTAAGATGCGTTAGTTCCATTTCGTGAGGTCGGTAGAGGTCGCTGCAAGTAACGCCGCGCTTAGCATACGCTAACATGCATTAGTTTTTATTTATTTTATTTTACATATGAAAATGGTGATTAAAAAATATAAAAATGTGTCATGATCTATCTGAGGGTAGACAGTTCATTGAAAAAAAATCAAAATTGGTGAAGCGGTAGCCGCTTGAAGAACCGGAGAAGAAAACCTTTTGAGCTTTTATATATGTATGGATTTTGACTACTTTGAGACCTCAAATCTCTGTTATCGAGATATAGTCATGCGTCCTGTGCCATTCAATTTGACTCGTTCTTCTCTATTACGCTGAATTTTTTGAAAATTTTTCTAGCGATTTTTTTTTAAATTTACGTGATTTTTATAAAATTTTTATTAGATAACAAGAAGTGGCAGTAGTTATGAGTACATAATTTACTTTATTGTCTTTTGCAATTATTCTATGGCATGTCTCGCAAAATTTGTACTTTGAAGTATTTATTACATGGCCACCTTTGTGTAAAGAGAAAATTGGCCATAGGTTGGCTACTTTTCAACCGATTTTATATTTGAAAAAGTGGTTGTATATACAATTATAGTTCCATGGAAATTGCAAATAGAAAATAGGGCATTACATTTAAGAAATAAAGTTGATATTACTTCTGGTAAAACCGGAAGAACAAAAATCTTGAAAATAGAATAAAAACACGTGTCTATGTTTTATTATTCTCAAATTTCAGACAAATCTGTACAAATACGGACAATTTTTGGGGCATACCATATATTGTGGTCAACTGGTAATACTTACAAAAAATGGCATTTGCATTATTACTTTAAATTTGGAAAAACTTTCTTATTAAAATGTGTTTGAAAGCAAATTTTATACATGAGCATATTTATGGAACAACATTTGACTAAAAATTTAATATATATATTTTTTAAACAACTATTTTTATCTCTTTTTAACTTACTCCAAAATATTTCTAACAGTAATAGTTGAGAATTAAATTAAATACCTACATCATAATAATTTTATTGCAAAAGGCTGTTTTAGGCTAATTAAATGATTTTCTACAAAACAGTACAATGTTGATATAAAGGTGATTTTATTTAGATGGATCTGTAGTTTATGAAAAATACTGATGTCACTTGTCTATAAATAGCCCTATGGCTTTGTTACATGTAATATTTATTTTGAATCATATAAATAACAAACTTTACACTACATTATACAGTAATTTATAGAAAAATCAATTAATTAGCATTACAGCTCAAAGCAATAAAGCCATATTCGCTTTTATTCTTAAATATGGGAGAAGATATATTTTTTTAAAAGTAAAAATAAAACATTATTAATTAACAAATAACGATAACGCTTAACACAAGTTTTAAGTGTCTGAATTAATAAACGGACAATAAAATAAATTTATTACTTGACTTTACAATTATGTTTAACGTAGGAGGATACCTCAGAAGTAAAATTATGTACGAATTATAAGTGATGCTTACCTATCAAAATCAGTTGATTCTGATTTAATAACAATTTCAGATTTATGAATAAATTCTGGGTAGTCCATATCAGATTCTTCTTTTATTTTAGGTTCAGTTTTGACGGTGAATCCCTCAGGATTTTCTCCTATTTCGTTTACATCATAGCACCCCATTTCATATTTTAATGTCGGTACGAATGCAAATTCTTGTACATCATTGGATTTAATATCGATTTTATCATCTGTTACGTCCATGTCAGTATCTGTATTTACTTCCTTTTCATACATTTTTTTGAAACTTAAAAATCCTTATAATGATTCAAGGAGATATTCTTTTTTTATTTCAATTCTGTAATAAGAAATATATAAATAATAATTACTGTATATTATACTCTACTATTTTTTATCGTAAATCGCATCATGGTTGGTTAAATACGCCACCAGTTTGAATTCTGAATTATTTTAATTAGTAACACAAAAATAAAATTGTCACAATATTATTATTATGAGTGCATCGGCTGAATATAAATTTTTGTCTCAAATAATGATAAAATACAATAATATCTGCCAATATATCAAAAACTGAATGTCCCTTCATCAAAATCAATTAATATGATAACATATTAACCAAACTCTTTTTATTGACCAATTTGAGGTGGTTCAAGAGTTTCATTTTGACCTGAAATAAAAAAAAGGCAATTTTCGAAGAATTAAATTAAATTAATTGATATCCCTAATAAGATTAATAATAGCTGGTAAAACGAATTTGATTAATGTTATTTTGCCTATTTCAGACTGAATTGTGTATTTGTTTATATTGACTTTAATGTACCAGACACTCTAACCAAGTCCCATTAATTTTTATCTGGGTATCTAAAAGTTTTTTATTGATTGAAATTACCATTTTATTATTTGCTCTCATGCAAATGCTTGTGCTTAGGAATTTCCAGTAAACAATAAAAATGAAAAATAGGTATTTATTTCATTACATGAAACACAAAACTACACATTCTATTGTATTAAAGAGTATAGTTATATTTCTTGATCATATCAAATCATTATTTATTACAAGTCCACAAATTACTAGATTTTATCAAATTTTTCCAAAAAAGAATACTTTGTTAACTTGATTATCCCAGCGGTAACTGTCGATTGAAAACGAATGCTCCAGTCGGTCGGAGAATCCCGCCTGTGCGGTCAAACACCGAAGGTTGAATCTTCACATAAATCAAAGACAATATAGGTTCCACAATTGAGCTTTGTAGAATTTCCTGTTTAAACAACTTATCTGTCTGAATAGCTATCATTATACTAACAACTTTTGTGCTCTCTTTGAATAAGAATTAGAACTTAACTTATTAATTTCAAGCTTTTCTCTACAAAATTGTAGTTAGCTGGTTTATATAAAAGTAAACTATATGACACGTAATCAATAGCTTTGCTCAGATCACAGAACAAAGTTTCAACATAGTCTGTTTTGTTCTCAAAACCTTAGGCAATCTTTTCAACTAATGCCATAAAGGCCTTTTCTGTCGACATATCTACAAAATCTAAATTATTCACTACTTAATATACAGGGTGGGGCAATAGTGCGTCGCACCTCGATATCTCGAGTTCTACGACAGCTAGAAATTTTTTAAAAAATTGCAAGTAAACTAGATAAAAAAGTCTATAACTGGAAATTATTTTCGAACATACAGGGCGAGCCATGACGAAATTACAGGACCAAGTGTCTTTTTTTTAAATGGAATGCTATGTATATCAGTACATTTTTTGAAGCCTCTTTCTAGGCTCTATTCATTCCCATATTATTATTGGCTGTCTCCCAACCACTTTGATGTAATGAATTTTTTTATTGAAATAATGCCATCTGCAGATGGATATTAAAAAAATCACCACAGTCACAATTACGGGTTTTAAGAAAAACTTAAGTGAATACCAGTTACGAGACATCTAATTAATGTTTTTGAATCATTTTCATTTCCTAAAAATGTACAGGGTGGCCAAAATTAGTATTCATTTAAGAACTTTTTAAATTGAATTTTCTCAATTTTTTCAAATGGAACACCCTGTATATTTTTCAACGATGTGATGTAAACATGAAAAACGAACATTTTTTTGTAAGTACTTCCCTATGACTAATTGCAACCATTTTCGTTTTATAAATAAATAAGTGTTTATTTTTCAATTAAGAACTTAAATTGAATTTTCTCAATTTTTTTCAAATGAAACACCCTGTATATTTTTCGACGATGTGATGTAGAAATGAAAAACGAACATTTTTTTGTAAGTACTTCCCTATGGCTAATTGCAACCATTTTCATTTTATAAATAAACAAGTGTCAAATTCAAGAATAAACTTAAAAAAAGAGGTTCCCTCAAATAATTCATTAGAAAAATTTATAATAGGTGTTCGACGTGTTGCCTATTTTGATTGACACACGTCTTTATGCAATTTTGAAATGAGGCCGTTTAGTGGGACCATTTCCATTCAAATGAGTAAATAGTATTTAACCAGTCCTTTACTGTAATGTTTTTTGTACATTTTTTTGCTGTGTTCGTTATTCGACAAGCAATAAAACCTCAGTTTGGTATAAATTGTCGTGTACAAAGGAGCATTTATCACACTTATCGGTCGTTAGTTACAATTTGTATTGAATTTAAAATATTTGGAATTTTACAATATGAATTTTAATAAAGCGGAACTTGTAGACATGACTTTTGTTTTGGGCGAGTCAGACAGAAATTGTTTACTTGCCAATAGAATTTATCACCAACGTTATCCTGAAAGAAGGCTTCCTGATGTTAGCAGCTTCCAAGACCTTCTCGATAGATTTCTGGAAACTGGAAATGTCGAATATAAAAAAAATGAAAGAATAAAACGTGTTGTGAACGAAGAAAATGAGTTTTCTGTGGTGCTGGCAATGGTTGAGAATCCTCATGTTAGTTAAAGAGAAGTGACCTCATTAGTAGAAATTAATAGACAGTCTGTGGGTCGAATCTTAAAAACAAATAAGTTGCATGCATATTATATTCAAATGCACCAGGAAGTTTCTGATGACGATGTTCAAAAGCGCCTACAATTTTGTAATTGGGCCAGAGGTAAAATGCAAGTTGATGTCAACTTCTTCAATAATGTTTTATTCACTGATGAGGCAACTTTTCATAAAAATGGATTTGTTAATAGGCACAATTTCCATTATGCTTCGGAAAATCCTCACTTTTTTATGCAAGTTGATAACCAACACAAATGGTCTATAAACGTTTGGGGAGGAATTATTGGAGAACATCTAATAGGGCCACATTTCTTTGATGGTACATTGACTGGAGCTATTTATCTTCATTTTTTGGAAAACTATCTGCCACAATTATTGGTAAATCTCCCTGGAAGAATTCGAAATAGGATGTGATTTCAGCAAGATGGTGCTCCACCACATTATTTAAATGCAGTTAGAGACCACTTAAATAATACCTACCCTCATCAATGGATTGGAAGAAATGGACCCACTAAATGGCCTGCTAGATCCCCAGATCTTACAAAAATGGATTTCTTTTTATGGGGATACGTGAAGGAAATTGTTTATAGACACACCAACAACAGTACAAAATATGAAGGAAAGAATAATAACTACCTTTAGATCTATCACACCGGCAGTTTTAGGAACAGTGGGAACCTCATTTCAAAAGCGCAGAGATGTGTGTCAATCAAAATGGCCAACATGTGGAACATTTATTATAATTTTTTCTACTGACTTATTTGAAGAAACCTCTTTTTTTAAGTTTATTTTTGAATGTTGTAATTATTGCTCAATAAAACGAAAATGGTTGCAATTAGCCATAGGGAAGTACTTACAAAAAATGTTCGTTTTTCATTTTTACATCACATCGTTGAAAAATATACAGGGTGTTCCATTTGAAAAAATTAAGAAAATTCAATTCATAAAGCTCTTAATTGTATACTAATTTTTGGCCACCCTGTACATTTTTAGGAAATGAAAATGATTCAAAAATATTAATTAGATGTTTCGCAACTGGTATTCACATAAGTTTTTCTTAAAACCCATAATTGTGACTGGTGATTTTTTTTAATATCCATCTGCAGATGGCATTATTTCAACAAAAAAAATTCATTACATCAAAGTGGTTGGGAGATAACCAATAATAATATAGGAATAGCCTAGAAAGAGGCTTCAAAAAATGTACTGATATACATTGTATTCCATTTAAAAAAAAAGACCCTTGGTAATGTAATTTCGTCTTGGCTCGCCCTATATGTTCGAAAATAATTTCCAGTTATAGACTTTTTTACCTAGTTTACTTGCAATTTTTTTAAAATTTCTAGCTATCGTAAAACTCGAGATATCGAGGTACGACGCACTATTGCACCACCCTGTATAATTCGTTTCAATATATGCAATTCAACTTTTTAGTGGTATTTCTAATTCTTTAGATAGTACACCTCAAAAAGTAAACCACTGATCAAAAAGGTGTACATTACTTCCTTATAGATATTATTACATATCCTTGTTGTCTTATTAGTGAGAGCTGGAATTTTTAAATATTAGAATTTTTAGGTTTTTTAAATGTTTAGACTAACCATCTTTAGGAAATCTTTACATGAATGTAGTAAAAATTGAGGACTACAACTTGTGATAAACTGTTGCATAAATAACAGTAGTAATTAATGATATAAAGTTGATGTTTATCAGAAGTATTTCCTTATCTACACAGCAAAAACCAAATTTCAAAAGAACTGGTCTATATAAAAATAGTAAATAAAATTATACAGTACTGGACGCCACAAAATGACTGCAAAATTTAAATGTTGTAACAATGACCTAAATAATTATTGCTGTGTGTCGTGCAACAACATTTTTCATAAAAGTTGTTGGAACAGAAAACTTGATGTCATCAAATTAGACAAGCTTAAAATATATTGTTCTAAATCCTGTGCTGAAAAATTCAATGATGAGGAAGAAAAAATTAATGAACTATATACAGAAATTAACAAATTAAAAGTAGAAATAGAAGGATGACTATATTAACAAAATAAAACGAACACAAAGTGTTTGAAGAGGAAGTCACTGACACTGAACAAAGTTTATTGAGTGAAATTAGTGAAAATAAAACGATTATAAAAAATAAAAAAAAAGAATTGATGAATTAACTCATAAAAACGGTCAAATAGAAGAAGAATTAATAAACGACATTGAAAAATTAAGTACATACGAAAGTGACATTAAAGAATTATACTCGATTAACAAAAAAATGTCTAAACAACTGAAACTGCTATAAGAAGACCATAAAATAATCCAGGACGAATTAAATAATCTAAAAGCAAGCAACAAAAAATTAACTGGGTTAGCAAATATGAAGCCAAGTGGTATTACAAAAAATATTGAATGACAAATTTCATTTGCAAATGGTATTAGTCAGTCAGACACTATAGTAGAATCCATTCAAGACATAATCACAAATACTATAATGGCAAGCCCTGTAAAACAAAATAAAATATTAATTCTATGTGATGACTATGGTCGCCACATCAACAAAGCTGTTAATAAATTAATAAACCAGAAACCAGAAAAATGTTTTAATATAGAAACCATCATCAAACCTGGGGCAATCTTCCTTCAAGTCACTGAAAATTTCACTCACTGGTAAAAAATTTTACAAAAAAGGATTATGTGATTGTTATTGCTGGATACAACAATTTTGATGAAAAACCCCGGTATCTTTCTTTTAAAGAGATTTTAAATCTAATTAAATATTCTGTAAATACAAACCTGATCAATGATCATTTCTACAGCTCCCTATAAGATGTTCCATGTAAGTAAATATATACACAAATTTAACAAAAAGCGAAGTTCTTATTATGATAGAAAATAGTATGACGAAGGTTGGTCTACTTAATGTAACCGATAGGAGAAGCAAATATATTAGCAAGAACCAGGTTAGTAAAAACTTAGCTAATATGATACTAAAAGAAAAAAATATGACAAATTTAATGACGATTACCATGCCTACAAATGTCATTGACAACAAAAAATCAGTTGTTATTAGAAACTGAAGAAATACCTGATGAAGAAAATATCACAAAAGACAATTCAATTCTCCAAATGCTACTGACAACAGACAGCCAAATGTCTGAAAAAGAGGATACACTTGATGAAGAGAACGAAAATGAAGTGAATATTTTGTCATCAACTCATCTCTCAATATCCAGTGAAAGTTCATATTTTTTAGAGCACACCCTATCCCAAATATCACAGAAATGAATGACGAAAATCTTAAGATATTACATGTAAATGTGCAGTGCATTACAAATAAATTAAATGAACTTGACATTTTTGTAGAAGAAAATACTTTAGATATTCTGTGTATTACAGAGCACTGGGTAGTGGGTAACAACATTAGTAACATATTCTTGCCAAATTATGCACTAAAAACTCATTTCTTTCGTAGAAACCATATTCATGGTGGAGCATTAATATTAGTAAAAAATAATCTTTGTTCATATGAAATTACCAAAATCAATGAACTTTCTGCCGAATGTCATATAGAAATGTATGCCATCTCCTTTCATAGCTCAAATAAAAAAATCGGTATAATTAACATATATAGACCTACAAATGGCGATATAAATTTATTTTTAAAACACCTAAGTGAAGTTCTTAAACTAGTATCTAAGAAATGTACAAATATTGTTCTTTGTGGGGACTTCAATATTGATTACTTGATTGGTTCTGCCAAAAAAAAATTATTATGTGACTTGTTTGAGGCTTTCGACCTAATTCAAACTATATATGAACCAACTAGAGTATTTAATGACATAAGGGGACATATTAGCTCAACATGTATTGACTATATGATAACAAATGCAAAGGTACAATGTTCGTGTTGAAAACCCTACACTAGGTGATCATTATGCCCTTATATTATACAACGAAGACACAGTCACAAATAGTAATGATGCAAGTACGGGTGTAGCAAAATATCAAAGAATGATTACGGAAATCAATCTAAGTGAACTTAAATATCATTTAAGAAATATGAACTGGCATGACATGTACTATTTAGAAATAAACCTAGCATTCAATCAATTTATTGAAACCCTAATGTGGTGTTTAAATGTTAGTTGTCCTTATATGTGTATAAACTTTAGCAAAACCAATACATTAGATAAAGGCTGGCTAACACAAAAAAATTGTATCGGAGGGTAGAGCTCTAAAAACCTTGTTTACAAATATGTTACATTTAGATGAATGAATCAATTTCTTTCAATATATAGAAACAGAAGAAGGGAATATAAAATATAAAAACTGCAAAGAAAAATTACTATAGCAATAAGATAAGTACAGCTGAAAATAAATCTAGAGACCTGGAAAATTATAAACAACAATTTAGGTACAAATAAAAATAAAAAAAGTCAAAACAAAGAACTAACTAAATATCAATAACAATTTAATAACTGGGAATAAGGTTGCAGATTCATTCGCAAGATATTTTACAACTGTTGCAACTGACAAAATGGAAGAATACTTTGGATATAACATCATTGCTTGCACTGTCTTCAACTATATTGAAAACTAAAAAATATTTGTTCCGCCAGTTACCAAGAATGAGTTATTAGATGGTGAAAAACCTAAAAAAAAAAAATCACCCGGTTTTGATGAGATAACTGCTCAGCTACTTAAAAATATTGAAATAATAATTGATCCCTTATTATATTTAATTTATCGCTAGCGAAAGGAGTGTTTCCTGACATATTTAAGAAGGCACGTGTAATACCTGTGCACAAAAAAAGGTAATTTAAATGACACTGAAAATTACCGGCAGATATCCCTATTAAGTGTCATATCCAAAGTAATTGAAAAAATTGTCTCTATTAGGGTAGTGTCCTATGTTAATTCTAAGAATATACCTACCACATATCAGCATGGTTTCAGGGCAGGGAGATCAATTGAAACTGCATCCTGTCAATTTTTAATCATGTTTATAAGAAGTTAAACGAAGGCAATTATGTGGTATCCATATTCTTCCACTTATCATGGGCTTTTGACACCGTAAATAAAGATATGCTATCGGTCAAGTTGGACAACATTGGTATAAGGGGAAATTTATTAAGTTGGATAAACTCTTATATGCAAGGGCGAAAACTTGTAGTGAAATGCAATGATACCCAGTCACAAACCTATGATATAAACCTAGGAGTTCCGCAAGATTCGATAATGGGACCGCTATTGTTTATGTTATATACAAATGACTTGCCAGTCCATATAGGAGATGGTCTCACTATAATGTATGCGGATGACACAACTGTAACTATCTCTGCGATGTCACTTAATGAACTTCATTATAAAATAGACACTGTTTTTATGATATGAAGGCATGGTGTGATCGTAATAAACTTATGTTAAATGCTACTAAAACTGTGTATGTAAACATAAGAAGACCTATAACATTAGGAAATTTTAAGTTTTCTGATGTTACTAAATTCCTGGGGACCAATCTTGATAGTAAACTAAATTGGGAGGGTCAGATTGAACACGTGTGTAAACAATTGAATAAAGCATATTATGCACTTTTACAAATGAAGGAAACTTTAAATGAAGATGCCCTACTAAATATTTATTATGCAATGGCATTTTCACATATAGTTTTTAATATATTAGCATGGGGTAAAAACCTAAACAGAATTTTTATTACACAAAAAAGAATAATTCGGTTATTTTTTAATACTAAGTATAGAGAGAGCTGTCGTGATACCTTCAAAAATAAGGGAATATATATATATATATATATATATATATATATATATATATATATATATATATATATATATATATATATATATATATATATATATATATATATATATATATATATATATATATATATATATATATATATATATATATATATATATATATATATATATATATATATATATATATATATATATATATATATATATATATATATATATATATATATATATATATATATATATATATATATATATATATATATATATATATATATATATATATATATATATATATATATATATATATATATATATATATATATACACAAATGCTTAAATGCTTAAATTCGTTAAACAAAATCCACAAGTATTCACTAGTCTAAACGAAACACATATATATATAATACAAGGCTTGGTGACAGACTCCTAATCCCTGGACATAGCACAACATTTTTTAAAGATTCACCTTATTACAACTGTGCTATGTTATTCAATAATATGCCACATAGTTGGAGGGACCTACATGCAAATAAATTTAAAAAAGAAATAAGGTCAATTTTAGTAAAAAATGGTTTCTACTCTGTAAATGAGTTTTTGAACAAATATAATGGCCATTAGATTACAAAACTACTAGTTCCTTTCATTTTATTTTATCTTTTTATCTACCAGTGCGTTTTTATATTTATTTTAGTGTATAATTTAGTTTACGTCCATATTGTACCTTTTACATACGATATTGCTTTTAATTGATGTTTGTTTGTTTGTTTAATGTAAACATTAATGTTAATGTTTCATATTTATTTTTTTCTTTAAAAGACCAAAAATCTTTTTGATTTTAATATTATATCATTTATTTTTTGTCTATTCTTAACATGCCAAATGTACAAATTTTATATCTATAATTGGTAAATAAATCTAAATCTAAATTTTATGAAGTATTTCCTGGGTAATATAACGTATTACCTGGTATTACCCCAAGATATTATAATCAAACAAAAACATTAATATCTGAAATATAAGATTATGGATAATTTCAACATAAGCGTGCCTTACTTATGGAGGAACAAATATTACATAAATTTGAAAAAATGGAATTCTTCTTTTGAATATTTTTAAAAAAATTGAGAATATCATGTATTTACCTTGAGATGAATATAATCAAGTAGAGACGTCCATATTCTAATTGAAAACCATATACAGTGTACTCTCTCTAAGCGGACACTCCTGATAAGCTGAAGCTTTTTGGGGACCTACTAAATGTGTACGGCTTTGCTAATAAAAAAATTCTCTCTTAAGTGGACTCCCTACTAACCGGACAAGATACCGAATTGCACTGTCTAATGTCCCTTAAACCCCTCTTATGTGGACAGTCTGCATGGTATAAATTTAGGAACATCGGGATATTTCCTGCAGTGCTGACGGTTGGACGTGGAACGATTTAAGAACTGCATACAGTAAATATAAAGTTATATAAAACCAAAAGAAGTTCTGTTAAGCTTAAAAAAAATCAAAAATTCCACTTTATAAATATAAGGATTTTATTTAGCGGCCAATTTGGAAGAGTAGGTATTTTGAAAATTTGTTGCACATTAAAAAGAATTTGTATCAAACGCTAATGGTAGAATTTTCTCCATCCTTCTTAATTTTAAACATCTACATTTCTGTGATTTTATGTCTTTAACACGTTGAGCCTTGGTGGAATTTGACCTACACTCCAAAAGTTCCAATGGACCGCAAAGTACATATATTGTCCATGCAAACCCCATACATTCAGGCCTCGATTTAAAATGAAATACCCACGTTTAGACATTAAATGCATAGGAACTGTACAAAGCCGGTCCCAGTGGACTGGCAGATATTAGTGGGTTGTATAGACACAAATGTAGGTACACATGTTCAGTATTACAAATTTTTTACATTTGAGTTATACAAATAGTTTAAGTATATAAACACATTACTGTAACAAATAAATAAAACTATTTTTTACAGATTTATTGGACATAAAAAACAAGTTACACAATAATATATCTTGCAGACGGAACACATGTAATTGGTTCTTCAGCATTTTCTTGGGCGGTTTATCTACCGTCGTAGTCTTTTATGTGCTTATAGTATTGTGCCCAACTTTTACTAGAAGTGTCAACCAGTTCATGTTCAGTGGTCCCAAACGACTCAAGCCCGCGAGGTACTACCGTGTACCTCAAATAAAAATTTTAGTAAAATGGCAAAAAACAGGGTAATTATAGAAAAAAAAACGGCGCTAAATGTACATTTTCAAATTTAATCTTTGCAAAAAAAATGCCGGTCTAGGAAAACCCTAAAATCGTTTCTACACTGGGGCTCAACATGTTAAATATGCATTTTATTATTTTGAATTAGATGTATGAAACTACACACAAATAAGTTAAAGCAAAAACGACTTCATATTCACTTTTTATCACAACTAATTATGTACTATTACTGTGAAATCAAAATTATGGTAAAGATTTTAATTATTACATATTAATGGATAAATTTCTCTTGAACGGACACCATTATCAAGAGTATAAATTTTCAGTGACCGTCAACTTAAGGCAGTCTATTGTATAATTAATGTTAATTTAAAAATTTATTAGTTTTGACATAAACATCAATCTGAAACAAATATAGAATTTTCGTTTTGATCATAGGTAATGAATGTTTAAAAATTGAGAATATTATATATTTAACTTAAAATGAGTATAATCAAGTGGAAACCTTCATATTCTACACTGAAAACTATACCTATATAACTTCAATTTAAAGCTCTTAGTAAATATTACACACATTTGGAACAAATGGTAGAATTCATCGTTTGATTAATAGCATTTAATGAAAAAATTGTAGAAAATCGGCCACCAAATTTAAGAAAAGTTTATTTAAGATATATTTTTTTCATCTTTAAAATATACCGGACTTGTATCAAAAATACAAAAATGTAAAATTTTTCATCAACTAATTTGCCGAAGCATAGTTGAAAATGTTAAAGGAAAATAGACAGAAATTGCAGAAGTCCTCGATTGTGGTGGGATCTTCTATCTGCTTGTACCTATATTTTTGCAAACCACTAGCATCAAACATAATTTCTTATTACTAGAATGCCAGTCCAGTATTAATAACATTAGGCGTTCTTATGGTACAAACTAAATAATCAGTTCTTGTTGATTTAAAAACTACCATGTATAAAAGTAAAAAGCATATTATTTAACGAATCAGCAGATGAAACAACACAAAAAAATTTACAGAATTTTCGGCACATAACCTCACCTTTCGTACCACGATCAACAACAATTTTAACTATTTTATCCACAAAATCAACAATCGTTTCGGTCTTTGAAAAACGATATATTTCTTCAAAACACCCTATTTTTGTCGTAGAATACGATGATTTTCGTATGCCTCTATTTTAAAAAAATGTATCTTCTTATAACACTTACATTAACATTATTATCCACATCTGTACATCAAACGAGTTTATAAACCGTGCATCAAACGAGCTCAAATACTGTCTATTTTTTCACAATCATATTTGATAGTAAATATAAAATAATCTTCATTTTCCAAAAACACAACACGATAACAACTCTGAAGTAGACAACAAACGAGCCATTTTCCAATCGCTGTCGCCACAAATTTCTTAATTATAATCTGGATCTCTGATACAATACTAATAAATGATATTGGACAAGTTGTTGGCCGTTAAAGTAAAAATTATTTCTTCAATAAAAAACAGAAAACTTTTTCCTATTTTTATTTTTAGGACTTTCAGCCAGGTACATGGACAATTTATTCTACGTTTCGTCCGAGTGTTCGGACTTTTTCAAGGTTAAAAGCTAATATAAATTTCCTATTTTAATTTCACTGTGGTTTTATTTTGTTTTTCATCATTTTTATTGCGTAGGTATGTAATGTATAGCAGCTTTCGTTCGTGCATGAACACTAATCACTGTTTACATGAACATAATCCGTGTTTTACTAATCATGATCATGACGTCGTGTAAATCGAACGAACGCGTCACTACATGAACGTGATTCAAACACAGGTTAATCTAACTTGTGGTTCTGTGTTGACACCTTCTGAATTGCCACGACTAGGTGTTTTGTGGAGAGATATTCCAATAACAAAATGTCTGTTCATTTTATTTTTTATATAAAGGGTACAACTAAAAAAATCATACCTACACGACTTTGCCATTTATTTCATATTGTGTCAAAAACACCTTAAATTTGTTACCACTAGGGTGTACAATCTCTATTCTATAGGTTCATTCATTTTTAATCCAGTATTCAAATTATTATTTTTGTGACAAATCGTAGGTCAAGTCTTGTTAAAAGGCAATTTATAGGTTATAAAGATAAATGTGATTAGTGATTACTTTAAAGTGAACACGAAAAATGTATGAATCAAAGGGGCAAGGGGATTACTAAACATGATTCTAAAAAACAAGAGAGGGAGAAAATAAATCAGAACGATCAAACGTGCAAACATGAATCATGATTACCATGTTCACGTATGATTAGCACGAACGAAAGCAGCTTATGTGTAGTTCGAAGAGTTAGGTAGAAAATGTTTTTATAATTAAAGCTGGCCGAGGTCACCTGGCCGACAGAGCCGTCATATGATTCATATGTTTACCTCATATCATAATACTTGAATAAGTACAATAAATGGAAATAAATTTTAACAATGTTACATTTTATAAAAATTTGTATAAAACACCCTTTTAAGCAGATTTATGAAGTAGTTTGGTTGTTGTCATTACAAAGTGGGGAAGATCTATAGTATAATAGCATCAGGTATGTTTCTACAGCTGTCTCCGTCAGCGATGTTCGCTTTGGTGAAAAAATATGTTTGTATTTTGAAAATGACCGTTCGACATCTACGGATGTAATACAGGCATAAGTAAAACAATCTGTGAACTCACTTAACGAAGTTGTAGATGCACCATCACAAATTTGTCTTAATTTGCTAAAATCAGGATCTTTCTGTAATACACTCTCGAATTTTTCACTAACGTGATTATTTTTTGCGTCATTTATAGCCTGTAGCTGTGTATTTACGTCGTCCACTATTTGCAACGATTCACTAACGACAACGAACTATTTTGCAATTTTTCTATTGCGTCGTGTAGTCCTCTATAATTGTTATTAATAGTTTTTAAATCTGTTTCAAGGGAAACGTCTTGAAAGCTTGTCTGGCTTTCCCTAATAGCTGCAGCCTCGTTAGGGTTGACCTGCAGTATCACAGCTTTTATTTGTTGACAATATTCAGCATAAAAAGCCGCTTTCAACCACGTTCCCCAACGTGCAAGAATCGGCTCTGGTGGTTCGGGGATACCAGGACACTGTCTGTGAAATGCTCGAAGCCGTTTAGGAGATTTGAGAAATATTTTTTTTGTATTTGCTATTAATGCATCTACCTCTGGAAAACATTTTCGAATCGTTTCTGTCACAAGATGTAACGCATGCACTTTACACGTAACATGTAAAAACCTACAATTGTCTCTTTGAAGAGAACGGCCTACCACGCGCATTGTTTCTTCTTATCTTCAATTGTCTTTGATATGAAAGACATTCCTTGCTCCATGTATGGTGGTTGTAATCAATTAACTTCAACTTGTTTGCAGATTTTTTAGTTATAACATTCAACATTATCGTCATCAATTTTGCATTCATTTTCCTTGTGTGTATTTCCATATTTTGGACATATTGTGTCATCGTTAGTCTTTTATTTTATGATTGAAACTATTTTATTTAAAGTACCTAGTAACTTCCACATCTTAAACAATGCATCTGTCCCATCTTATATTAATTTTACCCGTTTCCAGAATTTTTTTGTAAGTTACTCCATCCATTTCCGCGTAGGCAACATAATTGCCTCTATTTTTGCTGTCTGAAACTTAGAATTTTCCAGAAAGAATCCTGGATTCTGTTCAAGAATTTTTTTAGTGATTACATCAGTATCATTTTTTTCTCTTTGGGACTTACTACCACATGAATAACATAATTCCCTAACGTTTCGGAAAACGATTCTGTTTCCGAAACGTTAGGGAATTTTATTATTTTTGTCTCATATTATTTTTCAAGAAACACCCACTGACTAATCGTTTGACGCAAAGTCACAAGTGTGTATTTTCAGTAATATACTGGGTAACTAACTATATTTTTTAGATAACGAGGAATTATTCATTATATCCTAGCATTTCCTTGTGATGAGTTACAAAACCTATTCTTGATTTCTTCACCATGTGTGTATTGAAAGTTGAAGTTACTACCTGCTTTCCTAAAACACCGCTGTAGCTGGGTTTCTTAATTGTACCAGCTGATTAGAATTCACCTGTTTTAATTTCAGTTCTCTGATTCTATTACTCTTATTAATTAATTTGAGAATATCATTTTTATATTTTTTATCAATGCTTCTAAAAATCCAGTTTTTATTGTCTGCAACTCAATTTCCCATTTTTTTTTTACCAGAGTCCATGCTTTTCATCCTCAACTTTCATTTCACAACACGTGATTTTATTATCAGCAATAACTTTTAGAATACTGCACTTGCTTTAGAACCATATTTCAATATTTAATCGATCAAACGAACTTATAGTTTATACGAAGTCAATTGAAATTGGTCATTGTTAAAGCAGGACTGTGCGCACTTAATTTGATATTTTGTCCTATGTATTTAGCAATGGTATCGAGAATCGAATGGTAGTTGAAATTGTGCAGGTGAGTCCGAGACTGGCAATGTAATCAACCTGAATGAACCATCTACGACTGCACGTGTTTAAAGATAATAAAACGGACAGGTCCACTAGTATAAAAAAAACTCATTAAATCGTTTCTCCGCAATTACGGAAACTTGTGAGATGTGCCGGCATTGGCTATGTTTTGAGGACGATGGGCGACGATTGGCTGGGATCAGGATATTCGTCACTCCGGTTGGTCGGTGGGTGTTTGAGTTTATATCAGTCAGGAGTCAACGTGGACTCGGATGTTACCTATTTATTTATTTATTTCAAAAAAGTATAACATTTTCTTATGACAAGCATTTCTATTTACCTCCGCCCATGTACAATAAAGAGATGCCGACGGTTTTTGCAGGCTTTTAGTTTTTATACGATTTCAATTGACTTCGTACAAACTATACCTGTGAAGTTCGATCGTAATTATATGAAGCACATTGTCCTCTAGATCACTGAATTATAACTATGTAGTACCGCCCTTAGGTACTAGATAACGCCACTAATTTTAAAGGAAACACTTTACCTCGCTGCCTACTTTACCGACCAATTTCCCCGTCGTTACCATTTTAAAGATTCCCGCGCAATATTTTGAATCCATTGGGTCTTATTTCGATTCCACCTCAATTTGGGAGGGAGGGAGTGATCTCTTCGCACAATGTGCTTCATATAATTACGATCGAACTTCACAGGTAAGTTCGTTTGATCGATTAATTATATTTCAGCACATTGTCCTCTAGATCACTGAATTATAACTATGTAGTCATTTAAAGTAATTCAAAAATATTGCGGAAATCCCTTCTTATGGCATAAACAAAGAGGAATTATTCTGGAAAAGCAATAATAGAATAATAGCAGCTTTGTTAATTAACTGAACAAGACAATTTATTTTCTTAAATGGGTATATTTTTACTATTAAATAAACTAATCATGGATGTTGAATCTATGAGAGGTCTATTATAGAACCGAGCAAAGGTCACTGAATTCTTTGACCATTCGGCTGAATTCCTAATCACGTCCAAAGAAACATCTAGCCTTGCTGCTGCCGATGTAGCTGCATGTCGAGTAGAATGGGGAGAAAAGTTGTTCGTATTTACTCCCGCTGCCGCCATCTCCATTTTGATCCATCTTGCTATTGAATCTTTTGATGCTGCCTTAAAAGGTTCTCTTGTAGTTATAAACAAGTTTGATAATGTAGACGGTCTGTGTTCAGATGTTCTTTCAATGTATGACAGCAGTGCTGATGTTACACATATTTCATTTTCCTGGAATATTGGCAACTCTAGACATGGTTGGAAGGATTTGACTCCTGTTGTCTTGATACGATCCGGGATATATATATATATATATATATATATATATATATATATATATACGAGATCCCTCCTCAGTGAAGCTAATATTTTCCACTTTTATCAAGCTCAAGTTTGTATTCGTTGTCCTGTTGCTAAAACTAGCAATATGGCAAGTTTTCTTGAGTCTAAATAGAGGGAGGTCGTCATTTCTGCCCAACCTCCTGATGTTATTAAGGACTATGCTAGGATACCAGGTCAAATTATATTTCGGTCGAGGTGGTCTTAGCCTTGCTACAGCTCTCAAAAATCTTCTAACAAGTAAGTTTTTTCCAATGTCGATAGACAAAATCAATGATAAGGCCGATCTATGTCGATTAAACGTACCATACTTCGCCTTCTTACAGTCTAGCTTGTTCTGCATGAAATCTAGAACTTCGGGTACTCCCGCATCAAACGGGTCTATATCCTTGTCATTACAAAACTCCCACTAGGCTTTGTATGACGACGTATATTGTTGCAGAGTGGATTCGGATATGGATTCGGTCAAGGTTTTGAGCGTATTCTCTGGTTGTCCTTGCTTTAGATATGCCTGCCGGATAAAATTCCGACCACCAGGGAGAGTGTTTTGTGAAGTGAATGTTGATCTCTGAAAGGAGAAGATAATAGCCATGAATCAGGTTTTAGATAAATCAAGTTTGTACCTCGTATCACTAATTTTTTAAATAGTGGATACCAAGGTTGACGGCCAATCTGGTACAACCACGATTCCCTCAGCTTTATCTGAAATAATTTTGTTTAAGGTTCGTAATATAATAGAAAAAAAAAGGAAAGGCGTAAAAGAATTTATTTTTCCAGGATATGGTGAATGCATCAACCGCCACCGACCCTGCGTCCTTGTGCCAGGACACATAGGTATCTTCTTGTTTGTGTTGGATGCAAACAAATCTATATCTGGTTGGCCTAGCTCCTTCACAATTTTATTAAATGCAGCCCCTGTAAGTTTCCACTCTGTTTCTAAGGATAATTTTCTAGATGGATCATCAGCTATGTTATTCTTACTGGTGACATAACTCGCTTGTATCCAAAGGTCTCGGCTTTCACACCACTGCTATATCTTCTTTGCCAGTTGACACAGTGTTGGGTGCTGAATACTACCCATTCTGTTTATGTAAGATATGGCAGTGGTGTTATCTACTTTAATTAGAATACTGCAGGATTTTGATTCCTTGGCAAAACATTTGAGACCGTAAAATATAGCCTTTAATTCCAAATAATTGATATGATTTTCCTTTTCCTCCTTAGGCCACCACCCATAAGTAGATACATTGTCAGCACATGCCGCCCAACCAGTGGTAGAAGCATCAATATACATTTCTAAGGAAAATTTGTCATCTCTTATTTGATTTGTGTCATGTAAAATCTTGTGTGCCTACCAATCATGATCACTTTTGATACTTTCTGACAAGTTCATCCAGCCATTATAATTCTGATTAGATTTTTTGAGAGCGAGAAATTTCTCTCGTTCAAAGCATTTGGTGTATAATTTGCTGTATTTAATTGCTGGGCACACTGAAATTAAAAGTCCAACAAATATCGAATTCGGCATGATTTCATTTCTTTGATTTTTATAATGAAGTTGTGAATTTTGACACGCTTGTCACTTGGAATACCTAAAGAAATTTTTTCGGTGTTAAAAACAAATCCTAAATATCTACATATCTTGGAAGGCTTTAGTTTGCTTTTTTTCAAGATTAATAATAAAACCCAAGGAAGTTAATAATTCAATCGTCGTCTGTGTATGTTGAACACAGAGTGATACTGTTGGACTGATTATTATAAAATCATCCAGGTAAGCTACTACAGTGATATTCTGTGATCGTAAATATGTGACAATTGGCTTTATAATTTTGGTAAAAATGTATGGTGCAATTGATAAGCCGAATGGCAAGCATTTGAACTGATAAAGTTTCTTATTTACTCTAAACCGTAAAAATTTTCTGAAATTTTTATGAATGGGTATTAACCAATAGGCATCTTTAAGATCAATGGTAGTCATATAATAGTTTGGTCTGATAAGTTTTATCACTGTTCTGAAATCCTCCATTTTGAAATGAGGAGGTTCTATAAACATGTTTTAATCTTTTTAAATTTAGAATAAACCTACTACTACCATCTGGTTCTTTAACAAGAAAATAAGGGGAAATAAATTGGTGGGTCGACTCTTTACATGTAACTATAGCCCCAACACTAAGTAGATGAATCAGCTCCTTTTGAGTTTCTCTTTTTACCCTATTACTTCTACGAAGTTTTGACACTTTTCGTCTTTTACAGAAAGGTATTTTATACCCTTCTATCCAGTCTATGATAACCGATTTTTTTTGTAGAAATTTCCTCCATGTTGGAATGTGGTATTTTAAACTGCCTGCTTTGACAAGGCTTGCCTTTACTTGTACTTTGTCTGGAACCTCTGATAGTTGACTTTCTGCCCTAATTGTTGGAGGTGTTGGCCCCTCTGTTGTCTTGGTTCCCTCTTGAACACCGACGGGCCCTTCGAGTTTAAATTTTTCCTAAAGGAGCTTCCTGATGAAGTACCAGCCCGCAACATACTTGCTTTCCTCACCATGTGAGAGGACGATTCCGACTTTTTGTCTAATGTCTCCTACAGACTTTTCGACAGCTTTAGGCCTTTTAATTCTTTCGGTCAGGTCTGCTCCAAAAAGCATCTCCTCCACTGGGACAGTCTTTGAAATGTCTCCAATCGTTTTGTTTACTGTTGGGGTGATAAGTGCCCTCCTTGTTAAGGATATGTTATAATGTACATCTGTCAGAATCTTTCCTGACTCTGACAACAGTGCTATGACGGCATTTTTGTTTTCTTTGTCTATCTCATTGTTTGTCAATAAGATATTTATAGCTGCCCCTATCGCAGATATACCTTTGCCCAACTGATTTTGGTTATTCTGTTGGAATTTGTCCTTATTCTGGGTATTTGGGGGAATGGCCTTCAAAACCTCGTCATTTACTATTGGGGCCTTTAATGTTGTCAGATTTCCTGGTAGAGAGTGTTTATCAAGTAAAACTGCTTTCTCTGTCTTATCCAAGCCCTTAGCTAAGATGGATTTCCATCTGTTACTAATAATTGGATGTAATTCCAGAGCTTGCTCGGCACCCTGTTGTTGTTCCCCCTAATGCTTGAAGGGTGTCCTCCGGCAGTACTACATCATTGTTAATGACAATAGTATCCCCTGCTTCAACAGGTGGAGTTTCACCTGCGTCCTGTCGAGGTGTTGCTCCATCATTATTTATTATATCTACTGGCGATGGTGGTCTTCCACCTCTATGAGGAAGTGGTCTTCCACTTCTAGGAGAAGGTATACTCTCTTCCTGAGACGATTGTGTCGACCTGGTGTCTGATGAGGATCTTTCCTCTGAACTTGCATAAGAATGGCTGTGTCGATATTGCCAATAAGTACCTGTACTCGAGGTCGCCTTTGATGGGACCCTGTCGTGTCTGTTATTATCAGGACTATGGTTTCTATGGACATTACTATATCTATGCCTGTCCCGTACTCTGTGTCGTTTTGCATGATGGCTCCTAGACCTTGATCTAAATGACAGTGATCCACTATCATGTCTCGATCGTTTTCGCTCTTTAGAGGGCGAACGTTTTCGTTCTTTGGAGCGCGACCGTTGACGCTCTCCATGTCTTCGTTTTCCCATCTAAAAGAGAGAATATTAAATCACTTTTATTGAAAATTTACGAAATTTATGAGAAACGTGACGCTACCAAGCACACTAAAAACGTAATGACAGGAAATTGGTCGGTAAAGTAGGCAGCGAGGTAAAGGGTTTCCTTTAAAATTAGTGGCGTTATCTAGTACCTAGGGGCGGTACTACATAGTTATAATTCAGTGATCTAGAGGACAATGTGCTGAAATATAATTGTTCACTACTTCTATCACTCAAATTTCATTGTCACTGTCTATACATCAACCGCCATAATTACGATTGATAAATGATAATTTAATCAAATATTTCTCTAAAATAATATTACTAATAAGAAATTATATTAAGAAAGATAAATACCTGCGTATAACGGATTGTCTATAAATCAAGTTTTTTTATCATTGGAATAAAAGTTATTCTTGTGGATTTATTGTGAAAATATGTGAACATTTCCTCGATTTTGTACAGGGTTATCCAACAAAAAGACCCATTCCTATTCTTATTTATTTTTCGAGTTAGAAAAAAATGTTTTAAATAAAAGTTGTAGTGAATCAAATGAACGCTTTTACAATCCCTGCAAATAATATATAGGTGGTCCCATAAAAGCGGGACAAATATTTTTTTTAAATGAAACAATTTCTTTACATTTTTGAAATCTATTTTTTTGTGATTTCAAATATATAGATATGTTGTATATTATTCTTTACTCTTTTTTCATTTATTGCAAATTTTATACTGTTAGCATCTGCATGGTTATCAGGTTTGCCATGAATGAAAAACAATTTAATACGTATGCCTTACAAAACATAAAATCAAAAACCAAATTACCTGATTTTGTGTGTCATATTATTTGTGAAAACATTTAATTTATCAGAGCGATATGATTGTTCACAATTTATAAAAAATAACAAGAATTCCTCAACAGGTAACATTTTATTTGGTATGTTATGTACAATAGTAGTTATAATAATAATTATTACGCAGTTGCTTTTGAATTTATTAAATTATTCTATAAGGCATGAGTATAATTGTTTTTCACCCATGGCTAACCTGATAACCTGGCAGATACTGGTACTATATACTTTGCAGAAAATAAAAAAACAGTAGAAGATACAAGATATCTATATATCTGAAATCACAAAAGAACACAGATTTTAAAAACATAAAAAATATTTGGCGTTCCATTTAAAAAATTGTAAGTGTGGTTTGTCCCGCTTTTATGGGACCACCTATATATTACTTGCAAATAAAGAAAATATAGAGGTGGGCCTTTTCGTTGGATAACCCTGTACTATGCATAATTTTAATGATAAAAATAACACTGTTTGATGTAATTGTGGCTCCACACCTCGGTGTAACTAGTGACTCAATGATGTCATTGTCAGTATTCCAATTATAGGCTAGTTAGGTGTTATGCTTTGCTTTATCTGCCATTTTATCTTTGTTCATTGGCTTTGAAAGAAACCCCTGTGCCAATATGTGTCGGTTAAGATAACTATACTTAGTTTTTGAAGCATCCCAGCCCTGGGCTGCTTCATCGCGAATAAATTTCCTATAATTTTTACATAAAACTAAATTATTTCCAAGCATTGATATCATTAAATTACAAATTCATTATTACAAAAAAAGGATTAAATCATTTTTTTATAATTTTGGCAGAACACGTATGCATTCAAACTATAAAGTCTAAATTATTCAGCTAGGTAAAAGAACACACAGTATTCATTTCATATTTTAAAACATTTACAAAACTGTACAAAATCCTAAAGCATTCTCCAGCCGAGAAGAGATAACATAAACAATCCAACGTAAACACGTAGGGTTGTAAAAGTTTTTACTAGTATTCAAAGGCTGTAAACATAGTCATTATATCACTTCTCACCTAAATGCATCGTAAATTTAATGTCGTGAGTAAAGCAAAAGTTAGCGTTTGGCTATCTCCGTCTAGCTTATAGGCTGAGGCCATGAACTCACTCACGGGAAATCATATAAATACGCGAGGCAGCGTACGATCGTGGTCACATCTCTGACAGCCCCAAGCGATACGCTTAGGTTCTAACGAATCGGGTACGAAGAGATTGTCCAGTTCTACGCGGCTGAGTCGTGCCACATATCTGACTACCCCAAGCGTTACGATTTGGTTCAGAGAATCGGGTACGAAGAGTTTGTACGATTCTCTGTAATCTAGTTGTGCTCCAGGTCGATTCTGACAGCCACAAGCCTACGCTTTTGTTCTGCGTAGTCGGGAAATAAGAGAGTGGCCCTGTCTTGCAGTTATAACTAGCATTAGGAACCGCGATGCATTATCGTGCACTAGCCACCGAAGCCGCCGTCGACATGGAGGCGAGTAACTCAGGCGTTACTCAAGAATCCGGGGGAGTGGGCCCCGCGGAAGTCTCCGTGTATACCAGAATTTGTAAGGATGGCACCTAAATAATTATTATACTGTGTTGCCATTTGCTACGTATTCGAGTCCACTAAAAGTCATGAAATTAATTCAATTTCTTTGTTCCGAGTGAAATGGCAACGCTAATCAAAGTAAGAATATATATGCTTGGCTTTTGCGGTTTTTAACAATATCTGACCGGTAGTACCACATGATTTACAGATATGGCTTTTCTGTTATAATGCACTGCTCATTACATGTTTACTAATAATTAGTATAGTCGATATTAATTCCGATAGTAGTTGGAACTTTTCTTTCATTTTTCAAGTCAGGTCTAAATAAGATAATATACCAAAGAATTAATGTCCAGTTGAATCTGCAATATTTGTAACAATCAAATTGCACTACCTATATGGGGATCAGTGTGCCACTGTCGGGTGGGTAGTGAGACGCCGACAACAACATGCGGTTATCTGAACACGGACCTTGTCTCTCGACAGGAGTCCGGGTCCAGCCAACCAGTATATACCGATTAATGATTTATGGCTATCGCTCCCATAAGCGTGCCACAATACAAGCGGCGCCTGCCAAATAAACAAATCTACGGGGTAGTTCGTTTCATGTTGGTTTAAGCCTTGACTGGCGGCATGCATTCCACACACCCAAAACAATACGGTCAGTTGCTCGTCATATGTCGGGGTTCCGCATATGCATCGAATCTTCGTTGGCCAGCGTCAGTTGTATTTGTGGTACTGTTTTATGGTAGCACCAACCCTCGAATTAAATAACACGATATGGTTGTCGGTCTCTGCCCGGCTCGTGTTACAGGAGACACTCTGGTGCCACATACAAGGGAAGTTTCTCTTGCACCCATATGTAGAGTTCTACATGTCATTTAAACTACGAAGCGGAAGTTTCCGCACATGTAACCAGGTTTGGTTACATTGCAGGTTCAACTAGCTAAATATCCATGTATTTTTCGTGGACCGTTGTCCACCATACATGTGACAAGGTTTTGTTCATGTAAGTTTTGTAATCTATTTCTTATAGACAGTTGTCTCAGTATAGAAATAAAAGGTGTGAAAACGGTATTTGAGTTTCCTTGACTTATTTCTACTTTCAGGTACAAAAGTGAATTCTAAGCACATTAGTAATAATAAAGTCAAATCTTATATTTAGTACTCTTTTAAAACAGATATCAGTGCAGTGCAGGTTAAGGGTCATAATAATTGCTAAAAGTATACCAAATAAATTAAAGCAAATTAAACCTTATAAATGAAACAAAGTAATACCAAACTTATAAACGTACCTGTGAGATTACAATAACACAACAAATTTAGGGTCCTACCACTAAAACTAGACGATCACGAAAAAGGCCAATTAATTAAATCAGTATTACCTGTCGCTTCACGACAGGTGAGACTTAGAAAAAGGGGAATAAATTAAATACTAAAATATACGAGGGAGGGTTTAGTTGTAACACTGGTGTCGTAACCAGGATAAAATTAAATAAACAATAAATTAAATATACGATGGGGGATGGGGGTAGGGCCGTTACAGTTTTATATGCACATAATTCACACTTAAGGAATAGGTAAGATGCACACATTTTTTTTCATATCATAGATGGGCAGACCACTAAAAAATGTTTTTTCATATATTTTTTTGTTTGTATTAAAGCTAAAAAAAGTTATTACCTTTAACCGCCAATTTAAACACGTTTGAACGATGCATATCTCCCGCCAGTTGCAGTGTGACGGTACTCTGTATAAGTTTGCTACAAGTAATTACAGTTGCACTTGCGGTTTGTGTATACAAATTAATATATGATATTTTTATGTTCTATCATGAAGAGTGAAAAAAAAGAGTTATAAATATTGTACTATATCTAGAGTTGAGAGCTGGCAATAGAAAGTTTCTGTGAGACAACCAAAGTGGAAGGATCGCAGCAACTGTCTCCAGCTAAATCGAGCAATAAGCCCGTACATGTGCGCAGGAAATTCGGAAAAACTAAAGAACCTGTTTCATCTAGCGATGATAGTGCAAATAGTGATATAGATACTAAAAAGTGTAATTTAGCAAAAATGTACGTTTATAACCTTTGACTTAAATCAACAGGTTCCCCGAGCATTGACTCTCAATCCATCCCCCGTAAATTTATTAAATAGTGACAGTGATAGAGACGCCAAACGCATCAAAAAGAGACAAGTGGTTGACGTGCGGTCAATTAAAATAAAACGCAAGCCCGAAGAAAAGTGGACGAACATTAAACCGCGAATCTACGACGCGGTGGAAAGAAAACAGCTAAAAACACGGATAAACCACCCAAAAACATTACCGAAAAAACGGACTCGCCTAGAACCCTATTAAAAGACGACATCCTTCACGCGCTCTATGTGAGTGAGTACGCAAAGGAATTCCCAATGAACAATTCGCCGCCACGCCCGTCCCCGGGCCTCGAGTTTCCAGCGCCGGTTCTGCCAAAAGATGACGATAGGACTCTCGCAAGACAGCGAGGGCTCCTAGACCAGCAACAGGCCACCGAACACGTTACAATACAAACGAAATCTGATCTTATGTACAGAACAGACCCAAATATCAAGCGGCGACTTAGATGCCCCGTGGACACAACTGCCGCCAGTAATTCTCAGCAAAACAGCTTTATATTCCCTAAAAAGTATACAAAACTAAATAATATGCTCCGTGGTAATCCCCCACTAAATACAAACATTGAAAACATTAGCATTAAACTTGGAGACGGCACCACCTTGACGGCCGCTTATAACCCGAATCGGAATAGAATAACCGAGCAGGACTTAAACATTCTATTCTCACAGCATAAAACCATTTTGGCAGAGGACCTAAATGCCAAACATGCGGTCTGGAGGAACAGGCGCGGAACCGCTAACGGTACCGTCGTGCAGGACTATGCACTTAGGGAGGGTATTGCCGTCGTATCAACGAATACTCCTACCCATTACCCCTATAACAATTCCACCCCAACCTACATAAACATCATCCTTAACAAAAATTACCCGCATGATATCAACTCCGTGTCTCACCAGGTACTTAGTTCTGATCACAATCCTGTGACCTTCAGCCTTCTCGACGTCCACCGTAATGTACTCATATGCGAAATCTATAATTATAAATCCGCAAACTGGGCTAAATTAAAAACCTTCTTAACCAATATACAATAATTAATTCTAACATCAACTCCAACAACCAAATTAAAATTTTAACAGAAAATATATGTAAGGCACCTAGTAAGTCCATTAAATTAATAAAAGCTGGCCGAACTACCGAAAAAATCCCTCTAGATATCAAAAATCTCATCAAATTTAAAAATAAAATCAGACGAAACTTGCAGCGTAATAAACGTCAGATAGATAAGAGAAGGCTGAAGGATCTACAGGATATGGTGAAGAACAAATTAACACAACACAGAAACGCACAATGGAACGAAAAGGTAGCCAAGCTGAAAGTGAAAGACAATTCTTTCTGGACTATGTCTAAAATGCTCAAGCGGGACAATACACAGATCCCCACGTTAATAACCAACAATCATACCGCTTTATCAGGCAGAGAGAAAGCAGACACCATGGCTGGCTACCTTTTTCAAACGTACAACACTCGTCACCGAGCACCAGGTTGATATTGATGCTAATATTTCCGATATCCCCTCTCACGTCCCCATTTCCCCACATAAACTTTCTCAACTCATTACCTCCCCCTCTACCGTTAATTCTATACTCAAAACCTTACCTAACCTCAAAGCTCCAGGTCCCGACACAATTTCTAACCTATTATACAAAAAACTTCCCTGCAAAACCCTTATCCAAATCACCCACATCATTAAATCGTCGATCCGGCTGCAATACTTCCCTTTAAAATGGTAAGTATAATTGGCATTTAACAACATCTTAAAAAGGACCATTCATTTCATTCTTTATCCGTTAATTATCATTGTCAGTTTTCATCTTTTACATTAGCTTAGCTACAAAGCTATAATATAAATGTTTCACTTAACGGGGTTTAAGCACGGTGTTTGTAAAACCTTGTAATATAATTGATCTATCATATATCTATCGTTTACTAGCAGAACCCAAGTTAAGTAGCACAAGAAAATTACTACCGAAGTATCACTTATCCGATTCATTAACATGACTAAATTAATATACGGTTATAAAATAATTCTACCAATGTGTTGCACACTATATGATAACAGCTCTTGTTACATGTTACATAACGGCCCGTGTCACGTGTTTCTTGTGAATGATTCCTATTTGTTTCTAATTACTGTAAATAGGAATCTATGTAAAGCTTATAATTAAAATGTTCGTTGTTGTAGGAACCTAGGCACAAGAAAACTAAGTTATCTGGTGCACAATTTCGTCAAATAAGGCAACAGAAGCAACGAGAAAAAGACAAAATGTCTGGTTCTTTACGTGCATTTCTTAAACCCGACGTGTTAGGACCATCAACCTCATCAGAATTAGATGTATCTCAGTCTACTTCTGTAGATCCCCACTTAGAAGGTATTTACTATTTACTAATTTATTCATTTAGAGCGCGATAGCTATATCGTACATCTCAATTGCCATAGGTTCTGAGGAGGAAACCCCACAAGGTGAATTTTACGATTACGAATCTAATAAGTTGGTTGATAAAGATAATTTAGAAATGCAGCAGCCTCTAGTATCAAGTAATCTTCGAGACATGCTTCCATCGGATGATCTAGGTGCATGGCCTGCAATTATTAACAGATCTGGCACAAATATTAGTTACCAAAGGTTCTTTGTTCTTAAAAGTAACTGATTATCAGTACCCAATTAATGAGCATGGAAGAAGTTTTTCCAAAAATTATTTTGTTTGTACATAGCCAATTGGTGAAGTACTAGAGAGTGGCTTTTATATTCCATTTCGTAAAATTCGGTAATTGTTTTTGCTGTAAAATTTTTGGAAAAATGAGTACCACTCTAGCGGACGGAGATGGATTCTCTAACTAGTAACATTTATCTTTGACACTGAAAAGGCACGAAACAAGCATATATCACAAGCAAAACCTTAAAAGCTGGTTGGATTTACATAACATGTTGAAAACGAAAATCACTGTTAATCAAATGCAACTACGACTCCTAGATGCGGAAAAGAAACACTGGTATGGGGTTACCCTGGTGGAAATAGTTTCTGCCAATAATCTAATATAGTCTTGCAGTGTTCTGAAAAACAATTCCAGAAGAATGAGTAAGTCTAAAAAATTCTGAAACATTCTGAAAAAGTATGAAAAGATCTATGTAAAACTTACTAATCATTTTAAAGACTGCATTTTTACAAGTTTTTGGACTCTTCTAGAATACTTTTTCAGAATTAATCAGATCTTTCATGAAAATTTAGCTAAAGTAAAAGTAAGACTTTTTCAGAGTTAATCAGTAAAATTTAAAACATTTCAGATTTTCGAAAAATTATTTACTGTAGGTTTTATCATATTTATTACTTCTCGTAAGGAATATAAAAACTTGATAGGAGGAGGGTTATTAGTAAAAAAATATTAATGTTTATATTCTATACATTTTTAAATTTTATTTACAGATTTTTTTTGATAATTAATTATATACGGTTAAAATATACAAACTGTTTTTATTAAATAATTACAAGACGATAATTATTATTATTATAATATATATAATACAAAGTATTTCAAATAAAGTTGGATCGTTTGGATCATGATGCACAGAGCATTCTTGATTTCTATCATTAGTAGCAGCATTCATTTCATTTCCAAAAATTCCAAATCTTGCACCGCCAAAGCCGTTGCTGGTAAAACAAGTGGGCATGCATTATTATTAATGTTCACATAACTCCGGATATATCTGTATTTTTTACAATATTTTCGATTGGACATACGTGCTTTTGTTTATATCGATATAATCCTAACAATCAACACTACACTATTATTTTATAAACGAACACAAAAGGCACCTCTTCTACATTAGCTGTTGTCATCATAGATAAAGTTGGCATCATACGTGGAACGTAGAAGTGAAATTGAAAGTGGGGTGATGGCATGCGCAACAATGCATCATTCGATTTAGGATGGCCAATCAGAACCCCTGATTATGACAGACTAGACGCCACAGAGAACCTCTGTGTAGTCTGTGCTAGACGCGATAGACTTATGGTTTTAGAATAAATTGTGTACTAATACTGTATTGTATGTTTTATTACGTGTATTTCTTAAATGTTTTTTGAAATATTTTGTACTATATATATTTATTATTAGTATTAATTAAATATTCTCGAAATAGTTTATATTATATTTATCTTAAAAGTATTTCGTTAATATTTCTTAAAATCACTTGTATTATATAACATTTTATTAAGTGTATTCCTTAAATGTTTTTGAAATAATTTGAATTATATGTATTATATTAAGTATTTCCTAAATGTTTTTGAAATATTTTGTATTATATATTTATTTGTAAGTATTTCTTTGTATTATATATATTATAATAATAATAATTATCGCCTTGTAATTATTTAATAAAAACAGTTCGTATATTTTAACCATATATAATTAATTATTAAAAAAAAAATCTGTAAATAAAATTTAAAAATGTATAGAATATAAACATTAATATTTTTTTTTACTAATAACCCTCCTCCTATCAAGTTTTTATATTCCTTACGAGAAGTAATAAATATGATAAAACCTACAGTAAATAATTTTTCGAAAATCTGAAATGTTTCAAATTTTACTGATTAACTCGAAAAAGTCTTACTTTTACTTTAGGTAAATTTTCATGAAAGATCTGATTAATTCTGAAAAAGTATTCTAGAAGAGTCCAAAAAACTTGTAAAAATGCAGTCTTTAAAATGATTAGTAAGTTTTACATAGATCTTTTCATACTTTTTCAGAATGTTTCAGAATTTTTTAGACTTACTCATTCTTCTGGAATTGTTTTTCAGAACACTGCAAGACTAAATTAGATTATTGGCAGAAACTATTTCCACCAGGGTATCGAAAGAGTTATTTTAATCGTACAATATCTGTCGCGTCAATGCCTTGCATTTCGGGGAACGTCTAATAAACTATACGAACATAATAATGGCAACTTCCTTAAGGCAGTCGAAATGCTATCAAAGTTCGACCCTATTATGCGTGAGCACATTCGTCGTATTGAGGAATCAAAAAGCAAACAAGCTCGTATGCCATATTATCTAGGAGACAAAATACAATATGAAATAATCGATTTACTTGGGACACAAATACAACATAATATACTAAGCTTAATCAAAATGTCAATTTCGCTATTATTTTAGACTGTACACCAGACTTGAGCTATACAAAGCAAATTACGATTGTTATTCGGTTTGGCAATTTTAATGAAGAGACTAAGAGTCGAAATACGTAAACATTTTATCGACTTCTGTCCAATAACAGATTCAACAGGGAAGGACTATGTGATTTTTTAGTTAATTTTCTTATATGAACATAAATATTCATGATATGCGTGGACAAAGTTATGACAACGGTGCAAATATGCGTGGTAAGTACAGCGGTGTGCAAAAACGCATATTGGATATAAATAACAGTGCATTTTTTTGTATCGTGCTCTGTACATAGTTTAAATTTGGTTGTTAACGATAGTGCTAGTATTCCCACGAGACTGTTGGGTTTTTTGACATCATTCATTCATTTCAGCATCAACAAAAAGATGGGAAATTTTAACCAAACATACAACTGAACTTTATTTAAAGTCCTTAAGTCAGACAAGATGGTCAAGTAGGAATGATGCAGTTAAGCCCTTGCGATACCAAATTGGTACATTTGATGCTCTTCTAGAAATAGCTGAGGATTCTTCTTGGGATATTGCTATTTCTCACAAAGCCCTTCCTTTAGCCTTAAAAATTCAAAATTATAAATTTGTGTGTTCTATTTTCATATGGTATAACATATTATTTCATGTAAATGTTTTGAGTAAAATGATGCAAAACCCGACATTAAACGTTAAAGTGTGCTTAGATCACATAAATAATTTAATTAACAACTTCTCGAACTGTCGGTCTGACAAAGGTTTTAATAGCATGCTTGTTGATGCAAATGAACTTGCAGCAGAACTTAACATCCACACTGACTTTCCTCCGCTTGAAAAATTGCGCCCAAGACGAAAACAAAGACATTTTGACTATGAACAACGCGATGATGTCGTATAAGATCCGAAAATAAATTTTAAAATCGAATTTTTTTATCGAATATTAGATCAAACATTAGCATCTCTTCGTTCCAGATTTGAAGAACTAACGTCATCTGATGATAAATTTGGCTTTCTTAGCGGAGTATTGCAATATGGGGATGAAGATCTATTAAAGTATTGTAAAGATTTGCATTTAGCACTGACATATGACTCCCTAAATGAATCGGATATTACTGGAATTGACTTACATAATGAATTAAAAGCTTTAAAATACATTTTATTTCAAAATTAGATCCTCAGAGTATTTTGCAATATATATTTGAAAATAGCCTTGTGTCAGTTTTCTCTAATATTTCAATAGCTTTATGAATATATTCAGGCCCGCGACTAGCTCTTTTGGCTCCCTTGTGCATTTTAACAAATTTCGCACCCGTTTTTTATAATGCTGATATATGGGTAAAGGTACAGGTAAAAAATATGTAACCGAATGAAATACACATAATAGGTTTCAATTCCTTTTTACATTTTTTTCCTTTTTTTTTTCATTATACATTTTATTTGCTACTCTATTATCTTTTTTACTTTTGAGCCCTTTTGGCGCCCTCTACGCTTCAGCGCCGTCGTGCACCGCACGACTTTGTCCTTATGTACGGCGCGGGCCTGAATATATTCAACAATGCCTGCGCAGTTGCATCTGGTGAGATCATTCTCTAAATTAAAGCTAATAAAAAATTTCATGCGATCCACCATGGCTCAGCAAAGGCTTAGCAATTTGGCAATATCTATCGAGCATGAAGTCTTGGTTAACTTAGGTATGTACGAAACAATATCAGAGTTTGCTAACTTAAAGTCGAGAAGGGCCCAATTTATGTAATACAATATAATAATTATTATTACATAATAATAATAATAACAATAATGTATTTTTCAAATGTTATTTTGTTTCAAATTATATTCTTATTATGTTTATTTGTTATTTTTATTTTTGCATGATAAATTTATATACTATTAAAATAGATTGTATTGTATTGCATTAAAACTCAAAAATAAAAGTTTTTTTCTTTCTCGTTTAATCGTATAGCTAGCTATGTATACACTACTAGGTATTACCGCCAGTACTGGGTCGTAATACTCTTAATGATAGTTTGAAACGCAAAATCCAGTGACAACGCAAAAGAATTTATATAGCGGAGTGAAAATATTCAGTGGCATGAATGCCAACATTCACATTATAGTTCATGGAGCAAGGAGCGAATGAAGACTTATACACGTGCGCGTATATCTTTAGGCGCGGGCCTGGCTCCTGGACATCCAGAAGGCATTCGACACAGTTTGGCATGGAGGTTTCCGGCACAAACTGCTAAATACGTATAAATTGCCTGTTTATCTCTTTGATTAAGTCCTACTTGCAACACAGAACTTTTGTAATACGTATAAACAATACCTTATCAGATAATTTCCAAATCCGGGCAGGTGTGCCCCAGGGGACGGTACTTTCTCCAGTTTTATTTGACCTTTACCTCACTGACCTTCCCACATATCCCCTTACCCAGACAATAATGTACGCCGACGATACAATGATCTACTCCCAGTCCTTCTATGCACAAACTGCTACAACTAAATTGCGCTATCATTTAATAAATCTGCTAAAGTATTATAAAGACTGGAAGATCACGATCAACGAGACAAGACCGAAACTATTACCTTTACTAAAAAATTTATAAACATTCGGACATTTACGCCACTTACCATTAACAATAAAACTATCGAGACGAAGGTAGTTAAATACCTGTGTATAAGTTTGGATCAAAGACTTAGCTTCATACCACATATAACAAAAACTGTTAATAGGGCTTATATGGCCATACACAAACTCTATCCGATGGTAAACCGAAGATCCGTGCTAGACATTAAGAACAAACTCTTTAATTTATAAAAGTGTCAAACGTCTAATCTAAATCTACGGTTGCGTTGTCTGGAACAGGATGTCCAACACCCAGTATGCGCGTCTTCAGACGACGCAAAATAAACTACTTCGTCTTCTTACGAACTCAAACCGCTACATAAACACAGAATAATTACACAGGACAGCAAACATACAATACATACGAGACTACATAATCGAAACTGCGACGAAATTCTTGACTAACAATTTACGCCACTCAGTACTCACGAGCCACATTACCGACATTCGAAACTACCACGAATACGTACATATACATCGACTACTCCACGAAAACCTGCCAATATACTTTGACAATGACTAACAGTACGACAAACAGAAAATGACTGACACCCTAACTAACCTCCCTTCATACATCCTTTAACCACCCTCAACCCCCAACTCTGCTTTGATGCCGCTTCTTCTCCCTCTGGTCCAGATTTACAAATACACTTCTGACCGCATTTTCCAAAGCAGGTTTTTCCGTAGCTTTTCCTGCGTGCACAAACGACACTCCTCTTTTTAATATTTGTCCTACTTATTATTATCAAAAGCTCTAAGCATTTATTTATAACGCGTTATATTGTTGTAGGAGAGAGCCGTAAACAACAAAACAAAAGCGGTAGCCAGAGCAACAGGACACAACATCGTCCAGCCACGGAGGGCCCCCACCGTAAGGCGGGATTATCGCCGTGGGGTGCTATTATTTTGTAACTAATGCATTGTTGTTCTATCATTTCATGTATTTTATGTATTGCTTATATGTGATATATTATGAAAATGAGATACCCCAGTTAAGGTAGAAATGTACTAATAGGAAATAAAAAGAATTTAATTTGGGAATTTAGGCAATATTACTTCGGTAACTTACGGAAAGTTTCCTACCTCACCAGTAAGGTAACATTCATAACTTACCACCTAGAAATTTATTTTCCCGCTAATTTGTATACTGGCAGTGCAATTAACATTTATTAAACATAACGTTACATTTAATTAACAGATGATGTTTTTGTTCTATGTCGTTTTCTATTTCTGTTTTAAATTAGTAAGTTATTAATAATTATGAAATCATATTGTGGTTTCTTAATTCAAATAGGAATCAAGTACAAAAATGCCAGAAATTATTCAAGATATGGGAGTATTTTAAAAAGGAATTCAAAATAAAAAAAACACATGCCACTTATATTATAAACAAGCATATGTGAGTAATGTCACAAAGATGGTGAAACATTTAAAACTAAAAAAGAAACAGACTCTGTTGAAAGGAGCAGCAAACTAATAATAAAATGAAATTTAAATCTTTTAGACCACGATATTAAAGACTACTTCATCTGTTGAGTTTATATTTGTTTAATAGAGATTGTATTTTTAAGTGTTTACATAGTTTACTATTTAGTATTCATTGTTTTGATGTGATATGTACAATTTTGTTTTACTTCGAATAAATTTTTTTGTAAATCGAATATTACCGGTAATTTCATCAACTCTAATTATATATCGAAGTGTACAAATACAACAAAAACCTAGAAAAGTTAATTTTGTGTCTAAAATTAGAAATAAATCGTATAATTATAGGAATCAACACGATTATATTGCTGCCAGAATCATTTTAAGTTCGGACAATATTTGTAAGTTTTCTCATTAAAACCAATTATTTGATATGATTTTCTTTGTATCACATAAAGTAAGGAGTAATTATAAATACGCCATTTTCATCAGCAATAACGTTTATTACCAATATTTCCAACAGATATTTACTACCTATGTAATTGAATTATTAAAAAAAAAACATTAGGTATTCTGGGATGAATAATAACAGTTAATATTAAAATATTGCACAGATGTTTATGTATTTTGAGGTTAGGTACCTAAAAATATTTGTGAATATGGATAACTACATAAAAATGATAACAGTGGGCTTAAACAAATTTATTGTTATGATCAATGAATGATATACACCTTGTTGTTTTTGTACCCCTAATTTCAGCACTGATAAAAAATAAAATCCGTATTATTGGCAAATAAATTACTCAGTACACATCATGAACACATCGATTTTCGGTAAATTGTTGGTCTGAGCTTGCATAAAGCCACTGGCCATCATTTTCACCACTTAGATAAATTAATATGTATGATTTTTTCGTAAATAACAAATAAACGCGAGATTTAACAGTTGCAAACTTGCAATTTAATACATTCAGGTAGACTGTCAAAGCCAAAGTTCTACGCTATGGCGTCAGGCCAATATCGTAGCGTTCGTGATCACGTGATTTTGCTTGCATAAAACTAAATTTTAAATTGAATTATTTACGATAAAAAAATTTTTTTTTGTTATATTCCCAACATATATTTATCGTGAAAATAAAATAAATTAATGCATATCTAAAATGCATGCATCTCGTCTATTGTCATCGCTGAAGGATCTTTGTGTTTCAACATGTGCCATTTGAAATAATTCCTACATTCTGTTTCATATGTACATACTTGGCAGTCTTACACTGACAACTCCGAAGGATTTTTATGGGTCGACATGTGCTTTTTGAGATAGACCTTTTGTTTTGTCTCATATATACATATTTCGCACTTGTACATAGTTATCTCTGATGGATCTTTATGAGTAAACATGTGCCCTTTAAGATGTCTTTTATGTTTGGTCTCATATGTACATATTTCACACCTGTACATTTCTACTTCTGAAGGATTCTTATGAATCAACATATGTCTGGTAAGATAATTTTTAAATTTTGCCTTGTATGTACATATTTCGCACTTGTATCTCATTATCTCTGAGGAATTATTATGAGTTAACATGTGCACGGTAAGATATTTTCTTTGTGTGGTCTCATATGTACATATTTCACACTTGTGCATTTTTACCTCTGAGGGATTCTTATGATTCAACATATGTCTGCTAAGATAATATTTAAATTTTGCCTTGTATGTACATATTTCACACTTGTACATCATTATCTCTGAGGAATTTTTATGAGTTAACATGTGCACGCTCAGATATCTTCTTTGTGTGGTCTCATATGTACATATTTCACACTTATGCATTGTTACCTCTGAAGGATTTTGATGGATCAACATATGTCTGGTAAGATAATACTTTTTTCTTGCCTTGTATGTACATATTTCACACTCGTACATATTTGGCTTTGGGGATTTTTTATGAGTCAACATGTGCACGTTAAGATAACTTTTACGTTTAGTCTCATATGTACATATTTTACACCTATGCATTTTTACCTCCAAGGGATTCTTATGGGTCAACATATGTTTGGTAAGATAATGCTTTCTTTTTTGCTTTATATGTACATATTTGACACTTGTACATTTTCACTGAGGGGATTTCATTTGTTAATATTTTATCTTCAAGTTCAATTTTGCATTCTGTGCTAAATAAATTCGTTTCATATTGACATGAACTCATTTCACCGTGGTCCATTGCAATTCCTGCGGAAGGTTCTGCCAAACTGAAAATTTGTAAAATATAATTATTGTTTACTAAATTAGGATTATGTTGAAAATTTTCATAATTCACGGAAAACGCGACTTATTTTTGAATAAGACATATTTTCTCTATTCAACAGTTGATTGTTTCTTTTCAAGGCCTACTCAGCTTCTCTTATTTCATATTTTGGTGTTTTTGACAAATTTGCCCTTTAATAAAATACATACCGTTCGACATTATTTGATGAAATTTGGTACACATACATTTTGAGAGATCCTCATTAAAGCTATGGTGTCAGCTTTTGTATAAAAGAATCACTATATGATTTCTCGAATATTGGGGATGTTGAAAAAAATCGTAATATGGTATCGAGATAGCAATATGGTCAAAAATACAGATTTTGATGTTCTTCGTGACAAAAAAAAAGTGGAATCGTTAAATTATCTCTAAAAATAAAGAGCTAAAAGGTTTTTGTCCACCTTATTAATTGTAAGTAAAATTTTGTAGTGATATGGAGGAATATCCTTTTCATATGTGGTAATTTTTTTCAAATTCTTTGTCCAAAACCTTGGTAATAATTTAAAAAATGTACCATCATGCCTGTTCAGTTAATTTGAAGATATAGTGAAAATTCTTTTTAAAACATTAACTTACGATCAGATAAATAATTATTCGAAAAAAACGTTAAAGAAAATATGAACGGTTAATTAATTAGCGCCTCCCAAACAAATTAGGAAAAACATTTTGGATAATCAATTTTATCAAACAATTTTTTAAATACCTTAAAAATAACTGAATAAAGCCACGTTTTTGACAATTGCTCTTAACTTTTAAAATGCAAATGATAAAAAAAATCAGTGCATGAAAAATGCTGCATTTTATCGATTAAATGGTATCGTCAAAATATCCCTAATAGTAATTTTTTAACAGAGCTCAGCGGATCTTCAAAACAATTCAGTGTATGTTATTCAAACTGCCGTGACGTATAATGATTACATAACTTTTCACTTTTTTCTGTTCCGCAATTTTAAGATTATCGCATTTAAAGAGAGACCTCAATGCATTTGATTCATATATTAGATAATAACAGCTTTATTATAATTGCTATGGAAAAATACAAAAAATTGATAATGTAACTGTTATAGTGTCAGGCAAAATGTTCGCATCAAAAAATTTTTTTTTATTAGCGACACTAAAAAACTAATTTGGGCAATCATCGGTTTGTCTTGAAACTAAAGCTATAAAAAAATGGTGTTTCCTAAATTTAATATCATTTACATACCAGGTGGAAACAAAATTTTCCGTATTTTTGAGGATATTAATTAGAAATTTGTTTGTAACATAAAAAACACATTTTGATGCCATTTCAAAATGTTAGTTCTTCTGGTTTTACAGGAAGTGACACCAACTTTATTTTCTTTGCCTCTGGGTAGTTAACAAACAGATAAATTTAAAAATAACATTTTTAACCAAAAAAATAGTAGTTACTATTTATCTAATTTTGCAGAATAGTTATTCCATATGAGAATATACTTTGTTGTGATCGGTTTTTTGCAAAAGTAGAGACGAATATAAATTTGTATGGTAACTAATACCGACTCTACCAGAATATGGAAATACTAGGCCTAAGTGTAACACCCAATTTTTTATTTACGATTTCGATGAAACTAAAATTTGCCATTCAAGAGATTTATTATTTAATGGGTGCACACTTTATTTTGTATTTTATTTGAGGGTGTTTATCAGGCTTTTTTAGTTAAAATATAAATTTTATTATCCATTAAATGATAAAATAAAAAGTTATCATTTTTATTTGATTTTTATATAATTTTTATTAACTAACACAAAAATACAAGAAGTAGCAGTGCTTTTGAATACAGAACTGACATGTGTTCACAATTATTCCATAGCTTACCTCGAGAAATTAGTATTTGTTACATGGCCACCTTTATGTAAAGAGAAAATCGGCAATAAGTCGGCCATTTTTAACCATGTTTAAATTTGAAAAAGTGGTTGATAGGCAATTTTTAGCTTCATGGAAATCACATTACATATAAGAAAAAAAGTTTAATATCACTTCTGGTAAAACCGGAAAAACTAAAATCTTGAAAATAGAATCAAAACCAGTGGCAGTTCCTGATATTGTCCACAGAGGAGGCTTAAAATTTAAAAGGCAACTAAATATGATTACAATTTGCACATTTCCCCACCACCCTTGAGGTAATACAACGGTGCGTTACATTTTTTTGCCGTGGGTTGATCGCAATTATTATTATAATTAAATTATAACTTCAACAAAAAATTATATTCATTATCACTGCCAGAGTGTAAAATTATTACTTTTATAAAAATTAAAATAGTTTTAAAAAACAAGCTACATAAAAAATATTTTCTAAAAAATAATTAACGTAAATAAATATTTCTTCTAAAATAATAACTAAGTAACTATATTAATCTTTGGTTGTAGTCTAAATATTTTTATAAATCAGTGGTAACCTGTGATTTTTAGAACTAGTAAAATGGTTGATTACTTCTTCATAAAATGAAAATAAATCATTTTTCTTCAACTTTGACAAAAAACGTTTCTCTATTGAAATAAGAGATATATTTGACAGGCGGTCTTGAGCTATTGTGTTTCTAGTAAATGTTTTTATGCGTTTGAGTTGAAAACGATCGTTCTACAGAAGCTGAGGTTACCGGAATTGTTGACACTAAAGATAAAAGTTTGTACAGTTCGGAGAGACAGCTTTTTAAATTATTATTATTATATATAAAAGTAAGCACTTCTTGAGGCGATTTTGAATTTCCTAAAAGTTGCTGGTCACAATACAACACACATAGTTCATTTCTTAACGAAATACGGTTAAAAAAGGGATACTGGTCCATTAATTTGTCCATTAGACTATTAGGAAATGATTTAGAAAACATTATAAAATTATTAGGATTTACTAAATCGAAACATTGCAAAGTATTTAAATCGAAAAATCTAATTTCAATTTGAACTATAATGGTGTGCAAAATGTCTGTAAAGTATTGAAATGTATTTCGTTATTGTGAAATTCTTTTAATTTAGATATGTGAATTAAGTCTATTTTTAGATTATGGTTATATCAGTTAATTTATTCTGTAAAATTTGGAAAACAACATCAGTTTGTTCAAAAATCATTTAAAAGACTTTAGAAAAAAATATGAAGTTTTTCTCCAACAATAACGATTTTAACCCGTAAGCTACTCTTAACGTCTGATCGTCAATTAGAAAGTCTTCACTTTCCAAAAGAAAATTAAAAACCTCAATAAGTTTCCTGTATGTCAACAATGAAAACAACTCTAGATGAAAAATTTCAACGAGTGGGAGCATTACTCGGAATTCTATGTTCCGTAATTCTATTTAAAATATCAGAAAAATATTCTGACTTCTTTAATTCCTTTACAGGCTTTACTCAAAACCAAATTTAATTTGTGTGCGTAATGGTGAGTGAAGTAAGCTTGAGGAGCAATATCTTTTATTTTAGTTTGGAGTCCATTAAGATGTCCTGATATAACCGCAGCGCCGTCATAGGTTTGTGCAACTAATTTATTTTTCAAATCAAATTTACCAAATTCGTCGATTAATAATTTAAATAAACTGTCCGTGTTTCTTCCACGATTCACAGAAAAAAAAAACAAAAAACCTTTCAACAACTTCACCGTGCATTACATACCTAAAAATTACGGAAAGTTGAGATTTACAAGTAATGTCCGTCGTTTCATCAATTTGCCACGAGAAAAATTCGCAATTATGTAGTTCCTCATAAATTTTGCCTTTAATAATGAAGCTAACACTCTCAATTAGGTCATTTTGAATTGATTTAGACGTCCTGGAAAAAAGGTAAATATATAACGGCATCAATTAATCTCTTTAATATTTCCTTATTTTCACGGACTTTTCATTAAAATTTTCTATTTCTCTTTTATGCGCAGAATCTAAGAAATTTACAGTATTTTGTTTACCCAACATTTCGAATTTAATGCAAGATGAAATATGATCCTAAGATTTTCCATGCCTTTCTAAACCCCGCGACAAATTTTGTAAATTATTAAACCCGGCCCTGCCCCAAATTGAGGATTGATCATTAGTAAATAACAAACATTTCCAACAATACAATTTGTTTTAACTGTTCATGCTATTAACCACTCGATTTTTTTGATAATTGCTATCACTAAACCCTGTTTTGTTTACCACTTGTGAAAACTAATGTCGGCATTGCCGGTGTAGGTCTAACCATTTTTTTAATTCTTATCTTTTGATCATAACTAAGAGAACTAAATCCATTTAACAACAAATAATCCACCACGTCTGGACAACATGACATGTCATTGGGAATATTTTCACATAGAGCACTCATTTTTCAACCACCTGTTAAATATTTTATGTATGCTCTCCCACGAAACCAGAAATTGCCACTGTCCTTGTTCTATAAATGTTATTCTCTTGGGAGAGAGAGAGAAATGGGGTGCTAGAGGCTAGTTGCCCTAACACTAACAGATCCAGAATGTTTGCTGTTACGCGCCAAAAATTCAAGGTCACGAACAATGTATTGAAATGGGAGGGTTTGCTGGCCGCTAGCCTCAGTTCATCCAAGCAACCGCGAAAGTGCGATGAAAGACCGGGAAATATACATACGTGAAGTGGACTATCCGGACTACAATGTTACATGTTTGTGGAAACGAAATGCAAATTTTTTTACACTGAAAATTAATTAATGAATTATAAACAACATTGAAAATTGAGATATACCTAAGTAGAAATTACTACTTGTGAAAAATATTAGTTTGGAGATATTCTGCTTCTCCCAAAATTGTAGAGGGGGCTCAGCTTCCTCTGCCTCCCCTGACTAGCCATCACTGATCAAAACATGTGTTTCTATGGCGTATTATTCCCAAATTTCAGATTTATATACAAATCGGACAATTTTAGGGGCATACCATATCCTTTGGTCACATGGTATGTACATATGACATTATTTCTTTATGTTTGGAAAAACGTTCTTAAGAAGAGATAATTGAAAGCAAATTTTATACATGTACACATTTATGGAACAAAATTTAACTAAAAATTTATTATCTTATTTTTTAACAACTCTGCTTTTATGTCTTTAACTGATTCTAAAATATTTTTAACAGTAATAGTTGAGAATTAAACTGAATACCTACATCATAACAATTTTATTGCAAAAGGCTGTTTTAGGCTGATTAAATATATTTTTTACAAAACGGCATATTGCTAATACAAAAGTAAATTTATTTAGAAGGATCAGTAATTTTTTGAAAACTATTGATGTCACATCTACAAATTTCCCTTAGGCATTGTTATATGTAATATTTCTTTCAAATCATATAAATAATATAAATTTTACACTACATCGTAAAGTAATTTATAGAAAAATCAGCTAATTAGTATTACAGCCCTATGCAATAAAGCTATATTCGATTTCATTATTGAATATTACTATTGGGAAAAGATACACTTGTTATGAACTTATATATATTTAATCTTTTGTATGTGTGAACCGGGATTAATGTCCTTGAGGTGTGAAGTTAGTTGTATTGGGGCTGTCAATAGAGAAGCAGTAAAATTGGAACGAATTATTTTATTTAAAAAGCGTAAATGTGTTAAAATACACATTCCAAAGTGTCCAGTGTCCTTAAATTAACACATTTTTTAAAAACGTAAAAATAAAATAAATTAACAAATAACGAAGTGTTCACAGTTTTAAGTGTCTGCCAATAAAATAAATGGGAGACGTAACCCTTTATGTATTTTAAACTGTTGTTAAATTAATTTTAATACTTATTCTGTACAATTCTAAGTGATGTTTGCTTACCTATCAAAATCAGTTGATTCTGCTTTAATAACTGCATTTTCAGTTTCGTAAATGAATTCTAGATTCTCTATTTCAGATTCTTCTTTTATTTCAGGTTCAGTTTTGATGGTGTACCCTTCAGGATTTTCTCCTATTTCTTTTACATCATAGCACCCCATTTCATATTTTAATGTCGGTATGAATGTAAATTCTTGTACATCATTTGATTTTACCTCGATTTTAACATCTGTTGCTTCCATGTTAGTATCTTCTTCCTTTCATCAATTATTTTTATAAAACGTAAAAATGTTTATAATGAATCAAGGAGAGATATTCTTTATTAAAATTCTGTAATAAAAATGTATAAATAATAACTATTGTATATTGTACTCTATTACTATTTTTTTTGTAAATCATGGTTGGTTAAAAAAGTCACAAATTTTAAATCAAAGTTGTTTTGATTATTAAAACCACATTAAAACTGTCACATACGCGCCAACGTTATGACAGTGGTTACAACGTTGGTGTGACCAAATTACAACTTGAAATGTAGTTTGGGATATTCCCTGTTTTGTTCTCAAAACCTTCGGTAATCTTTAATGGCCTATTCTGTCGACTTACATCTACAAAATCCAAATTATTCACTACTTAACATATTACTGGATTCAAAATAAGTGATAATCTGATCAAAAAGGTGTACATTACTTCCTTTCTATAAATCATTTCCTGAGTAATATAACACGTATTACCTGGTATTACTTAAGATATTATCTCCTATTTCTATACCTGTCTTATAGTCCCCAAATATTTCTTTAAACTGGCCAAGGTTTACCTCGATATCCTCCGATATAAATAACACACAAAAAATTATTCTCCCTTTGAACGTACCCATTTATTTAGGAATTTGAATGTATTATTTGTTCGAAGGGAAACAATGTATTTATTCATGACAACTATAGCAAAATCTTGATTATCTTCTTTAACTTGAGAGGAGTATAATCAAACGAAAACATTAATATTTTAAATATACAATTGGATAATTTCAACAAAAGTGCCTTACTCGTGGAACAAATATTGCATAAATTTGAAACAAACGAATTATTCTTTTGTTGAATATATGTATATATTTAAACATTTGAGAATATAATAATTTACCTAGCGATGAATAGTAGACATTCATATTCTACATATAACATATACCGTATGTATAACGAACACTTCGGCCAGTTAGAAAAAGAAAACCAGTGATGGCTGAGAACTAGGATGATATGTGACAGATTCGTTGAGAGGGGACGGCCAGCATATAATGAACTCAACCCTGTGACCGTACTTAGGTCACAACTGACGCATGCGTCAGTTGCCTGGGGCCCCTGGGGATACGCCGCTAAATCACACATGAATAAAATACAGGCCGTGGAGAGTCAGCGAAATCCAACAAGTCAGAACCTGTCAAAACGACCACATCATTCGCGTTTGCGGACGCGGTTGCCGGTGAACCAGATACACCCCCTTACGAGGTTGGTCCAGATCTAATCCCACTGGGCTCTTGCCATCCAAAGTCATCGTCAAAGTCAAGGACACTGGCGCGCACCATCAATGTGAGTACTGATACCTTGTTTTCAACATGATTTAAGCCTTGATGAAAATATTGAACAGCTATGGACTTGTTCAAACATTAAAAATCATAAGCTTGCTATTGGAAATATTTATAGACCACCATCTGATAATTTCTTAAGATTTGTAGACAGTTCCGATGACAGTTTATCTCAGAATTTTCCCACTGTAGATGAAATAATTTATCTGGGTAACATGAACATGAACTTGTTATATCCTGATAATAATAATAATAATAATAATAACAATTTTTTATTGTCCATGAAATCATACTACTAATGATATGGGACTTGTCAAAATATAGAGTTAAAATTACTGTTTAAGGTATAAACTGCAAACAATAAATAACGAACAATTACACCAAACTAATAAAACAATTACTTATAAACTAACATATACTAGCAGGACTGAGTTTAAAATACATAATTTAAATAGTCAATTATCGAATAAAAACAATTATCTACTAGGAAATTTTTGACAGCTTTTTTGAAAGATTTAATAAAATTTCTTTAATGCGATCCGGCAGCTTGCTGAATAATAGCATTCCCATATATCTGGGACTCTCCTTGTAAATAGATAAAGTAGGCATGGGTATCAACAAATCATTTTGGTTACGAGTCTCGTAATTATGATAATTATTTTTTTAAAATTCGTCAAGATGCAGTTTTACAAAAGACATTATTTCTAGAATGTAAACGCAAACAACTGGTAAAATTTTTTGTTCTTTGAATACATTTTTACAAGAAAAATGAAACCATAAGTTAAATGAGAATAAAATTTAGCATAGTAATATGACAATGCAAGATACATTAGCAATATCACGTAGCCAATATAACCCATATTGATGACAACTGTTTACAAAGTGCATCAATGTGATACTTCCGACTTAAAGAATTGTCAATGTAGACTCCTAAAAATTTGGTTTTTTGAACTTGCTTTATTGCTATACTCTTAATTTTTAACAAATTACTCTCATTATGATTAATTAATCTGGGAGTAAAATGTATAAATACTGTTTTATTTCTGTTTACTAATAACTTGTTAAAAAACCACGATGTAAGCTTATTTAACACATTTTAAGCAGTCTCCCTTAACTTTACTATATCAGTGGTCACACCTAAGTAAGATGTATCATCTGCAAATAAAATTAAATTTTTACCATTGTCACTTACTGACAACAAATATGACAAATAAAATTGGCCCCACTACTGAACCCTGGAGTACTCCACACAATACATTCATTATATTAGAATGATGGCCATTAATTGAAACTTGTTGTTTTCAGTCAGATAGATAAGACTTCAACCAGTCATCAAACTTACCTCTAAAGCTATATTTATGCAGCTTACCAATCAGAATATCATGGTCAACAAGGTCGAAAGCCTTGATTATGTCTATAAATATTCTCAAGCATTTATTATTATCATTTATATTATCATACAGATTATCAAAAAAATTAAGGATGGTTGATTGAGTCGATCTACATTCTCGAAAACCGTGCTGCATGTCTCTCAGGATTTTATATTTTGAGATATAATCAGTCATTGTCTTAAAGCACACTCTCTCCAATATTTTTAAAACGGAAGATGATAGGTCGATAATTGTCAATAGTTGTCTTATCATCACCTTTCTTGTACAAAGGTATGACTTTAGCTATTTTCAGCACATCTGGAAAAATAACCCTCTTTCAGCTACCTGTTTATCAAATATGTTAATGGCTGCACAATATGAAACACTACTGATTAGCATATTGGTACTAATCTCGGTACTAATATTATTTATACTACTAGAATTGAAAAATATTGTCGGATAATTCATAATAAGAGTATTATCATTGTTTTCAATACCATTAAAAGTGTCAGTCAAGTTATTTGGCAAATCAACAAAATGTTGATTAAATTTATTAGCCATAAAGTTAGTATCGTATATTAGGTCATTATTAATTTTTATACTTTCTATGTTGGCATATTTAATTTTATTATTTCTTATGTCTTTATTTATGATTGATTTAAAGACCTGTGATATATGTGGTCATTATGTAATTTATTTGCAGCTTTTATGACACTGCGATGATTTGTAAAAGTGTTTGTCTTCCTCTCTATCGCTTTGATTCATTACTTTATACAGTTTCAGTTTTTGTGCTGAAATTTTTATGCCTTGAGTTAACCAATCATTTTTTCTTATCTTGTGTGGTTTAATAAAAGTAAGTGGAAAACTAATATCCATATAATAAAAGAGACTTGCCAACAAGTAATTAAACCCATCATTTAAATTTGCGTTATATGTATCAACCCAGTTTTCTTTACTTACATGATGTTTGTTTTGATGCTTATAGTTCTGATCAATTAACAAGTTAATGAAAGATCCTTGTCTCTTTTAGACTCAATCTTTGTCTCAAACGTAAATTTAATTAATCTAGTGTGTTGCTGATGCAAGTACTATATCAGATCGTTGTCTAGTAAATTGTATATTGCATATTAATAAAAACATATCATCCATGAAGTTTTGCAGTTTTAGACTTCAAAAATTTCATGATCAGATAAATACACCTTTCCATAATATTATTAATATGACCAGCATGGATGACAAAGTAGTATATTTAAACAATCTCATAATTTCTTTATTTGATAAACACGCCCCTGTTATAGTAAATAAACCTAGACCACCCTGGCTCACTGATCCAATGAACAAATGATGAAAAAAAGAGATGCTGCTTTATCTAAATATAAATAAATGAAATTCTTTGTTGACTGAAATCATTATAAGAAATTGAAGAATTTTACATTGTTTTTTATGAAAATTTGTTTAATGGAAAAGACTCCTAAACATTATGGGGAGGTATAACACTTACATTTTAAATAAAAAATTTTCAATTCTACCTACTTATTTAGACGATCCAAATGAAGTAAATGAATACTTCTCTTCTGCTTTTGTTGAGAGAAGTTTGTTGATAATAACAGTAATTTTGAGTCTTCTTCGTTATCGATCGAGGATGTAAATAACATTACATAATGACCATGGATTAGACAATATTTCGGTAAGTATGTTGAAGTATTGTAGGTGGTCTTTACCTAAATGGTTATCTCGCACAAATTTTAAATTGCTGCACTAAAACTAGCTACTTTCCGTCTCTTTGGAAACAAGCTGTGGTAAAACCATTACCTAAAATTAACATGCTTCTTAATTATACTGAGTCCAATAAGTATTATCAGCATTATCAAAGTCATCGGAAAGATATTTCTATGCAACTTACAGTGTATCTAACTGAACACAAAGTGTTGCCAGAATGTCAGTTGGGTTTTAGGAGGAGTTACAGTACATCAACTGCTCTTTTGAATGTATGCGATGATTTTGTATCTGCTATTGACAGCAAAAGAAGTAACTGCTTTAATATTAGATTTCTCAAAGGCATTTGATACTGTAAATCCCAAACCTTTATGTAGTAAGTTAGTTTTTATGGCTGTTCAAAAAATTTAGTAAAGTTTATTAGCTTATATCTTCACAACTGGTTGCAAATGGTCAACATAAATGGTAGGGTGTCATCTAAAAAAAAAATGTTACATCTGGAAATCCCCAAGGTTCCATATTTGAAATCTGACAAATTTAATGAATACAGAATTCAAAAAGCGCAAAATCTTGTTGCAGATTTGCGTCTGGGTTGAGAAAATATGACCATATGTCTCATAAAATAGATATTTTAATTTACTGATTATGACAACTAGTCAGAACCGGAATTACTGTAATTTGCTTTATAAAATTATTAATAAGATACCTCAATCCCTTTTTCAAAACTATTTAAACAAGCACTCGCATAATCTAAATCGATGAAATAATCATAAATCTTAGTCCACGTCACTCGTCAGCAATGTTCCAAAAATCGTTCTCATATTTAGTTTAACACCGATATTAAAGATCTTACTCACTTATCAAAGTGCTCTTCCAAAATTAATTTAAATAGAAAACAACTAAAGTGTAAATAATTGGATCACCTACAAGTATCGTAAGCTAAATTGATATAACTTATTTAATTAGACTATGTTGTGTATACTTGCCCCATAATATAAATAAATTTAATTATTACTATTATCATTAATTATACATTTTGACTGGAATAAAGTGCTTAACAGAGAGATACACCAAGTCTATTTACAAAGTCACTGTTTTAATACAGTTCTAGGCTGACATGAGTCCACGATTCTATCCTACATATTTTACCCTACAAAGCAGCAAATGTTAAAAGCAAATAGCCAGAAACTGTTTGTATATTTAAGCATTCATCTTAACATAATTTTATATTACCAGAATGCCAGTCAGGTTTTAATAATATTAAGCCTCTTTCAATCTGGCTTACAGCACAACCTAAACACGTGAGCTGAAACCTGTTCTTGCTCATTTAAAAACTACCATGTATAAAAGTAAACTGCATATTAGTTGAAACAACACAAATTTTCAGTATTTAGCACATAACCTTACTTTTTTTATCACGATCAACCACAATTTTAACTACCAATTTATCCGCAAAATCATGAGTAATCTTTTCGGAATTTTGAAAACATAATATATGTTCAAAACGCTCTATTTTTGTCGTAGAATACGAATAATTTTCTCATGCATTCACTAAAAAAATATATATATCTTATTCGACACTTACATTATCTATATTTAAACATCAAGATAGCTCAATTGATGCCTAATTTAACATAATCATATTTTACAGGATTAAAATATAAAACAACTTTCGTTTTGTAAAAGCAAAATTATACAACTCTGAACCACAGAATTAAAGAACTAACTTTCCAGCACACATTCATTTCATGCCAGTGAACTCCATACTAGTAGCTGTTTTTTTTCGTGCTGATCGAACTGAATGTACCAAAAGTGAGTAAACTGAAAATGAACAATATATTCACTTCAGTTCACTCACCAGAAGAACACCCTTAATATTCATCTTATTTTAGGTTATGTAAATAACTGATTGAAGTAATCGAACTAACCGCAAAAAATATTTGTGCTCGAGGGGTGAAGGTAATTCTGAATGCAATCAGTTTTATGAGAAGAGTGGGGAGACTGAACATTGACAAAAGAACGCCAATAAAAGTGATTGCGTTCAGAAGTGGTAACTTCAATCAGTTTACTCAGAACGAAAGAAAACAGCTAGTATGGTATAGAGTTCACTGTTTCATGCATATATTGTATAAGTGTAGCAAAGCACAGAACACAGAATCACAGAACAGACACAGAAAAATTGCATTTCTGAAGTAGTCAAAAAAGGAAATTAATTTAGACACAGAATTAAAGAACTAGAAGTGAAAGTGCAGTTGGAAATCTGCTTATTCAAATGTGTCTTTATGTGTTCTGTGGTTCTGTTTTCTGTGCTTTGCTTCACTTATTTTGTATAATATACATGAAATAAATGTGTGCGTGAAATTTCGGGTTCTTTAATTCTATGGTTCGGAGTTGTATAATTGTGTTTCAAGAAAACGAAAGTTGTTTTATATTTTAATCCTGTAAAATATGATTATGAGAAAATAGGCATCATTTGAGCTATTTTGATGTACAAATATAGATAATGTAAAGTGTCGAATAAGATTTTTTTTAACGAACCCATGAGAAAATTATTTGTATTCTACGACAAAAATAGAGTGTTTTGAACATATGTTTTTCAAAATTCCGAAAAGATTACTGATGATTTTGCAGATAAATTGGTAGGTAGTTAAAATTGTGGTTGATCGTGATAAAAAAAAGTGAGGTTATGTGCTAAATGTTGTTTCAACTGATGTTTCGTTAAATATGCATTTTACTTTTATACATGGTAGTTTTTAAATCAACAAGAACGGGTTTAGGTTATGCTGTAAGACAGATTGAAAGAGGCTTAATTTTGGCATTCTGGTAATATAAAATTATGTTAAGATGAATGCTTAAATATGCAAGCAGTTTCTGGCTATTTGCTTTTAACATTTGCTGCTTTGTAGGGTAAAATATGTATGATAGAATCGTGGACTCTTGTCAGCCTAGAACTGCATTAAAACAGTGACTTTGTAAATAGACTTGGTGTATCTCTCTGTTAAGCACTTTATTACAGTCAAAATGTATAAGTAATGATAATAGTAATAATTAAATTTATTTGAATTAATATACAAACTAGGTGAAGTTTATCTCCAAGCTACTCTTACGCTTAACCTAGCTTGTACTAAATTTTATAACATAAAATTAAAGCGATGTATAATCAAAAGTAAATATATAATTTATGAGATATAACATGATTTTAAATGGGGCAAGTATACGCAACATAGACTAATTAAATAAGTTATATCAATTTTGCTTATGATTATACTTGTAGGTGATTCAATTATTTACACTTTAGTTGTTTCCTATTTAAATTAATTTTGGAAGAGCATTTTAAGTGAGTAAGATCTTTAATATCGGTGTTAAACTAAATATGAGAACGATTTTGGGAACATTGCTGATGAGTGACGTGAAATAAGATTTATGATTATTTCTTCGATTTGCATTATGCGAGTGCTTGTTTAAATAGTTTTTGAAAAAGGAATTGAGGTATCTTATTATTCATAATTTAATAAAGCAAATTACAGTAATTCCGGTTCCGACTAGTTGTCATAATCAATAAATTTAACATATATTTTATGAGACATATAGTCATATTTTCGCAACGCAGACACAAATCTGCAACAAGAGTTTTGCGCTTTTTGAATTCTATTTTGATTATTTTTGTCAGATTTCAAATATGAAACCTTGTAGATCTCCAGATGTAACATTTTTTTTAGATGACACCCTACTATTTATGTTGACCATTTGCAACCGGTTGTGAAGATATGAGCTAATGAACTTTACTAAATTTTTTGAACAGCCATAAAAAACTAATTACTACATAAAAGTTTGGGATTTATGATATCAAATGCCTTTGAGAAATCTAATATTAAAGCAGTTACTTCTTTCCTGTCAATAGCAGATACAAAATCATCGCATACATTCAAAAGAGCAGTTAATGTACTGTAACTCCTTCTAAAACCCAACTGACATGCAATACTGTGTGTTCGATTAGATACACTGTAAGTTGCAAAGAAATAGCTTTCCAATCACTGATAATGCTGATAATACTTATTGGACTTAAATCAGTATAATTAAGAGGCATGTTAATTTTAGGTAATGGTTTTACCACAGCTTGTTTCCAAAGAGAAGGAAAGTAGCTAGTTTTAGTGCAGCAATTTAAAATTTGTGTGATATAACCATTTAGGTAAAGACTACCTACAATACTTCAACATACTTATCGAAATATTGTCTAATCCATGGGCATTATGTAATATGTTATTTACATCTTCAATCGATAACAAAGTTAACTCAAAATTACTGTTATTATCAACAAACTTCTCTCAACAAAAACAGAAGAGAAGTATTCATTTACTTCGTTTGGGCCATCTAAATGAGTAGGTAGAATAGAACTTTTTTTTATTTTAAATGTAAGTGCTAATACCTCCCCATAATGTTTTGGAGTCTTTTCCATTAAACAAATTTTCATAAAAATCAATGTAAAATTCCTCAATTTCTTATAACGATTTCAGTCAACAAAGGATTTAATTTTTTTTATGTTTAAGTAAAGTAGCATCTCTTTCCTTCATCATTTGTTCAATTGGATAAGTAAACCAGGAAGATCTAGGTTTGTTTACTCTAACTATTTTAACAGGGGTGTTTTCAAATACTGACATTATGAGATTGTTAAAATATATTACTTTGTCATCGATGCTGGTAATGTTAATAATATTATGGAAAGATGCAAAATTTCACGGCAGATAAGTTTTTATTAATATGAAATTTACAACTTACCAGACAACGATCTGATATAGTACTTGCATCAAGAACACACTAGGTTAATTAAATTTACGTTTGAGACAAAGATAGAATCTAAAAGAGTCACGGATCTTTCATTAACTCGTGTTAATTGATCATAACCATAAACATCAAAACAAACAGGATGTAAGTAAAGAAAACTGGGTTGTAACTATAATGCTGCAAATTTAAATGATGGGTTTAATAACTTTTTGGCAAGTCTCTCTTATTATATGGATATTAGTTTTCCACTTACTTTTATTAAACCACACAGGATAAGAAAAAATGATTGGTTAACTCAAGGCATAAAAATTTCAGCACAAAAACTGAAACTTTTGTATAAAGTAATGAGTCAAAATGATAGAGAGGAAGATAAACACTTTTTCAAATCATCACAGTGTCATAAAAGCTGCAAAAAAAATTACGTAATGACCACATATATCACAGGTCTTTAAATAAATCTAAAGCTGCTTGGTCAATCATAAATAGAGACATAAGTAATAATAAAATTAAACATACCAACATAGAAAGTATAAAAAATAATAATGATCTAATATACGATACTGACTTAATAGCTAATAAATTTAATCAACATTTTGTTGATTTGCCAAATAATTTGACTGACACTTTTAACGGTATTGAAAACAATGATAGTACTCCAATTATGAATTATCCTATCATATCTTTCAATTTAAATAGTATAAATAATATTAGTACCAATATGCTAGTCAGTAGTATTTCATATTGTGCAGCAACATACTTGATAAACAGGTCGCTGAAAGAGGGTTATTTTTACAGATGTACTAAAATTAGTTAAAGTTATTCCTTTGTACAAGAAAGGTGATGATAAGACAATCATTGACAATTATTGACCTATCTCTATCTTATCATCCGTTTCAAAAATATTAGAGAGAGTGTTCTTTAAGGAAATTACTGATTTTATCTAAAAATATAAGATCCTGTGAGACATCCAGCACGGTTTTCGAGAAGGTAGATCGACTCAATCAACCATCCTTAATTTTCTTGAAAATCTGATATGATAATAAAAAATGCTTGGGAATATTTATGGACCTAAGCAACGCTTTTCGACCTTGTCAACCATGGTATTTTGATTGGTAAGCTACATCAATATGACTTTAGAGGCAAGTTTGGTAACTGGTTGAACTCTTATCTATCTGACCGAAAACAATAAGTTTCAATTAATGGCCATCATTCTAATATAATGAATGTATTTTGTCGAGTACTCCAGGGTTCAATACTGGGGCCACTTTTGTTTGTCATATTTGTTGTCGATAAGTGACAATGGTAAAAATAAAATTTTATTTGCAGATGGTACATCTTACATAGATGTGACCACTGATATAGTAAAGTTAAGGGAGACTGCTCAAAATATGTTAAATAAGCTTACATCGTGTTTTCTAACAAGTAAACAAATAAAACAGTAGGTATTTATACATTTTACTCCCAGATTAATCAATAATAATGAACTTAAAATTGTTAATGTGTCTTGCATTGTCATATGACAATGCCAAATTTTATTCTCATTTAACTTATGGTAACATTTTTTGGGGAGCTTCTCATTATGTAGATAGAGTATTTAAAATGCAAAAAACGAGCAGTACGGAACATAACTGGTATAGATAAATGCCTATTCTCCTTGTAAAAATGTATTCCAAGAACTAAAAATTTTACCAGTTGTTTGTGTTTACATTCTAGAAATAGTGTCTTTTGTAAAACTGCACGTTGACGAATTTTTTAAAATAATTATCATAATTACGAGACACGTAACCAAAATGATTTGTTGATTCCCATTTCTACTTTATCAATTTACAAGAAGAGGCCCAGATATATCGGAATACTATTGTTCAACAAGCTGCCGGATCGCATTAAAGAAATTTTATTAAATCTTTCAAAAAAGCTGTCAAAAATGTCCTAGCAGAATGTAATTATTCGTTATACTTATTTATTGTTTGCAATTTACACCTTAAACAGTAATTTTAAATCTGTATTTTGACAAGTCCCATATCATTAGTTGTATGATTTCATGGACAATAAAAGATTGTTATTATTATTATCAGGATATAACAAGTTCATATTCATGTTACCCAGATAAATTATTTCATCTACAGTGGGTAAATTCTGAGATAAACTGTCATCAGAACTGTCTACAAAGCTTAAGAAATTATCAGATGGTGGTCTATAAATATTTCCAATAGCAAGCTTATGATTTTTAATTTTTGAACAAATCCATAGTTGTTCAACATTTTCATTAACGTTTAAATCATGTTGAAAACACAAGGTATCAGTACTCAAATTGATGGTGCGCGCCAGTGTCCTCGACTTTGACGATGACTTTGGATGGCAGGAGCCCAGTGGGATTAGGTCTGGACCAACCTGGTAAGGGGTGCATCTGCTTCACCGGCAACCGCGTCCGCAAACGTGAATGATGTGGTCGTTTTGACAGGTCCTGACTTGTTGGACCTCGCTGACTCTCCACGGCCTGTATTTTATTCATGTGCGATTTAGTGGCGTACCCCCAGGCAACTGACGCATGCTTCAGTTGTGATCTAAGAACGGTCACAGGGTTGAGTTCATTATATGCTACCCGTCCCATTTTTAAAGAATCTGTCACATCCTAGTTCTCAGCCTTCACTGGTTTTCTTTTTCTAATTGGTCGAAGTGTTCGTTATACATACGGTATATGTTATATGTAGAATATGAATGTCTATTTGATTATATTCATCTTAAGGTAAATTATGATATTCTCAAATTTTTAAATATATAACATCTAAGTATATTCAAAAGAATAATTCTGTTGTTTCATATTTATACAACATGTGTTCCACGAGTAAGGCACTTTTGTTGAAATTATCCAGTTGTATATTTAAAATATTAATGTTTTCGTTAAAGTTAAAGAAATTAATCAAGATTTTGCTATAGTTGTCATGAATAAATAAATTGTTTCCCTTCAAACAAATAATCAAATTTCCAAATAAAATGGTATATTCAAAGGTAGATACTTTTTTGTGTGTGTGAGTTATATCGGAGAATATCGAGGTAAACCTTGGCCAATTTAAGGAAATATTTGGGGACTACAAGTATGGAGGTGTGAGATCTTAAGTAATACCAGATAATACTTGTTAAATTACTCAGGAAATGATTCATAGAAAGGAAGTAGTGTACAACTTTTTGATCAGATTACCCTTTGAAGTTTACTATCTACTAAAGAATTAGAAATATCACCAAAAAGTCAATATCCCTTATTTTGAAACCAGTAATATGTTAAGTAGTGAATAATTTGGATTTTGTAGATGTAAGTCGACAGAATAGGCTGTTAAAGATTACCGAAGGTTTTGAGAACAAAACAGGGAATATCCCAAACTACATTTCAAGTTGTAATTTGGTCACACCAACGTTGTGACATCTGTCATAACGTTGGCGCGTATGTGACAGTTTTAATGTTGTTTTAATAATCAAAACAACTTTGAATTAAAATTTGTGGCGTTTTTAACCAACCATGATTTACAAAAAATAATAAATAGAGTACAATATACAATAGTTATTATTTATACATTTTTTATTACAGAATTTTAATAATAAAGAATATATCTCCTTGATTCGTTATAAACATTTTTACGTTTTATAAAAATAATTGATGAAAGAAAGTAAGTACAGATACTAACATGGAAGCAATAGATGTTAAAATCGAGATAAAATCAAATGATGTACAAGAATTTACATTCATACCGACATTAAAATATGAAATGGGGTGCTATGATGTAAATGAAATAGGAGAAAATCCTGAAGGATACGCCATCAAAACTGAACCTGAAATAAAAGAAGAATCTGAAATAGACAATCTAGAATTCATTTACGAAACCGAAAATGCAGTTATTAAAGCAGAATCAACCGATTTTGATAGGTAAGCAAACATCACTTAGAATTCATATACCTCTACATTTGACTTCCTGGGTATACTCCCACCTCGAACGAAATTGTACAAAATAAGTATTAAAATTAATTTAGGAACTGTTTAAAATATATAAAGGGTTATGTTCCATTTATTTTATTGGCAGTTTGTTGATTCAGACACTTAAACTGTGTTAAGCTTTTTCATTATTTGTTAATTTATTTTATTTTTACTTTTTAAAAAATGTATCTTTTCCCAATAGTAATATTCAACAATGAAATCGAATATAGCTTTATTGCATAGAGCTGTAATGCTAATTAACTGATTTTTCTATCAATTACTCTACGATGTAGTGTAATATTTATATTATTTATATGATTCGAAAGAAATATTACATGTAACAATGCCTAAGGGAAATTTGTAGATGTGACATCAATAGTTTTCAAAAAATTACAGATCCATCTACATAAATTTACCTTCATATCAGCAATATGCCGTTTCGTAAAAAATGTATTTAATTAGCTTAAAACAGCCTTTTGCAATAAAATTATTATGATGTAGGTATTCAATTTAATTCTCAACTATTGTTAAAAAATAAGATAATAAATTTTTAGTCCAATTTTGTTTCATAAATGTGTACATGTATGAAGTTTGCTTTCAATTATCTCTTCTTAAGAATGTTTTTCCAAATATAAAGAAATAATGCCATTTTTGATGTATATATGTACATACCATGTGATCACAGGATATGGTATGCACCTAACATTTTTCGTACTTGTATATAAATCTGAAATTTGAGAATAATACGCCATAGAAACACATATTTTGATTCTATTTTCAAGATTTTCGTTCTTCCGGTTTTACCAGAAGTGATGTAAACTTTTTTTCTTATATGTAATGTGATTTCCATGTAGCAAAAAATTGCATAAACAACCACTTTTTCAAATTTAAACACGGTTAAAAATGGCTGACTTATAGCCGATTTTCTCTTTACATAAAGGTGGCCATGTACAAATACTTACTAATTTCTTGAGGTAAGCTATGGAATAATTGTGAACACATGTCAGTTCTGTACTCAAAACCACTGCTACTTGTATTTTAGTGTTAGTTAATAAAAATTCTATAAAAATCAAATAAAATATTTTCAGAATTGAATGATACATTTTATTTTATCATTTAATGTATAATAAAATTTATATTTTAACTAAAAAGCCCGATAAAGACCCTCAAATAAAAGACAAAATAAATAATAAAGCTTGTGAATGACAAATTTTAGTTACATCGAAATCGTAAATAAAAATTGGGTGTTACAGTGTTGGTAGAGTTGGTATTAGTTACCAAACAGATTTATAATAATCATTCGTCTCTACTTTTCCAAAAAACCGATCACAGCGAAATATATCCTCATATGGAATAACTGTTCTGCAAAATTAGATAAATAGTAACTATTTTTTTTGGTTAAAAATTTTATTCTTAAATTTATCTGCTTTATTTATCTACCCAGAGGTAAAGAAAATAAAGTTGGTGTTACTTCCTGTAAAACCAGAACAACAAACATTTTGAAAATGGCATCAAAACGTGTTTTTATATGTTTCAAACAAATTTCTAATTAATATCCTCAAAAACACGGAAAATTTTGTTTCCACCTGGTATGTAAATGATATTAAATTTAGGAAACACGATTTTTTTATAGCTTTTTAGTTTCAAGACAAACCGATGATTGCCCAAATTAGTTTTTTAGTGTCGATAATAAAAAAAATCTTTTTATGCGAACATTTTGTCAGACACTAGTTGCATTAACAATTTTTTTGTATTTTTCCATAGCAATTATAATAAAGCTGTTATTATCTAATATACGATTCAAACGCATTAAGCCCTCTCTTTAAATGCGATAATCTTAAAATTGCGGAGCAGTAAAAATTTAAAAAATTATGTATTCATTACACGTCACTGCAGTTTGATTAACGTACATTGAATTGTTTTGAACATCCGCTGAGCTCTGTTAAAAAATTACCATTTTTTTAAGGATATTTTGACCATACCATTTAATCAATAAAATGCAGCATTTTGCATGCACTGATTTTTTTATCATTTTGCATTTTAAAATTTAAGAGAAGTTGTCAAAAACATGGCTTTATTCTTATCAGTTATTTTTAAGTTATTAAAAAAAAATTGATAAAATGATACAAATTGTTTGAGGTGGTAATTAATTAACCGTTAATATTTTTTTTTATGTTTTTTTCGAATAATTGTTTATCTGATCGTAAGTTAATGTTCTAAAAGGAATTTTCACTATATCTTCAAATTAACTGAACTAGCATGATAGCACATTAAATTATTACCAATAAATGAAAAGGATATTCCTCCATATCATTACAAAATTTTCTTACAACTAATAAGATGAACAAAAACCTATGAAGTCTTTATTTTTAGAGATAATCTAACGATTCTACTTTCTTTTTGTCACGAAGATCATCAAAATCTGCATTTTGACCATATTGCTATATCGATACCATATTACGACTTTTTTCAACATTCCTAAAATTCGAGAAATCATATAGCGATTCTTTTATCCAAAAGCAGACACCATAGTTTTAATGTATGTGTACCAAATTTCATCAAATAATGTCAGACGGTATGTATTTTATTAAACGGCAAAGGCAAAAACACCATCAAAATATGAAATAAAAAGAAGCTGAGTAGGCCTTGAAAAGAAACAATCAACTATTGAATAGAGAGAATATGTCTTATTCAAAAATAAGTCGCGTTTTCCGTGAATTATGAAAATTTTCAACATAATCCTAATTTAGTAAACAATAATTATATTTTACAAATTTTCAGTTTGGCAGAACCTTCCGCAGGAATTGCAATGGACCACGGTGAAATGAGTTCATGTCAATATGAAACGAATTTATTTAGCACAGAATGCAAAATTGAACTTGAAGATAAAATATTAACTAATGAAATCCCCTCAGTGAAAATGTACAAGTGTCAAATATGTACATACAAAGCAAAAAGAAAGCATTATCTTACCAAACATATGTTGATCCATAAGAGTCCCTCAGAGGTAGAAATGTACAGGTGTGAAATATGTACATATGAGACTAAGCACAAAGGATATCTCAACGTGCATATGTTGACTCATAAAAATTCTTCAGAGATAAAGATGTACAAGTGTGAAATATGTACATATAAGGCAAAAAGTAAGAATTACCTTGCCAGACATATGTTAACCCATAAAAATTCCTCAGAGATAAAGATGTACAAGTGTGAAATATGTACATACAAGGGAAAAAGCAAGAATTATCTTACCATACATATGTTGACCCATAAGAATCCCTCGGAGGTAAAAATGCACAGGTGTAAAATATGTTCACATCAGACCAAACGTAAAAGTTATCTTAACGTACACATGTTGATTCATAAAAAATCCCCAAAGCCAAATATGTACGAGTGTGAAATATGTACATACAAGGCAAAAAAAAGCATTATCTTACCAGACATATGTTGATCCATAAGAATCCCTCAGAGGTAACAATGCACAAGTGTGAAATATGTACATATGAGACCACACAAAGAAGATATCTGAGCGTGCACATGTTAACTCATAAAAATTCCTCAGAGATAATGATGTACAAGTGTGAAATATGTACATACAAGGCAAAATTTAAATATTATCTTACCAGACATATGTTGATTCATAAGAATCCCTCAGAGATAGAAATGCACAGGTGTGAAATGTGTGCATATAAGACCAAACATAAAAGACATCTTAAAGGGCACATGTTTACTCATAAAAATCCATCAGAGGTGACGATATACAAGTGCGAAATATGTATATATGAGACAAAACAAAAGGTTTATCTCAAACGACACATGTTGACCCATAAAAATTCTTCGGAGGTCTCGGTGTAAAACTGCCAAGTATGTGCATATGCAACAAAATGCAAGCAAAACCACGTGATCACATCACGAACGATACGATATTGGCCTGACATCATACCGTAGAACTTTGAATTTGACAGTCTACCTGAATGCATTAAATTGCAAGTTTATAACCGTTAAATCTCGCGTTTATTTATTATTTACGCAAAAGTGCTGAAATTGGGGGTACAAAAGCAACAAGGTGTGTATCATTCATTGTTTGTAATATTAAATTTGTTTAAGCCCACTTTTAACATTTTTCTGTAGTTAGATATCAATATCCACAAATATTTTTAGGTACCTAACCTCAAAATACATAAACATCTGTGCAATATTTTAATATTAACTGTTATTATTCATCCCAGAATACTACATTATTTTTTTTTAATTATAATTTAATTACATAGGTAGTAAATATCTGTTGGAAATAGTGATAATAAACGTTATTGCTGATGAAAATGACGTATTTATAATTACTCCTTACTTTATGTGATACAAAGGAAGTCATATCAAATCATTGGTTTTAATGAAAAAACTTACAAATATTGTCCGAACTTAAATTAAAATGATTCTGGCAGCAATATAATCGTGTTGATTCCGATACTTTAGATTATTTCTAATTTTAGACACAAAATTTACTTTTCTAGGTTTTTATTGTTGTATTTGTACACTTAGATATATAATTAATTATAGTTGATAAAATTACCGGTAATATTACAAATTACCATTTTTATGTTCATTTAAAAGAAATTCTAAAGGAAATTTATTAAAGTGACCCTCCAATAAGTCAGTCAAAGACTCAGTGCTTCTACCGTAATGCTTCAATTCTGTTATTAGCTCAGTCATTGAACTAATGTTTTTATCCCTACGTCTTATTTTTTGATTCAGTTTTAATTTTCTTACGAAGAATATGCTTTTTCGGCGAATCGAATTTTACTGGAGACACTTGAGCGTCTACATGATTGGATTGCTTTTCAGCACATCTTCGAGTCTGTAAAATAAAATAAAACAAAACGTAGGCAGGTGTATTAGCAATTTTATAATATACCACTTTAGATTCTGAAGACATGGAGGATCCTGATCTATCATCTTCAGCAAATTTTTAAAATTTTTTCTGCTAAAACTTTTGCAACTGTTCAGGGAAGTTAAATATACTAGGGACAGCATCATCTTGCAATATTTTTAACAGTGAATTTGGTCGATTTTGAAAATCGGATTCAACAAAATGAGCACTGCATAATTTGCTGTATTTTAAAGGTTTCCACTCTACTCTTCGAATAGAAGAAATTGAGGATACAATTTCTCATCCAACACAAAGGTAGGATCATTTAAATTAAACTAATTAACAAATGTCAATTTTTATCTATTTCGTAGGAATGATTGTCTGTCTGCGAGTCAACAGCTCTTACTTGTGTTAAACTTTTATAGCCATAGTTATAGAGTCGCTGGAGATTCTGGTGGAGGCAAGTACCAGCAGAACTATTAGAAGAGAGTGTGGCAATTGCCTCTCTACGTAATCAATACATCAGAATGCCTGAAGATGAAGAAATTAATAAAATAAGACAAGCTTTTTTCAATACTGTCAGGTTTCCCAGGTGTATAGGAATTTACTGTCTCAATGATACCGGCTAGCACTAGTAATAGTTTGTCGGAAAATCCTCCTGCTTCACGCGCTGACAGTGTTTTCATATCTCAAGATAGTTCAAAAACAATTTTATTGAGTACCGCTATTGTCAAAATAATTGACAAATGGAATAAAGAACAAACTTGATAATGGATCCATGTCAAACTTTTTAACTGTTGATTGTTGCAACAAATTGGGTTTGACATACACCAAATTAAATACCCACGCTGTGGCAATAGGTGAACTTGAAAAGCCAATTAAAGGCCGCATCTGTGCAACTATTTTTTCGAATCTAAACCCAAATTTCAAATATCCCTTTGAAGCCTTGATAATTGACAGGATTAGTGGGAAGTTACCCCAGTCCACCCTAGATATTGATTCATTTACCCATTTAAAATATCTGCCCTTGGCAGACCCCACCTTTAATATTCCCAGCAATATTGATTGATGGGCTTATTGGAGCTTAGTTGTTTGCCGACATACTAGGTACTCATAAAGTAACAGGAACAAAAATTAGTCCAACCGCTATACAAACCACCCTAGGGTACTTAGTTTTAGGCCCTGCCCACTGTAGTAACGCCGTCGAATTAAACCAATCCTTTTGCACTCTTCTAACCTTAGATTCTTTAGTAGAAAAAATTTTTGATATCGACAATTATATCCCCCCTATTCCAAACAATAAAGATAACATTTGTGAACAGTTATTCGTCGAAACTGTTAGCCGCGATAGCAATGGGAGATTTACCGTCCCGTTATCCATTAAGTTAGACCCATCTTATTTAGGTGATTCCTACTCGTTAGCCGAAAAAAGATTATTTGGCTTAGAAAAGCAGTTAGAAAAATTCCCTGACCGTAGACAAACTTATAGTTTAATAGTTAAAGATTATCTAGATCAGATATGTCGTTAGTTCCAAAAGAACAAAGTAATAGCATGTCCTCATATTTTATCCCACACCATTGTGTGTATAAACCGGAGAGTACGTCTACTACATGTCGTGTAGTGTTCGATGCAAGTATGAAATCCACTAGTGGCGTATAATTAAATGATATACTATATACCGGTCCGAAATTGCAAAACAACGTCTTTACTATCCTATTAAGCTTTTGTTTGCCCCCCTTAGCAATAAACGCCGATATTAAACAATGTTATATACAGATTAACGTAGTAGATTGTCATAGGCCATATCACTGTCACATTTGGTGTCCCTTCTAGCCCCTATTTAAGTTTAAGGACAGTAAAGTTTTTAGCTGAATCTGAACGAAATATATATCCAAAAGCCGTCGAATATATAGAACGGGATATGTATATGGATGACGTTATTTCAAGTGCTACAGACGTTGAAAGTGCGTATGAAACACACAGTCAACTAGTAAACTTATTCAAATCCGGTGGATTTCCCTTGTTAAAACGGGTTTCAAATTCCAGGCAATAATTATTAGACAAAATCCGAAGTCATTTGAAATCAACCAAAATGATAAAATTTTATAAAATTAACCTAAAAATACTTGGTCTACAGTGGAACCCCTACCTTGATAGATTTACATTCAAATTAAATTTCCAACTAGTTCATTGTACTAAACGAAATTTGTTATCATGCGTAGAGGTATTAAAGTTCAAAAAGGCGTTATGTTTGTTTATTCATTTGCTTGGCTACTAAGCGGTACATTTGGAACTCGCATCTGACCTTTCCACCGACTCATTTTCAGCTGCTTTTAAGCGATTTATATCTAGACGTGGTAACTGTGCCACTTTATTCTCTGACAACGGTACCAACTTTGTCGGGCTAAAAGGAAACTTGACGAAATCTACGAATTAACTAATTCTCGAGAATATAAGGATGGCTTTCAACGTGAACTTCTTACTCATAAAATAGAATGGAAATTTAAGCCCCCCTCGTCACCCCATTTCGGAGATATTTGGGAAGCGAATATAAAAAGTGTAAAAACACACTTAACTAGAGACATTAATGCGCAAGTTCTGACGTACGAGGAGTTCAGTACCGGATTCGCGCAAATTGAAGCCCTATTGAACTCTCGACCATTATGCATTTTAAGTAGCGATCCGAATGATCCGTCCGTGTTCACGCCTGCACATTTTATCTATGGGTCGCCACTAAATTCATTTCCATTCGAAGATCATTCTTTAGAGACACTTATGCCCGTTTGCATATTCTAAATGAGTTGATTGAAAATGGGCAAATACCTGAGGTAAATAATTATGCAAATGACAATGCAGCTTTAGGATCTTTACTTAGAAGACAATTTATTAATAATTATTTTTCACAATTGTAAATAAATAATCTAAGACTTATGTAGTTAAAAAATTAATATTGTTAAAATTGTTTGTTTTTTTTTCAATAAACAAAATAGAAATACGAAAAGTGTTTTTATTACTTTTATTTACAAAATGGACCTTGTCATAAGTTATTTAATTTAAATAATAATCCTAAACCTAACTAAATGAATTTAATTTTGCCAGCTGGAGCTTCTTAATTTTAATGTCGAGCATCATAAAAATTGGAGAGTTCTTCGTCTCTTTCAAATTTTATGTTGAAAGCTTCTTCCTCCCGTTTGGCTTTAGAAATCATATTTTCTTTATCAAATTTTATCATATTTAATTGCAAATCGGACATTTCTATCTTTTTATTTGCCAAATCTTCATACATCCTTGCCAGCATTGTTGTTGCTGAAAGGGTTGGTCTTCGACGACTTGTCCAGGTACTTGCCTCAGTTCCCTTTGCCGCTTCACTGTTTCTCTTTGGGGTAATGTTATTTTGCGTATTCAACTTTACATCTATCGGAGTTTTTAATAACTTTGGTTTTAAATTACCTCAATTTGGGTCCTCCATCTCTTGTTCGTTGTCCTATAGAGAAAGAAAAAATAGAATTTATTACAAGATAATTTCTGCACACTTACGTAAAAACTTATATAGGCATCATAACTCAAATATTTACAAAATAATTACAATAGTACTACTTACTTCATTTTCAGTTATGACGTAAATAAGTTCCTCACTCTCTTCTTCAGCCTGTGAATGTCTTGTTTTAACTTCTGCCTGGCCACTATCACCATCGAATTTGTTATCCAATCCAAAAACTGTCTTTTCGTTAAGAATTGACAAAGTTAGGTCAAACGTGGGGTCATCTATTTTACTGGTGGAAGGCCCACCGCCAGTTTGGGTCACATTCAATCGTTCCATCGCGGCCAATTTGCGTGTTTGTTTTTTTTTATTTTCATAAAATATCTTTGCTTCGCATTGTACCACCCGGAGCAAATGAGTTAAATTCTGCTTCTACCTTATTTCACGCATTTTCTTTGTCTTTCCACGTGACGCAGTCCGTTTTTTTACATTCTAAAACGCTTCGATGTTTTTTTATAATATTGAGGCACACTATTTTCTCTTCATTGGTGAAGTTTGAACTTCTGAACCGTTTGCTTGCTGATTCCATTGTTTAAATCTAACTTAAAATGTGCGTATGCGAAAAGATAATCAACGAAAACACACCACTCGTGACAAAATATCAATGTGAAATAAAAAAGAATGCAGAATGAACTTAATAATGAACTAATTTAACAATGACACTTCCGTAAATAAACACGTTACCATCCTTTACGCTGCTATTCCTAAAATTTCTATTATAAAAACTTACAATGCTAAAATCCCTAAACATGCTGACTAATGTACAATCAACGAAGTACGTTCTCAAGCTTAGTTAAGCGAGACCCGGTGCAAAGATCTTTAAATTAAAGCTCGCTTAAAATTAAAGCAGGCTTTGCTAAACTCAATTTTTAAGCGGGACTGGTGCAAACGGGCATTAACCATTTGACAAGATACAAACTTTTAGATGCTATCGTGCAACATTACTGGAAAATATGGCACTTGGAGTATTTACATACTCTACAAACACGTTTAAAATGGAACACTGATTCCAACTCTGTGGTGGTAGGTACCTAGTGGTTGTAATGCAGGATAATATTCCGCCTCTAAAATGGCCACTAGCCGTCATTGAAATGTTGCCTCCTGGAAATGACGGTATTGCACGTGTCGCGTCCATCAAAACCAAGAATGGTACGTATATTCGGCCTATCATCAAACTATTTCCGTTACCTACTCAATAATTTTAATTATTTTTTCTTATTTTTGTTTTCCACTAATTTTAATTTTTTTTTGTAAGATCTTTTAGTGTATTTGTAAAATTACTAACAATACAATCATTAATTAATATTATTATTACCGTCTATTTAAGTGTGTCATATTTTTAGCGCTGAATTTAAAATTCAATCCGCGCGTCCCAAGTTGTTTTGGCGCTCTGGTTCGACTTTAATTTAATTGTAATTACTGCCCATAGGTGACATCGGGGACACTTCTAGTGCACCTCTTGAAGCAAGCGGATTCGCGTTCGAATGATAAAAAGAATTTAGTAACCAATCTACCTACCTTGATTTGAATAGTGAATATAATAATAAAATCAATTAAGTACCGAAATCTCATACAATTTAACTAGAGTGAGTGGTGTGAAATCTCTGGAACCTGATTCCTTGCACCCCTATCCCGAACAAGATTCCAGTAGGTAAACTAATAATAGGATAGAGGTGAGTCCCTTTTGTCATTTTTATATTATTCAACCACCATACAGTTCACGATTTAAAAATACCGCAATTAACAACAAACCTTTAGTTATGGCGTAAACAGTAAACTATAATATAATTTCAGTCCCAAAATATTGTGGGCTTTTGAAGATATATTTAGGTATCTATGTGGTATATGAAAATTATTCTAATACTAATAGTGTTGGCACTCTTGGCAGAAATGCGTACGCATCATAATAAGCGTAATGAAAGTAATTAACTAAAGTCTGTTCACTTAAACTTTGCAGTGGTGGGTTGGATTTAGTGAGCCGATTTACAATGGTAGCGAGTGTATTATAAATTGCTTATTTCCAGGCGTAATAAATATATCATTTTGGGTTACTTTTTTATTACCAGGCGTAAAAAATATTTCAAGGCAATAGAATTAAGATAAATGCCTTTTAGGTTTATTGAATCAGTGGAAAAATGTTTCAACAGTGTACATACGTAAATTTATTTACAATAACAAGAAATGCCTTTTATTGGTTAGCAGTGGAAATAAACAAAATAACAAAAATAAAATTTTCATATTTTCTATCAAGTTTTGAATAAGAAACTAAAATTACTGGTTACGCCGCAATAAGACTATTCTAATTTAAAAAAAAAAGTTCTATTTAGCTATAAGTCAAACGTCTTAAAAATTTCCGATACTTTTTATTTTGTGTACCATAAGAAATAATGTCAGAAAATAAAACAATTTTAAATTCTACGTTTAGAGCGCACCAAATTTTTTGCTGCACAATTTTCATACTTCTGCTTTAAACAATGTCATGTTTCTCTCTATCTTAATATAAAGCAATATGCTGCATTTTGAATTTATCTGTGTAAAAAAAGTGATTAAAATATACACCTTATTATACTGCGTTCATTCATACGAGCACATAAAAAACTGTACCTGGGCTCGCAGAGCGACCCTATGTCGACCGTCTATCTTAAATATAACACATATTATTATTTTTAGGTAAGGTTAAGGAAATGTCATTAACAATTAGGTTTAATACTTACATACTAATATTAGTCGTCGAAAACACAATTCAATTTATATTAAAACACAATCTACAAACGTCCAACTACTACCGATGCCAATGAAATAAAATAAACAATGAAAATTGATTTAACCGTTATCAGAACTTTGCACTTGTGTCGTTTCCGCCATTCATCTGCGCGCATTTTATTCCCTATCCTGGTTAACGCTGCAAAGCTTATGTGAACAGACTTTAGTAACAAAAGCAATAAGCTGTTACAATTTATAACAATGTATGCACAACTTACCCTCTTAACTAGCTTAATGAACTAGCATGGTTGTCACAAATAGGTATGTTTCTATTGTTGTCTCCGTGAGTGATGTTCACTGTGGTGAAAATGATATGCTTAAATTTTGGTAACGACCGTTCGACATCTATTAATCTAATACAGGTATACTTAAAATAGTATTTGAACGCACTTAAAGGATCTGGGGCTGTACCATCAGTATCACCACAAAATTGTCTTAATCTGGTAAAACCGATGTCTTACTTTAATACACGTGCGAACTTTTTTTTAATGGGCACATTTTTTTGCGTCACCTATAGAATGTAGCAGTCGATTTACTTCATCCACTATTTACAGTGACTCGGCTAACGACAACGAACTATTTTGTAAATTTTGTATAGCGTCATGTAGTATTTTATAGTTCTTGTGAATAGTTTTTAAAGCTGTTTCAATCTTCGAATTTTATCTGGCTCTCCTTAATAGCTGCAGCCTCGTCAAAATTGAATTGTAGTATCACAGTTTTTATTTGTTGTAAATATTCAGCATAATGAAAATCTGCCTTTAACTATGTTTCCTAACGTGTAAGAATCGGCTGTGGTGGTTTGGGGATGGCGGGACACTTACTGTGAAATGCGCGAAGACGTTTAGGAGATTTAAGAAACACTTTTTTCGTACTTGCTATTAATTCATCTACTTCTGGAAAACTTTGTAAAGATGTAAAGAATGGCACTTTACACGTAACATGTGCCAACCTACAACCGTGTTCTTGAAGATAACGGCCTACCAAACGCTTTGTCGCGGCACCATCGGTCACAAACATCAACACTTGACTTGTTGAAAAATCAAATTTTTCTAACGTCTTCAGCACCACCCTCGTAATTATTTTGCCAGTACACTCAGTTAGTCTTTTGCTAGTTAGTAATAGTGGAAGTGTCGGTTTAAGAAGGTCCAGTACACGTACTATAACATTTAAAATATATTTTTTTTCCCTTTGTCGTCACGTCAACACATAACTACAGCTGTGTATTTTTTAATGCACATTTGATCTTATTTACATCTTATGTACATAGTTATGCAACGTTACGCGTCTTGGTATCGTCACCTGGGAATTGCGTATTTATTCCAGAACTCCCGAAATGGTTGTTTATCGAGTATGTGCAGCGGAACATCACAGGCAATCAGCATTAACAGTAAGTCGAACATAAACTGTGTTTTCGGAGGCACGCAATTTTTTCTAGTTTTATGCTGCACAGTATTTACGTGACGTCTACAATCATATTTATCCCAGCACATCAGGTCTGTCTCGCACATCTTACAAATTATTGCAGCACCATTATAGAATAAATCCGGGATTTCACTGATAAATATATTCACTTTGTCAGCGTTTGGCCGTTTTCTACCCTTGCACAAGTTGACATATTTCATTATTAAATTAATATCAAAAATAAAATACAACAGAGAGGAAGAAATTAGCGTGTAAACACCACGATATGCAACAATGGATTAGTCTCGTAGCTCGCATCGATTTGTCTGCCAGCCGATCATTGCCTCACCAGATATCTACCTACCTGCTGTTGCATCACTGAATAGCCGCACGACTTGCCAACTTTAATTATATACGAATAATAGTATCTCATCTATACTTCTATTGTTCATTTGCAAGTTTTAAAACGTGCTCACATAAATTTATTTTCAAAATATAATTTTATCAAAATTAATTTCAACCAATGATAATCGAGAGGTTATAACCACTGGTTAATACTTCTCTGTACCTAAAAGCCTTTTGCTTGGAAAGACAAAATCTAAAACCCGGATTCACAAAGCGGGATTTGGATTAAATAAAGTGAGAGCAGCATATCTTCCATCTATTTTTTTAAAACGTTTGCCTTAGCTCTATAGTTAATTTAATCTAACCACGTCCATTTTAAAATATTACCATACTGGGCCATATAAATAAATATGTGTAAAATTATGAATATTGTTTGTTGCTCGTCATCAAACTAATGATTTAATTTGAAATAAATAAGTAAAAATGAATATAGAAAAAGGATATTTATTTGAATTTAGCGCGCAAAACCAGCTGTTGAATGATACGTAGTTAGTGCAAGGTCGACGCCATATTCCGTGTTGTAGGTTAGATGTTGTTGACAGAAATCATCTCTGGTTGTGGATGACAAATAAATCAATAGAAAATCAATTTCTGTCTGATTTAATTTACATTTTCACTAAGGTTGAACTGTTGAAGTCATCAGCCGAAACCCAACCAAGTTATGTGAATTAGTGCTAGTGATGTTAAGGACGTGTACTCTTCGGTACTTTTACCGCGAGTACCCGCTACTTTGTACTATCGCTCCAGTGGCAAGTTGTGTAATTAATGTATTGTAATGTATAACATCTATAACGATGCCCATAGCCAATGCCATCTGTTGGGTAATAGTTAAAGCTTAAGAAGCATATACCCTATTCGCATGCAGTAATAAAAATTGTCATAACTGGAAACAATAACCGCCTCTAAAAGTAAGTATTAAGAATTTTTATGATTTCATGTACCTGTTTGTTAGTTGCTGATGTTTGTGTTCTTTTACTGTATAATGTTTTATATTATATTTTGTTAGAACCTCATGAAATTTCAATTTAACACATATCAGCAGTTTTGGATCACGATCCTATTATTTTATTTGAAACCTCTTTAGCCTAACCTTAAACCATTTGGAAGTAGGAAAACATACTGCAATTTAAAGGATTTATTTGACATATTTCAAATATTAGGTAATCTGCAAACTTTTGTAATACAGCAGGGTAGTAAAAAATCATAGTTACAAATTACACCGACAGATGGTACTATGTACACACTGCAGTGATTATTAATCACTGCAACGTGTACATACACAGAGAACCTCCAGAGGGCTAACTCAATGCTTTATTTTTGGCAGATGAGAGAGAAAAAATATCTCTCTGTCTCGGTCTAAAAAATGTAAAACTTACTGTGGTGGCGCTCATCACGCATTTCCGTGAAATTTGAATAAACTGTAATAATTGTGAAGATTTCTAGGGAACTATTGCTATTACACAATATACTTCAAAGTAGAAAGCACAGATGTCACTGTTGAGCGTAGTTTTAAGAATGTACGGTAGGGGCGCTGCTATTAAGCGTTATTTTTAAATATTGGGAAAGATCAAACATATGAAAAACGACGTGATTTACATTAAATACCAACAAATTCACGTGTGACAAAAATTTCAATTAGTCAAGCTTTACACATTGACCTATAAATTCTGTCATCACTTTCACATAACAGTGAATTTGTTGGTATCCAAGATAAATCACACTGTTTTTCATGTTTGATCTTTCCCAAATTACGATTTATTTTGCATTGTAACGAATTTGTTTTTTAGGCATCCTTACCTACTAATGAAAATAATTACTTTTGCAATGATTGGTAACATGCAATTTATTAAATTTCTGAACTACAATACAATAAAATATATGCAATACAATACTACTGCAAATAAATTTAGTGATGTAAATTTACCGGCTAATTTTATTTTTAGCATTTTCAACCGAATTCTATCCGGCTTAATAAATGCAATAAGAATTATTTATATATACACATTTGATATCAAATTAAAAGTCCGACCAAGACCAATGTAGTGGTATATAATATATGGCCTGAAAAGCTAAAAGTGTACCATACTAAATAGTTTAATAGACAGCTTACATATCTATGTATATATGTATTTAGGATCATATTTGATTCTGCCACGTTTAAACATAAGTATAGGTCATATGGGCGACGTTCACTGATAAACCGCATTCATGCATTGTCCAGGCAATGTTACAGTTTTACCTTTACAATCGATATATCTAACATTATTATTAGAGTTCAATTTTTTTTGTCATTTCTAGCCGAATTTTTTATTGGTCAAAAATCTGTTAAAAATGCCAAAAATGAAAATTAGTCGGTAAATTTACATCACTTAAAAAAACCTTTCATGTGCAAACCAAACTGACGTTAAATTTTAGAATCTAAAATAATACATCCTAAAAAAGTAACAAATTTATTACACAGGACACCACAGATATTTCATATAAAACGGAATGTTTAGGCTAAAACTGTAGAAACTGCAAATTTAATGCAAAAAGCAATAAATACTATTAATTATTTGCAATGTATTTAATATTTAGAAATAATACTGCAAATAGGCAGGGTAATGTTTATTTATAACACCAGTGAATATGATAAATGTAGAAAGAAAAGGCAAAAATACACAATAATGGAAAGCAATAATGAATAGCTTTTCAACTATAACTATATACATATTTACAAAAATCCTTAGTAGCCATGGATGGATATCAACGGTTGAATAAATTAGTATTTATTTGGAAATTTGACGTTTCTGACAGTGATCTCTCTGTTTTGTCAGCGTTGTTTGAAATTTATATGGTTTCGTAAAATTATTTATAATAAAAAATAAAAATAATAATTATATCTAAGAAATGCTTAGAAACTCAAAGTATATATATATATATATATATATATATATATATATATATATATATATATATATATATATATATATATATATATATATATATATATATATATATATATATATATATATATATATATATATATATATATATATATATATATATATATATATATATATATATATATATATATATATATATATATATATATATATATATATATATATATATATATATATATATATATATATATATATATATATATATATATATATATATATATATATATATATATATATATATATATATATATATATATATATATATATATATATATATATATATATATATATATATATATATATATATATATATATATATATATATATAAATATTATTTTGTCGTAATTCCTGTTTTAGCATTTTTTGTTTATCTATTTCTTTTAAAACATTATAAAACCACACAAATAGGAAAAAAATATAGAAAATAGATCAGATAATATATCTGATATATCGTTACAACAATAAACAAATGAAAACTGAGGTTACGGCCAAATGTCAAATCTGCTACAATACCATAAAACTGTAGGTTATAAAATACCCAAAAAATAAATACATTTAGTGCCTATTTGAATTTGCGCTTAGTAACATCGCGAAAGTTTGACTAATTTTTTTTTCAGTTTAAATAAAAAAAAAGATATTATTTTTATCTCGTTTTCAATTTTCAAATTAAAAAAAAAAAAAGGGAAAATACCCCATTGCCACTTCCTTTTCCTACAAGCACTACACTATAGGTGTCTCTGTTTAGGGGAGTCTCAAATCCAACTTTTCTCCGCCATCTACATCTACTCCAAAAAGCACCAGATCCAGAAGATCCCTTTTTAAAGATGTTGAAGATATACTTTCAACAGAAATGTCACCAAGAAAGAAAAAATTAATGGGTATGGATAAGAAAAAGCAGGGGCGAATAAGAAAGTTACAAGTTTTATAAATTTTTCTGACTTTTCATAATTTGCTATCAGAAAAAACAAAACTATCAGAAATGTAAAATGTTTGTGTGCATTTTTTTGAACAGAATGCACTATATATTATTCAAAATTTAGAAAGGTAATATTTTTGTAATTTCAGATATACATATATATATATATATATATATATATATATATATATATATATATATATATATATATATATATATATATATATATATATATATATATATATATATATATATATAGTATATCTGAAATTACAAAAATATTACCTTTCTAAATTTTGAATAATATATAGTGCATTCTGTTCAAAAAAATGCACACAAACATTTTACATTTCTGATAGTTTTGTTTTTTCTGATAGCAAATTATGAAAAGTCAGAAAAATCTATAAAACTTGTAACTTTCTTATTCGCCCCTGCTTTTTCTTATCCATACCCATTAATTTTTTCTTTCTTGGTGACATTTCTGTTGAAAAGTATATCTTCAACATCTTTAAAAAAGGGATCTTCTGGATCTGGTGCTTTTTGGAGTAGATGTAGATGGCGGAGAAAAGTTGGATTTGAGACTCCCTAAACAGAGACACCTATAGTGTAGTGCTTGTAGGAAAAAGGAAGTGGCAATGGGGTATTTTCCCTTTTTTTTTTTTTAATTTGAAAATTGAAAACGAGATAAAAATAATATCTTTTTTTTATTTAAACTGAAAAAAAAATTAGTCAAACTTTCGCGATGTTACTAAGCGCAAATTCAAATAGGCACTAAATGTATTTATTTTTTGGGTATTTTATAACCTACAGTTTTATGGTATTGTAGCAGATTTGACATTTGGCCGTAACCTCAGTTTTCATTTGTTTATTGTTGTAACGATATATCAGATATATTATCTGATCTATTTTCTATATTTTTTTCCTATTTGTGTGGTTTTATAATGTTTTAAAAGAAATAGATAAACAAAAAATGCTAAAACAGGAATTACGACAAAATAATAGAAGTACCATAGCCAGTGTTCTAACAAATCTTTTGTGATTTCCCTAGTTTACGCTTAGGACCGGTTGTATCGACATGGTTCAGCCAAAGTTTAACTGAACCTCGTTTAAAATCCTATGTTACGATTGTTGTGACAATCGTAATCTTGGATTTTAAACGAAGTTCAGTTGAACTCTGGCTAAACAACACCGATGCAACCGGCCCTTAGTGACGTAATTATGAAAAATTTTAACTTTAAATTGAAATATCTATTTTATAGTGAATGCATTATACTTTTTTTAAGCACCAAAAATATTTATAAAATTATTTTCCCAAAATATAGCCATAGAATCACTTCAAATCAAAGACAGTGAGTAAAATATTACTTAACAATATTTCACCGACAGTAGGTGTAAATTAATATTCAGTTTAAATGACAGTTTAACGAGCAACAACAGTCCAGTGGGAAAAAGTCAGAGGCAAAGCCCCGGACATAGATTATATGAGGGCTGGGGTTTGAATCCTAGTTAGGCCCTTTATGCGTTAATTTGTTTTTTCTTTTGCATCAGGTCTGATGTTATCTGGTCAGGTTTTTAGGTTAGCAAAGGTACATTTATTTTTACGACAACACACAAAGGATGGTGTAACACCTAATTTAATTTTTACCAACTATCGGTGAAAGTGTTAAACAATATATTACCAACTGTCGGTTATATAGTCACTTCTTAATAAAAACATTAAATCAAAATTAAACTCATTTAGACATGTATCCCAAGCATTTGGCATTTCTGTATACATTTGCATAAACTATTAATCTTAATAAAATTCAGGAACGATGTGACATCTTAGAACATCGCTTAAAATGTGCAGGAAAATCTATCTATCATGAACAACTTACCTCTTCTGCTGTAATGAGCTCATGAGGTATAACTTCTAATCTCTTTTCTGGTAATTGTTCACGTTTGTTGGTGCCTAAAAATAACATTTTTTATAAGTCAAAATCATCAGTGTGATAACACTTACTCCAAGGGCAGGTATTTCTGGACTTTTTAATTTCATTGGTAGTGCTTTAGGTTGTAAATGCATATCAGACATGCAGAGAGTAGATGTAGATGGCGAACAAAAGGTGGGTTTGAGATTCCCCTAAACAGAAAAACTTAGATGCAGTGCTTATAAAAAAACATACCAAACATTGCCCTCATTGGGGCTTCGTGCATCTCAAGCATTTGTGTACATTTTGCATTACAATCTATCTACTACCATGGATAACTTACCTCTGATAAAATAATCATATTATGTGAAATAATTTTTATTACCTTATTTGGCAAGGGTTCACTTGTTTCTTGATCTGACTAAAAAGAAATTATGCGATATTACAACAGGTAAAATCACCAGTGAGATGATATAACTTACAGAAATGGCAGGTACGAGGGCAGGTATCTTTCGATTTATTATTGTTGGCAGTGCATCATGTTTTAAACGCAGATCTGACATATATGGAATAAAACATTCCTCTTTAAAGTGCTGATCACATATCCTTATATGTCCAGACAATGTGTTTATACTGTTTATCTTAATGCCCATAGCTTGTTGCCATCTTTTGGATCTAACAAACAATTACCAAATTTAATTACGATATTTTATCAACTTTTGTTATCTAATAATTGACATTATTCGACAACTACAAACAAAAAGTGAAAACATTCAGTAATTAACGTAAACGATAGTCATTTTTAGTGCTAGAAGGGCTATGCATGAAATAACTTACTTTTCTGGTTGTCGCGGAAAACAAAACAACGGTTTTACTTCCTCCTCGGAGTTACCACAAATAATACAATAAATTAATGTTGTAAAAATAACAAATGTATTCATAATTGCAAATTTTAAATGAATTTTGAGATCTATACTATTGACGAACACACAATAAATGACAGTTGTCAGTTGTGTATGATTCACAGAACAGAATGTAAAATTTTTCTCACTTTGGCGGCGACGTATGCCATCTTTGCGCAAGTACAATAATTTCATGGAAATTAAATGCAGATCTCTATCCGATCGTAGCGCCTCTACAAACGTTTTACGAGAAGAGAGATAAAGATAATCCTACAGGCCCTATATAATGTTAGAGAGAGAAAAACAAGCAGCCTTATTTTCAAGGGAAGTCAACGGTCTGTATGTAGTCTGTGTATACATAATACCATAGCAACGCATCGAACCTTGTTACCATTTATTTTATAGTATATTAGAAAATAAATATTGTTATCAATCTCAACTGCGCCAGCTGTGAGAGTACTCGAGTAACGGATACAATTTGTAAACAACTACCGGGTATTTTGGATCTCGCCGAGTAACGGGTATTTACAGTATTGACATTACTAATTAGTGCAGTGTATTTGTTACTATTTTTAGGTTATTTAGTATGCATAAATCCAGTTTGGTTTCTCTGCATTCGTTCATATCAATCAAAGATAGGTGAGTACATAATTTATTTTATATTTTATTTACTTATGTAATTATTGTAAAGGTATAAAATTTGATGAAATTAAAGTACTCTTGAATCCAGAGTGATGGCAGTTGCATAATATTGTGACCATTTAATTGAACAAACCAACAAAATGATTTATAAAACAGCTAGCTGTGTGCTGTGTAAATCATTTAGTTTATTTTATTAAAAATAGTAGTACATCATAGTAAACCAGCGTATCTTAGGTAAATATTTATATAGGGGATTCGAAAATTCATACAATACTAACACGAGATCAAATAGTATACCTCATTTGAAATTTAGAACATGCTCACAAAAATGTGAAATATATTTGGTTATCTGATGGCATAATATACTTGCCACTACTTATACAGTGGAAGAATACATATTTTTTTCAATTACATATATTTGTACTAAAGATAACGTAAACTTAACCAGAAAAATTGTAAAATAATCAAAATATAGTGTTTTAAATCGTACCTTTTTGTTTTATAAATATCATTAAAAAAATATGCACCTTGCACTTATCCAAGCACGCTGTATTTATATATATATATATATATATATATATATATAAATATATATATATATATATATATATATATATATATATATATATATATATATATATATATATATATATATATATATATATATATATATATATATATATATATATATATATATATATATATATATATATATATATATATATATATATATATATATATATATATATATATATATATATATATATATACTATATATATATATATATATATATATATATATATATATATATATATATATATATATATATATATATATATATATATATATATATATATATATATATATATATATATATATATATATATTATGTTTTCCAAGTACACTCAAATTATTGTAATACATCAATTGAAACGTTTTTCAATTACAAACACATTTCTTGAATAAGAAAATTGTCTAATCGTAACAATTGAGATAAATAAGTTAAATTTCCTAAAGAAATTATCCTAAAACTGAGTTGCACATGAATATAAAATAACATTATTCACTAAAACACAAGGACATTTCAAAATGTTAAGATTTATACAGTATGTCCCTGGATGGAATTCACAATACTTGTAATTTCTTTAATTATCAATTATGCGAAAAAAGTCATACTTTATAAAAGATTTGCTTATTTTGAAAATTCAGGAGCCGCAAAAATTTAAAAAATGTGAAATTTGTTCAAGAGTAAACTACCAATATTTTTTCTTTTTGAGAAAAATGTCAAGAAAATTGTTCATAATTATAAAATGTAAAATTTTTTTATAATACATTTTTTCTTTAAAATAAAAAATAGAGAAGTATTTCAGCATTAAAATATTGATCTATAACATCCGATTTTTTCAACAAAATTCTTAATTTAAGTTTTATAGTTACAAACAACAATTGTTCATGACATTTTTCTCTAAAGAGAAAAATACTTATTCGTAATTTCCTCTTCAACAAATATCACATTTTTTTAAGTTTTTGATCACCATATGTAATTTTTCGAATATTTGATTATGGTTTCTGAATTTTCAAAATAAGCAAAACTTTTTATAAAGAATGAGTTTTTTCGAAAAAATTGACAATAAAAAATTTACAAATATTGTGAACTCCATCCAGGGCACACACTGTTTAATATGCAGCACAGAAAGTACTGTTATTTTATTAAATGATGTGTTTTTTTTTTAGGAATTATTTACAATCTCCAAGGGCAATGGTTTTAAATTTGTTTGAACAATTACAACCAGCATTGGAACGAACAACAGAGAAGTTGTGCCTCAAATTTTGCAGATTCTATGGTCTATGTTTTATGGCATCTGGGAGTTTTCAGAATATTCTTGGAAATATCATGCACGTCAAAGAGTCAGGTTTCAGTTGAATGAATAAAAGATGCACATAATATAAAGTATCCTCTAGAAGATCAAGATGAAACGAGTAAATTCAGAGGGTTTTCACAACATCAACTTTATCATATATTATAATTGATGCCATTGATTGCACCTTCAACCCAGCTGAATGCGATATATTGCAATTCATATTATTTTGATGAGTATTCTTTAGAAAATTAACTAGAACTATAATTATGTTTCTATTATTACATTCTGTTAATGACAAAACAAATCATTTCCAAATTTACCATAAAATATAATTTAATATTTGCAAAACGTAAATTTCTTTTATTAAATACTATTTAATCTTACTGATAATTTATTATACATGTAAATATTCTACTGAGGTGTTTTCTAATTAATGTCAGTTTAACCCAGTCTAACTATATATGATATAACCCTCCCAAAAAGCAATCATCTTTTTAAATTTTACAAATAAAAACTTTTATGTTGTATCTTCTGTTTGATATGTTTCAACAGCTTGTTTCTCAACAATAAAATCAAGGTTGTAAAAATTATAACCCGTGGCATTTACATTTAAATTATAAAAATTTTTACATTTAGTATAATATTATCTCTAATATGTTTTATTTTGTTTGTTGTTACTATTCAGTGGCGGCTGGTGGATTTAGGTTGTATCATATCTCAGTATTGGAGCATGGATTCAAACAATATTTGAAGGCACAACTATCAGTACTAATTGTACAAGTTTTGCAGGAAAAAAAATTGAGAAAAAAAGTTACAAAAATGCGCAGCCGGCCCAGATTCCTTCTAGACCATTAGTAAAATATTTGCAAACTATTTTTTTTGTAATCAAAAGGAAAATTTATCACCTCTTTTTTTTTGGTTTTTTGTAAAGTTATGACATTTTGAAATTTACAAGATGAAGAACTTAAATTTCAGTGTCATAATTTTACAAAAAATTCAAATTTTCGAAAATAAAAAAAAACGGGGTGATAAATTTTCCTTTTATTTATTTTTACAATTAGTTTAACAAAATTTTTATGGAAAATCAAAAGGTACCAGTCACCTGAAATATATTTGCGCTGTATCAAAAAAGAAAGTTAAGAAATGTAAAATAAAACAAAGGGCTGTATATGACATGCCAGAACAGTCTATGTGATAGATCAAAGGACTAAGGACATGTGGTGAAGTAAAGGAGGTTTACCACTGCCCTTGTATATTTTAACAGATTTTTTTTTAACGATGATTATTGAAAAACCATCAAATTTAAATATCTCAACTTTTGAGAAGACAAATTAAAAAAAAAATTCTATTCACAATTTGAGAAGCTGAAACTCCACAGGGGTACATAATAATATATCATATCAATTTTCAATTCAGTTAAATTGACATGACGAATAAAAAAATACCCTCGTACACTTGTTACATATATTTTTATGTTAGACAAATAAAAATTAATGGTTGTATAAGATTTTCCTTACTTTATATAAATTTAATCATCGTGATTTTTTGTGTGTAAATGACCACCTGTCTTATCATCTTGAAACATTTTTATTAATATTATACTTTTATTTATTACGGTGTTTCCTCTTACATAAATTTGTTGTAAAATTTTATTAAATTTTCTCAACTTTAAATTTCAGAAAAACTACATAATTACATTTAAAAATTTTAGTTGTGATTGTTTAAAGTGTTAAAAAATTTACTTGGTGCACCTCATATTCCAGAAGTTTTATAACGTAATCAATCGATTACCTGTATCACTGTTTTAGTTTCCCATCTTGTTGAAATTTTCTACCACACAAACTTTTAATATGCAATGAAATAAAAAAAAAAATAGGATTCCACAGCATATCACTAGGAAAATGAATCTCTGGGAGTGATTTTATATTACAAACAAACATGTTTGTACAAATTAAATTAAATTTAAAATTTGTAAATGTGCTTAGAAAAATTGACAGGTATAGGATAAACTGATTATATAAATAAAAACTGATACGTATCACGTGCTCTACATTTCTTAAAAGCTAAATACATTTTTTCTTTATCAAAAAACACCTGACATCCCTTCATCAGAGTTATGGGCACAGTAGTTTCTTTTCCAGTAATCTACTGGGTAACCCTATTTTTTTAGATGTCGTTCAAATTAATATAATTAAATTTTGTTCCTGTAAGAAAAAATAAATTTCTTTTCTTGCATAATCAATAAAAATCATGGATAAAATATTTTTTTCTAATTTTCTTTTTCCTACTTAAAACTTTAACAAAAACAATTCTGCTAACTAAATATATTACAATTTTATATAAACTAATTTAAAATTCATGGCTAAAATAGTCAAAGCTTGTGTAGACTGTAAATACTTTCTAAATGAATGCATTCAGCCTTTTTTTGGTACTTACAGAAATGTATATATAATTAATTCTAAACAGAATTTAATATATATATATATATATATATATATATATATATATATATATATATATATATATATATATATATATATATATGATTAAATATGATTTGAAGGAAACAACTACTCAGCGGGCAAATACCCCGACCTGCATTGAACTACACCTTCAAATCATGATAGATCGATAGCCAATATCATTTGTCAATTCCTAACCAGACCTAGATCGATTTCGAACTTATTTGTTCTCTTCAGTATGCTGTGACGCAAGTCGCTATCCGACACAGAGACATCTAGGATGTTGGTCGGATAGTAGCATTCAGACCATATGAGAAGTTTCATACCTCTCACCACTATTCACTTCACCTTAGTTAGTATATAACTAGCAGGTCGGCCACTATCATTTGTCTGTTCCATAACCTATGGCATACTGAAGAGAACAAATAAGTTCGAAATCGATCTATGTCTGGTTAGGAATTGACAAATGATATTGGCTATCGATCTATCATGATTTGAAGGTGTAATTCAATGCAGGTCGGGGTATTTGCCCGCTGAGTAGTTGTTTCCTTCAAATCATATTTAATCACATTAGTTTAGTCCACCTGGGCTAGGGGTCGCCGCTCTCGGTACTTGCTGTGACGCAAGTCGCTATCCGGCACAGAGACATCTAGGATGTTGGTCGGATAGTAGCATTCAGACCATATGAGAAGTTTCATACCTCTCACCACTATATATATATATATATATATATATATATATATATATATATATATATATATATATATATATATATATGAATATATATATATATATATATATATATATATATATATATGAATATATATATATATATATATATATATATATATATATATATATATATATATATATATATATATATATATATATATATATATGAATAGTGGTGAGAGGTATGAAACTTCTCATATGGTCTGAATGCTTACTATCCGACCGACATCCCAGATGTCTCTGTGGCGGATAGTGACTTGCATCACAGCAGGTACCGAGAAGACGACCCCTAGCCCAGGTGGACTAAACTAATGTGTTATTAAATATGATTTGAAGGAAACAACTACTCAGCGGGCAAATACCCCGACCTGCATTTCAATGCAGGTCGGGGTATTTGCCCGCTGAGTAGTTGTTTCCTTCAAATCATATTTAATAACACATTAGTTTAGTCCTCCTGGGCTAGGGGTCGCCGCTCTCGGTACTTGCTGTGATGCAAGTCACTATCCGCCACAGAGACATCTAGGATGTCGGTCGGATAGTAGCATTCAGACCATATGAGAAGTTTCATACCTCTCACCACTATTCACTTCACCTTAGTTAGTATATAACTAGCAGGTTGGCCACTATCATTTGTCTGTTCCATAACCTATGGCATACTGAAGAGAACAAATAAGTTCGAAATCGATCTATGTCTGGTTAGGAATTGACAAATGATATTGGCTATCGATCTATCATGATTTGAAGGTGTAATTCAATGCAGGTCGGGGTATTTGCCCGCTGAGTAGTTGTTTCCTTCAAATCATATTTAATAACATATATATATATATATATATATATATATATATATATATATATATATATATATATATATATATATATATATATATATATATATATATATATATATATATATATATATATATAATATATATATACATATATATATATATATAATATATATATATATATATATATATATATATATATATATATATATATATATATATATATATATATATATATATATATATATATATATATATACTATTTGTCGAAACAAAATTGCCAACATTCATCGGTAATATTTTAATATTATTTTAACTAATTTTAATGGTGCTTGTTTAATACTAGCCTCATTATTTAATATTTTTTTTTCATGCAAGAAATGGAATATACTATATTTTGATTGGGAATTTTAAACTTAAAAAGGCTTAGAAATGCTGCATATAAAAAAAAACAAAAACAAGCACATCTTATTAATATTAACTTTTAGTCTGTTAGTGTTGAATTTCAAAAATGATTTACATAATGTAAATAATAAATTTAAATAAAATGTACTTAATCATGGAATTTTAAGCAAAGCATTAATTTTTCAATAAATGTGTATTTCTTAACCAAAGAATGATGCTTAATTAGTGTAGGGTATTTAAGTAAAATTAATAAAGTAGCACCGTTAGTTGATTGCCTAATTTATAGGATTTAGAATTTGGTCAATCAATATTTTTGAAAATTTATTGGAGAATTACCTTAAACGTGTCATCAAATATTATGACATCATTTTATACATTGAATCATTGACGTTTACTAATATTTACCAAAAAATGATACACAGGGTGATGTTATCGGCACCGAGAGCAGCATTATAAAAGTTGAAACCGGTTCTGGAATTTTTCCAAAGTGAATGATGATTTTGATTGAACTTAAAGAGTGTAACATTTGTGCTAAATTTAATTCACATATTTAAAGCCGTTCCAGAAATATGGCTAACTACAGTTTTAGTAAAAAACCATAACAAAAAGTGGTTAACATTCAAGGATACGTTTGGGGGTGTTGTGAACTCAGCAAACTGTTCTCTATCTCCCATTACTTTGTCATTTTAAATCTAGGACACACTGTATATACATAATCATGAGTTAAAGGAGTTTGAAGGCGGCTGGCCTGAAAAATAAGTCTCTGGATCTCAGCAATTTCTCAAAATCAAATTCCCTGACATTTTCAGGTTTTCCCTTACCAAAAAAAATTTATTGACCTTGAGGGAGGTGTAAAGATGAGACAGTAAATGATATGGCATCATAAACATAAAAAAGAAAATGACACTAATATTTCTTCTTAATTTCGCAATTTCGACATCGATGGTGGTTAAAGGACTAGAACTTTTTTGCTTTAACTACCTTTTTCTTTATGGTATATTTCACTGAGCTTCCTTCTTTTCGATTGGACTCTATTAATTTCTTCTTTCTTTTTCCATGGCTTATTCTGTATGAGTTTTTTTACATATTTTAGTAAAGAACTGTCAACTGCAACTTTCAGAACCACTTCTTTTTTTAAAAACTTGTGCTATTAAATGATTGTGATATATGTAGGTTTTCAACCAATATGTTTTCATTTACAGAAACCATTTCCAAGGAGCATTATTTTATAAATAATATCATAATTCTTTAAATTCTGGTTTATTACCAATCCACCCATGAGAAAAGATCCAAACTTTTTTCTGAATTATAATTTTTACAATTCCCCAAAATATCAATGCTTGAAATAAATTTGTTATACTGCATGCTGGCTTTCTCGGCCTCATTGCTCAAAGTTGAATTTGTTTGTTTTTTCTTCAGCAACTGACTGTCCAAAAGAGTCCTTGGGTTAAAACAAGTAATATATTTTATCAAATTATACTTTAAACTACATGTTTAGAGAGTTTTTTAATAGTCGCTGTATAAAACTTTTGGCATTATTTTAAAAATATTTTCTTTTTCTAAAATTTTAAGACTAAGTTTTTCTTACTAGCAAAACCAATAGGTAAGTACCTATTTTTTCAGGAGGGAGAAAGATGTCAGGTTTACTAAAATCCAGCTTTGAAATATTCTTAATTCCAGAGCTGATTTATTTATTTAATTTTATATATTTACAGTTTACAACTTTCAACTTATCTATAACAACTTATATTTTACAGTATTTGCCTAAAGTTATTTGGGCATCTAAGTGACTTAACACCTCCATGTGATTGTAGCCAATTAAATTATTTTAGATAAACAAATAAGTGAAATTAAATGCAAAATAATGAAAAAAAGAGAATAGAAAAAATTATTTATACTAAGAATAATAAAACAAAATTAAAATATAATTATATTTATTTTTTTAAGTTTATGTTTAACATTCTAAATAATTAATGAATTGAGAAATATTTTCATTTATGTATGTTTACAGATTTTACAATAAGCTATAATGTTTCTTAAAAGGCTGATCTCCAATGGTATTAAATTATAAAATACAGGACTTTAATAGGTAGGTACCTAATAAATCTTTTATTTACATTTTTATACTGATAGGAGTTTTTAGATGCTGATCTGCTACACCTTTTGTTGCAAATTTATTGTCATACTGTTTATCTTTTTTATAGATGTAAATACAAACATTACGGATATATAAGCAGCAAATATTAAGAATGTCATTTGTATAGAGTAATATTGTGGAATACATTTTTTTTTATTATACATTATTTTTAATATGCTATTCTAGATTGTTTAATTTCTTGAGATGTTGTATAGAGACCAACCCAAACCAGTTACTATATGGGAATAGAGATTCCTCAAGTGTTTTATACACCATTATTAAAATATTTCTGCTTAGTATATCTCTTAAGTTGATAAAACTTAAGTTTTCGTACTCTGTTTGTTAAATAATAAATGTGTTGGGACTATTCCAAATGTTTGTCTACGATTATGCGTAAGTATTTAGTATTTAATTTCATCACTTTTCTTAATTCTGTGTTGAAATTATTTATTTCTATTGTGTTGTAATCTGGACTACAATTTGTTACTGAAAATGCAATATTTTTGTTTTTTTCAACATTTAATGAAAGATGATATTTATCAAACAATTTTTTATTTCCTACAATCTTCCCAGATTGTAGGTACTAGTAAACAACGCAACAGTGTCACCGACATATGATATCACTTTTGCATTTATGATTAGTGTCCACAATGAATTTATGTATATAATAAATATAATTGGTCCTAACACGATGCCTACGTTACTCCCATATTTATAATTTTTGCATCACTCAAACTGTTTTTGATTTTCTCATGTTGAGTACGATTAGGTATGTAATTTCTGAATACATCTGATACAATGCCACGAACTCCATAATGTGATACTTCAAGAAGTTTTTCATGTATCAAATGCTTTCACTAAATTTAGAAATAATCCCAATATTGCATTTTTTGTTTTTGCCTAGACAATCGTAACTTCTATTTCTACCTTCAACAAAACCAAAGTGATTTTCCTGTAATACATTATTAATACTTAGGAATTCAGTGAGATGTTCCTTTCAACGACTGGGTCTGAAAACATTGAAATCGATAGATTTATCAGTTTGTCTAAAGTTTACGGTTCGACAATATTTTTAAGCATATTGTTACCTACATTACCGAAATAGCCAGAGGTCGAATCTGACCCTTCGTGCTATTAAACTTTAACTTCAGAGATCGTTTATCCATAGTTCTACAATACTTCAAGGGAAATGGACGCTATATTTTTAAAATGTTCCACAATATTATAATGTACACCACAGATCCGGGCTCTAGTCATTACTATAATCAGCCTTTGTTTTGTGTTATGAAAGGGCGCACCATTATTGTCGACAACGTTAATTTCTGTACTTTTATTGACAGAATTTCATTTGTAGCTGCTGAAATAAATTCTTTTTTTTTTTTTTTGACCCTGCAGTACTTGATTCTTGTAATGTTTTTGATTTTTTTTAAAAGCATATTTAAATGATTCCTGTATGTTTTATATTCTGTTATAAGATTCAGAATAATGTTCCAATAGTTTTTTTTTTAGTTTATCACATCTTAATTGAAATTATTACTCAGAAATTCACGGTTTAATTTTGTTTACATAATTTTCCCGATTTTCTGACTTATTAAACTGACTTATAATATTAAAGAAGTTTTAATTTATTTAGATTCATTTCGGCAACTTCTTGTGAAACGTTGCTCTTATCTTTATCCACACTTATATCATCTGAAATAAAGTTTATGGCTGCTGTGTAATGGTCTGTTATGTTACAATTATGATAAGCACCTGATGTTTTTAATATTGTTTCTTTCCTACAAATGTGATCGAGACAACTTGTGCTGTTGTCAGTTACATGTGTTGGAATCTGACTGTAGAATTTCAACCCATGTTTAGCTAATGTTGATAAATATTTATTGAATATATTGTTATTTGTTTTTAAAATATTAATATTACTTAATAATTAATAATAATTAATGTAACAGACAAAGGGATGCACCACTATCGATGTAAATACCTCTGCTGTTCATTTAAATTAAATAACACAGTTCAGTGTAAACAAAAAAGACTATTAACGCATATAAGGAATATTAAAGTGACAAATGGAAATAATAAAGGCTAGTGAGATATGAACAAACATACCAGATGTTAGTTACAATTTTTTTTATTTGTGCCTGATAAGATGGGTAACGGTACAGGTATAGGGATTTGGAATTCATTAGATAATTCAGTATCTAATTAAAATAAATGCACTGACATGCATATGATTATTTCTTTAAACATGTTTTCATAGATTAATTAAATAATATGAATATTAAATTATAATAAAAAAGACAGACACATTTAAAATAATGTACTATTTGTATATGTGCTATTTTAACAATAAAAAAAAGATTATCTTGAAGTGACTAGCTCCGGACCTCAGTGCACACCTAAACTTATCTCAATAAGGCCATTATGCCAATATTTCAATCCCGGGCCATCATGTTTGAACACACCGATACATAAACACGTTCGGCAAATTTACAGTTTGAGTCGTACATGTGTGTTACAGCGTGCAAGTTTGATAGTTAGGAGGAACACCAGGGTGGGCTTGGATCTGATTGTTGTTTATTATACCTCTACACTCCACGCACACGAGAGGGTATTTGCATCCAAATAGTAAATTTGCTGAACGTGTATATCGTCTCGTATGAATACTTGAGACATTGGTACGTCCTTACTTCTAAAGTACTTCACTGTACACCACGTGCTAGCCACAGATCTTAAACTTGCAATGCTGCCTATAACACTTTTGAAGGGCATATGCCAGTTAGGACATAGGTATTACCTCATCTGTGTTTTTTTCACCGTCGTTCATTGGTTCTGAAGGAAGACCATGTGCCAACATGTGTCGGTTAAGACAACTTTTATACTTCGTTTCATATGCACATATTTCGCACTTGTGCATTGTTATCTCTGAGGGATCTTTGTGTTTCAACATGTGACGGTTGAGAGAATTCTTATGTTTTGTTTCATATGTACACATTTTGCAGTTGTACATCGTAACCTCCGAAGGACTTTTTATGGGTCAACATGTGCCGCTTCAGATAGTCCTTTTGTTTTGACTCATATGGACACATTTCACACTTGTACAGCGTTACCTCTGATCGATTTTTATGGATTAACATATGTTCCTTAATATACCTCTTATGCTTTGTCTCGAATGTGCATATTTCACACTTGTACATTGTTGTCTCAGAAGGACTTTTATGGGATAACATATGCCTGTCAAGTGATCTCCTATATTTTGTCTCATATTCACATATTTCACACTTGTACATTGTTACCTCGGAAGGATCTTTGTGGCTTAAAATATGAGAGGTAATACATATTTTATGTCTTGTCTCGTATGTACAAAGTTCGCATTTGTACATTGTGATCTCTGAGGGATCTTTATGGGACAACATGTGGCGATTAAGGTCGCTTTTATGTCTTGTCTCATATGTACACAATTTACACTTATACAACGTCCTTTCTGCGGGATCTTTATGGCTCAATAGATGTGAGATAAGATCACTCTTATGTTTTGTCGCATAAGTACACATTTCACATTTGTACATTGTCACTTCTGACGGATCTTTATGAGTCAACATATGCCTGTTCAGATGTGTCTTTTGTTTTGTCTCATATGCACACAATTCACATTTGAACATTGTTAGCTCTAGAGGACTTTTATGAGTCAACATATGCCGGCGAAGATATTTTTTCCGTTTTGTCTCATGTGTACATATTTCACACTTGTACATCGTTATCTCCGAGGGATTTTTATGAGTGAGCATGTGCTGGTTAAGATATCTTTTTTGTTTGGTCTCATATGTACACATTTCACATCTGTGCATTGTTACCTCTGAGGAATCCTTATGGATCAACATGTGTCGGTTAAGGTAACTCTTCTGTTTTGCCTCGTATGTACACATTTCACACTTGTACATCATTACTGAAGGGATTTCATCAGTTAATACCTTATCCTCATGTTCAGGCTTGAATTCTGTGCTAAATAAATTCATCTCATATTGAAATGAACTCATTTCATCGTGGCCCATTCTAATTCCTATGGAAGATTCTGCCAAACTGAAAATTTATAAAATATAATTGTTTATTAGGTAAATTTGAAAGTACGAACTTTCATTATTTATAATTAAAATTTTAAATCACAGTTATATTACAAACATACATACGTATTTTTTTATTTGTACTATTTGAAATCAATCTTAAATCAGACAAAAAATAGGTTTAAAATTTTTGAAAATTGCTACTTCCATTGAACAAACACTAGGTTAAATAAATTAAAAAAAAAAACAATTTTTGAACAGTTGAAGGTAAGTAATATTTTAATGTTCGGAAGCCTGTACTGCTCCGTGTGCCATTAATTAAGAACCACTCTGTATAGCCTCATGGAAAAAATTAAAATATTTATTAAAATCACAATTTTTTTTAAAACAAATCTGAAATAACGCCGTAAATTTGTGTATGAGTTGTTTAAGTTGATATTCTTTTTCTAATAAGCTGGGAAAAACAAAAGGTTTAGAAACTTTTGATGGATATTAATAACATTAATAGGTCGCGTGCGTTGATGTCACAACTTTTGAGATCGTAGAAAAACAATTTGTGCGATCTGAAAAACTGAATGTTTGAAGTATATTTTGCGATTTTAAAAATTAATATTGGTTATTTAACATCTAAAACAATTCTTATTGTTTTATTTTGTTAACTTTGTGCTCAAGATAGAGATATTTGTACTTTAGAGAATTGTATAGCGATGTACAAGTTGGGTACAAAGTAATTTATCTTATATTGACACCCTCACTGTGGGCTTTATTTGAGGAATTAACGAAAAATGTAAAAAACACAAGTTTTATGGATTTTTCTAAATTTTTAAAATTTGCTATCAGAAAAACAAACAGCTATCGGAAATATAGCATCTTGGCATGACCTCTGTTTTTTTTTTAAATGGAACACCCTACATGTTAATCAAAATTTGGAGAGAACGTTTTTCTGATTTAAAATATATAATATATACTTTGTACATGTTTGCTCTAAGAATTTCTTAGATTAGATTCCTTAGAAAATATTATTATTATTTTTCGATTTCCCGACTCTGGACAGTCCTCCTGTGGCCTCTGAAGCCTCACAAGAGTCGCGCCAGCACATTAACCACAGCCACTCCCCACATTCCGCAGACTTAGTGACTGTAGATTCCAGAATCGTGTGCCCTAAGCAGACGGAGAGAACCCAGAATGACTGCCTTCTGCACTTGGCCGCCAGCATTTTTGGCAGACCGGTATGGTTTTCAGTTCCAAGAGCAGCGTAGGCTTTATCCCTCCGAGTACACCAATTATTAGGACGACCATTTTGACCGAGTGGCCTGGGTACAAAACTTGAAGCTCGCACTGGAGATCGCGATATTTGGTCCGTTTCTCCTCTTCCTTCAAGGTGATCTTTTTCTCCACAGATGCCGAGAACTCGATGACGTACATAGGGTACCTCATATTTATTTTGAAGGGAATTGAATTCTCTAGCCATCTAAATAATGAGAGAAATAGGATGCCATTTAAAAAAAAGGACTTACTGACATTTGAAACGACTTTTTGAGACACACTGTAATATTTATGTTCCATTTTTGCTTAGTAAAAATGATCAATGTGTCAGTAAGTAAAAGCCAAAGCGGTGTTTTCCCTAACTCAAATAAATACTGATATGCGATAATTTTTTGTGGTGCTGGATTGTGATAATTTTTTTTAATTAAACCTAAATAACTCAAAAACTACCCGAGACAGATATAGGTTATGATATATCAAAATGATGGAAATTTTATGGGGAATTTAAAAATTAAAAAATATACAGGGTGTTCCATTTAAAAAAAACCTATGTTGTGTGTCACTTTTTTCCGACCCACCGTATATATATGAAGATATTTTCCAATTGTGCCCCTACTCACCCCCTACATGAATTCACTTAAAAACTTTTTTAAAATCATTAACAAATAGCCAATATCTTACTTACTGAGATTAAACGACTTACCTGTAAGGAAGTTCAATCGTAATTATACGACTAGTCCGTTCCATGTAGAACACCCTGTAGTTGCTTCCGAGTGATCGGTGACACTAAGTTTAAAGATAGCAAAAAGTGGACTCTGTTGCCTGTGGGTAACCCATATTCATTCCGCGCCGTGTGTGACACAAGAATTAATGTAGATCATGGGCACGGGTATGAAATTACGAATATAATGGGTGGGTGTGTTCTACATGGAACGGACTAGTCGTATAATTACGATTGATCTTCCTTACAGGTAAGTCGTTTAATCTCAAATTATACTTCCTAGTCTGTTCCATGTAGAACACCCTGTAGTTATTTAAAGTTTGTAAATGATCTACGATAATTCAGAAAAATTTTATTGTAATTCACTAATACAACAATAATTAAATCTCCTAAACAATAGGAAATATACAAATATTTTAAATATTATGTAGGTAAAACTAAGTATTTAATACAGCTTTGGCGAAGACAGTCTGATTCACAATAGGTCTGTTGTAAAATTTACAGAATGTACGTGAGTTATTTGACCATCCCGCTGTTGTGCGTATAGTCTCAATGCTAACGCCGGCTGTTAAGGCTGCTGACGAAGAGGCAGGGCGTGTGGAATAAGCCGAGAAGGTTGTGGTGTCAATTTCACTAATTTTTAGAACTGTTTTAATCCACCTTGACAATGTTTGCCCACTTGCTGCATGGTGTGGCTTTTTATGAGTTATAAACAGATTTACTGTGTTTCCTTTGATTGGTTCAGTCTTTTTTTATGTAAGTAAAACATTAAAGTTGAGGCTACGCACAATTCTGGTTTATTAAGAAAATAATTTAATACTAATTTAGGTTGTTGCAAGGATGGAGAGGATGTTTTTAACATCTCGAAAAATAGAATTTCGACCGTATCCCCTGACTTGACTAAGTTATTAATTTTTATTTTTTGCAGCGTCTGTAATCGGTGCGCGGTTGAGAGCCAGTAAGGTAATTAATTTAAAATTAAGCTGTTCTAGTTAAAGTCTGTAGCGGATATAGTTTTGATAGATATTGTAAGACTGGATAGGGGTCCCAAGTCGCTTTGTATTTAGGAAATGTAGGACGAAGTCGGAAGATGCCCTTTAAAAACCTGTTTACTAATTGGTCATCGTCAGTTGGTGTCGTGAGAATTAAATTTATCGCTGACCTAAATGAATTTAATGTTGTGTAGCTAGCCCCATTTTTGTATTCAGAATTTAGAAAATCTAAAATGTTAGCTACGGATGGCTTATATAAACAAATTTTATTTTTATTACAAAAACCCCACCATTTTTTGTATGCTGAATTATATTGGGTAAGCGTGTTTTTACTCAGTGATGAAACTAGAATTAATGTGGCTTCGTCCGAGGCGTTCCGTCTTGAAAATGCCTCCCCGATAATCTTGCGGCAACCAGGGTAAGACGGTTCCATAATGGATGGCTGGTCCTAAAAGGAGACAATAAAAGTTCTTTTTTTAGGTTGAAAAATTATTGGATCCGCTATTTGTAATTTTTTGAAAATAGGATACCATGGTAGTGCCTCCCAGTGGGGGACCACTAACACGCCTTCCAATATTTTTGCAATAAGGGGGGAAAGGCATAAAAATAAAAATCTGCCCAACTTATAGTGAACGCGTCAACTAAGATTGAATCAGGATCTTTCTTCCATGATATATACCTGGGGCATTTAGCGTTTTGTTTTGAAGCAAATAGGTCTATATCTGAATTTCCAAACTTTAATTTTATTTGTTGAAATGCTAAATCACTTAAACTATACTCCGTTTCTATATGTTTCGATCTGGATTCGGTATCTGCTTCAATGTTTTGTCCTGATTCAGCTTGCAAAAACCCAAATGTTGTTGTGTGCCTCACACCGTTGCCATATCTCTCGAGATAAATTTGCTAATTTTTTGTATTTAACACCCCCCCATTCGATTTATGTATGAGATGGCGGTGGTGTTATCAATTTTTAACAAAATTGAACAATTCTTTACCGAATTCGCGAAACATTTCAATCCATTGAAAGCAGATAACAACTCAAGATAATTAATATGATTCTTCAATTCCTGTTTGCTCCAAAACCCATGTATCCTTTCCCCCTTATAGTATATACCCCATGCTGTTCGGGATGCGTTCGAATATATTTCAAATTCATATACTTGTGGTCTCAAGGTTTGCCTGGCTGTAGGTAGAACCGACAGCCACCAGGAAATGTCCTCCCGGATCTCGCTATTTATCCGAATTGGACCATTATACTCCCCCCGCTGTTCTTTAACGCTAAATATTTATATCTCTTCAATCGTTTTGTGTATAACCAACCATATCGTACGGCTGGACAAAAAGATACCAATTGACCTATAATTTTTGCGAATTTTCTAATCCTGCATTTTCTAATCGTAAGAAAATCCTTTAGAGCCTGAGTAATTCGTTTAATTTTATCTTGGGGAATAGTCATGGTTAAATTGTGACTATTAAAGAGAAAACTCAAAAATTTCCGTATTTTGCTCGGAACTAATTGACTTTTGCGATAAGTGATTATACAATCTAATGATTGTAAAAGGGAAATAGTCATCCTTACATTTTTACTACAAGCTTTTTTAGTATCTCCTAGGAATAAAAAATCATCGAGATAATTTATTGAGAGCAAACCCATTGATCTTAGATGCTTTAAAACGGGTTTTAAAATTTTGGTAAACAAGTAAGGGGCACAGGCGAACCCCGTTTTATATAGCCTTCCATGTCCACCGGAGCTCTGGGCACGGTGACCAAATACTTCCCCATTACTCGTGGGATCATTTATGAACCAAGACAATATAAAAAACACACCTTCGGAAGGAGGTCCTGCAAAGGAGGATCCACCGAAGAGACTCTCCGGGGCAGCCAGAAGGAAGCTCCGGAAGAATAAACAAAGAGAAACTGGGGGGAAAACAGGACCTAGACCTAAACAGCCAGGGGTCTTAGTACTCCCAGCACAGATCAACTGGGGACGAATAAACAACCTCAGGGGGGTGACCCAAAGTCGGGCGTTAAACGCGGCCGATCCGAAGGAAGCACCCCTGAGGGACTAAAAGGGAAGCCAAGGAAGAGGGGCAAGGTCAACAAAGACCAGGGAACCTCCTACGCGGCAGCCCTTACTGACATTAAAGTAGCCATAATACCACATGGCTACCCCGAGACGTCCTTGAGTGCAGATCAGGCGGATCTCGTGAAGAACGCCTTGATTGAAGCCCTAGATGACGTCGTCGAGGGGGCAACAACCCCCGAGATTTTCGGGGGTAAACCTACGAGTAATCTGCTACCAATGTGGGGACTCTGTACGAGAGACCTAATGGTGGCACGAACCAATGTCGAAATGGAAGGGTCAATGAAAGAGCTGGTAATAGGATCTGCATACCTTCCTTACGACTAAGCAGGCCTGCCTCCAACGCAGGAAGTCAAAGAACTGGTACAACAATGCGAGGCCAATAATGTACAACTCGTTCTATGCTGCGACGCCAACGCACACCACATTATGTGGGGGAGCACAGGAAACAACATAAGAGGTGAGTCACTCCTAGAATTTATAATTAGTAATAAACTAGAGGTAGCAAATCGCGGAAATGAACCGACCTTTGTAACAGAAACAAGGCGGGAGGTAATCGATATTACTATCGTAACACAATGTGCGGGACGAGTGATTAACGAATGGAACGTGTCACAGGAACCATCACTTTCGGACCACAGGTACGTAAGATTTAAGTTAGAAACACCGCCTGAAGGAGTTAGGATGAGCAGAAACCCAAGAACCTGCGACTGGGAGCTCTACAACGAAATCCTAGAGCAGGGGTTGAAGGACTGCCCATCGAAACCTAATACACCGGCGGAAGTAGAATTGCTGAACGACTTTATAACATCAGCAATAAAATCAGCCTTTGAAGAAAGCTGCCCCCTGAAAGAGAGAAGAACAAAACGTGAGACCCCTTGGTGGAATCACGAACTCTCATCCAGGAGGGCAGAAGTTCGAAGGCTATTTAACCAGGCGAAAAGAACTGGAAGATGGAAGGTATACAAAGCCGCCAATCTGAAATACGTATATGCCATAAGAGATGCTAAAACAAAAACATGGAGGAAGCAATGCGAGGAGATCGAAAGTACTCCAGAAGCAGCTAGACTCCAGAAGATCCTGCAGAGAGACAATCAAGGTAAGATTGGATCACTGCAGAAACAACAGGGAGACTACACAAATACTGAGAAGGAGACTCTAGATTTACTTCTAGAGACACACTTCCCGGGCAGTGTGGCCATTCCACAATACAACAACGGTCCAACAGAAGACATACCAATGAGAAGAGCGTCAAAGGAGGACTGGAAACTCGCCAAAGAAGTTATAAATATAACAAGGCTTGAATGGGCGATTAACACTTTCGAACCATACAAGTCACCATGAGTGGATGGAATATTTCCAGCACTACTTAAACAAGGAATGAAAAAATTAGCAACACCCTTGTGCACACTATTCAGGGCTAGCCTAGCACTCGGATATGTGCCAACTGGTTGGCGGAAGGTGAACGTGGTATTCATACCAAAACCAGGGCGTGATACCTATGCCCAGGCGAAATCCTTCCGGCCAATCAGCCTTACATCATTTCTCCTCAAAACCTTGGAGAAACTGGTTGATAGACATATAAGGGACGATGTGATGGGCCAAAAACCCTTACATCGAAACCAATATGCCTACCAAGCAGGGAAATCGTGTGAGCGAGCGATACACGAGCTTACTCACAGAATAGAGAAGGCACTAGACAGCAAAGAAACTGCCATAGGAGCCTTCTTAGATATAGAGGGAGCATTTGACAATACCTCATTCAACTCAATAAGTGAGGCAGTGAAGAGGCGCGGAGTCGGTCTTTCAATAACAAGATAGATCGACTCAGCACTCAGAACAAGAAAAATCCAATCCACCCTGGGAAACATGTCGGAGGAGGTGTCTGTAACCAGAGGTTGCCCGCAAGGAGGGGTTCTATCACCCCTCCTGTGGTGCCTGGTTATGGATGAGTTCCTAGCACAACTGGAACAGCGAGGAATATATGCGCAAGGATATGCAGACGACGTCACAATCCTAGCAGTGGGAAAATTTGAGAGCGTTGCATCAGAAATGGTGCAAAGAGCTCTCAATACGGTAGATCGATGGTGCACACAGGAAGGGCTTTCTGTTAATCCAGGAAAGACCACGGTGGTGACTTTCACAAGGAAAAGAAAACTCCAAAACCTGAGGAAACTATATCTTCGGGGGAAAAGAACTACAGGTGAGCAATGAAGTCAAATATTTGGGACTAACCTTAGATACCAAGCTTAACTTCAAAGCTCACATAGACAAAGTGACAATCAAAGCCACGCGGGCCTTATGGACCTGCAGAAGCATGGTGGGCAAGAGCTGGGGACTTCAACCAAAAATGGTGCACTGGTTGTACCAAAGGGTCGTCGTACCAATAATAACCTACGCCTCCCTGATCTGGTGGCACAAGGCCGGAAAAGGAGAGGCGATGAGAAAACTAGGCAAGTTGCAAAGACTTGCATGTTTAGGTATCACGGGAGCAATGTCAACAAAGCCGACCGCAGCCTTGGAAATACTGCTAGGCCTACCTCCACTACACCCAGTGGTGGAGAATGAGGCACTAATGGCAGCATACAGGCTGAAAACAACTGGGTATGGGACCATCTCAAGGAGAGGATACCATACTGAAGTATTCCAATATGTAGGAAAAAATCGGCTACTCGATATGCAGTCAGACAGAATCAGCACAACCTACAACTTCACAAAAACTTTCAGGGTAAAAATACCTAAAAGGGATGGAGAAGGAGGTAGGATGCGGAGACAACAAAATGACACCATCTGGTATACTGACAGATCAAAAACGTCAAGCAGTACCGGAGCAGGAGTTGCGGGAGAACAACCAGGGACAGACATCAGCCTGAACCTCGGAAGTATCGCAACAGTGTTCCAAGCCGAAATCACAGCAATAGACGTCTGTGCACAAGAAATGATACGGAGGGCATACAAAAATACGAGAATCCGCATCATCACTGACAGCCAAGCAGCCCTCAGAGCTCTGGAAGCAGTAGAAATACGATCTAAAACAGTAAAAGACTGCCTGGAGTCCCTGGAGAAACTTACAGAACACAACAGTGTACAACTGGAGTGGACACGAGGACACCAGGGAAATACGGGAAACGAAAAAGCAGACATGCTAGCCAGAAAAGGCGCTAAATCAATTCTAACAGGTCCCGAACCGACCTGCGGGGTATCTTACAGCACCGCAAAAGGATTGGTAAAGGAACTATTAAGACAGAAACACTACTCGCACTGGATAGAGATACCGGGAATGAGGCAGTCACGCTTGTTCATCGGAGAAATATCTAGAGCAAGGACCAACGAAATGCTAAAGCTGAGCAGAAAACAGCTGAGGTGTGCAGTGGGAATATTAACAGGACACTGCACACTAAACAAACACCTAACCAATATAAGGGTGAAAGACAATCCAGATTGCAGGATGTGTGGTGAAGAGGAAGAAACTCCCCACCACATCTTATGCGAATGCCCAGCCCTAACGGCAATGAGACTAACACACTTCGAGGGACCACTTTTAACCCCGGAAGAGATAGCCAGAGCTCCCATAAACTGTATACTCGCCTTCTGGAATAGAACGGGTCTTATGGAGTAATGAGACTATGGGGTACAATAAGCTTAAGCTTCAGTAAAGCGGGTAGTTTAAACCGCAACCCGTGAGAAATAAAAAAAGGGGCGGTACATATTCCAAAGGGCACACATAAAAATTCGTATATGTTACCCTCAAAAATAAATCTTAAATATTTTTGGTGTTCTTTAGCTATCGGCACAACAAAATATGCATCTTTTAAGTCAATGGATGCCATATGCGACTCTTTAAAGATATTTTTTACTGATCTAAAATCCTCCATTTTGAAATGTGGGGGTGATATAAATGTATTCAACTGTTTTAGATTGAGAACAAACCTAAAACTTTTGTCTGGTTTTGAAACCAAAGAATATGATGAAATAAACTGTCCTTTTGTGGGTTTACATTTTTGTATGGCGTTAATTGACAGTAGTTTCGTAATGGCCGTCTTATATTCCGATGTTTCTGCAGGTAATAAGAATCTTGGTTTAGGTATTTTGTGTTGATATGGAGTACTATCAAAAGGAATGTAATATCCACTTATGCAATCTATTATGTAAGGATCTGAAGTAAGTTCCTTCCATTTCTTAACAAAATTCCTAAGCCGTCCTGCGTAAGATTGCTCTACCTTTAATAGTGATGTTTGTTTGCTTGAACCTGCTTCCTGGATTTCCATTGTTGACTTCTGTTCTGCTTCCTGTCGTGACTGACATTTTGTGTGCAGTTGAACTCCTGAGACGTCTTGAAGCGAGTCCATGAGAATGGGCGCTCCTTGTTTAAATAGGTCCTTCGAGGTTTATTAGGAAGCCCTGGTTTGAGTGTCGCCTTTAATTCCATACTTGATTTCTTAATGTTAGCTGCTGTTTTACATTGTTCCGAAAAATCTGCGCTGAAGAGAAAACTGTCAACTGGGCAATTCTTTGCTACCTGTTGCATAGAGGTATCCAATTTCGGGTAGATTTGATGGCGACGATGTTGTGACATGAGAAAATGTGCCTGAGTTATATATTTGGCAGAGTCAACCATTTGTGGCAGAATTTTTTCCCTAACACTTTGCATCTCGTCCTCTAACATTTTATTTGCTGAGACACCAAGTGCAGCCAACCCTGTTCCCAATTCAGTCTGAATATGAGCCACAACAGCCAGCGTCCTTTGTTAATTCAGTCTGCGATAATAATAACCGAAGTTCGGGATTAATTTTGGGTGCATTCACAGCCGGACAGTTGTCCGGAATTGCCCATTTCTTTTTTTAGTTCATCCTTTGTTTCAGAAGTTAATCCATTTATTAAATAACTTGACCAGCGGGAAACTAAATCTGTATTGATAGGAATACCTGTGAGGTCACTGGTATTAGGATCGACACCTAACATGTCTAGATATTCGGGCCGATTTGTTTTAGCATGATTGCTCTCAGGCTCAGAAACTTTCTCAGAACCCACACTACTCGTTTCATTCTCGCCTAAAAGATAAAAAAGGAAAACTTATTTTATTTATCCTCTGAATTGAAACGAATTATAGAAAAAACCAAGTGAAAATATTTTATATGTGCTAAGGAAACGAATAAGTAACCCTATGTTTTAAGCATACCTTCAATAGCGAATAAACTATTGGTATTGTCTGCTAAAGAAAAGAAGACATGATTAAATGTCTCTTATGCATTTTCGTCAATAACGAATAGACATGATTAAATGTCTCTTATGCATTTTCATCAACGAATAAATCTTTCACTCTGCACTGGAATGTCAAAGGGTGGCGAGTAAGTCACCCTGTTAATTTGTTCTTATCAGTGCAGGTTTTTATTAAAAATTATTCGCGTTGGAATTTTCTGTCGGGACGAATAAGTCACCCTGTATTTGTCTATTTTAATAACGCAGATTTCTTTCTCCAAACATCCACATTCCAGCCAACATAACACTATTTTTAAATTTGCCGAGTTGACTGTTTTCGTCCAAGTTATACCGATATCTAAATTCGTATTAAATAGTAATTAAAATATTTACTTACTTGATGAACTGGAACTTTTCTAATTTAGCCATTTTTCTTCGAATTTTTAATAGACGAACACTTGCTTTTCGTTTTGGCATCTTGATTTCACAGCACTTGTACACTTGCGTCACTGTGAACACTAAGAAGCGAAATGAATATGGGTTACCCACAGGCAAGAGAGTCCACTTTTTGTTATCTTTAAACTTAGTGTCACCGATCACTCGGAAGCAACTACAGGGTGTTCTACATGGAACGGACTAGGAAGTATAATTAGAACAGGACCTCAACAAAACTATATTTATGATCTCATCCTGACACAGCATTCCCATTATATTTTATTATATGGTGTAGGCAAAACAATTCTCAAAACTAAACATCAAACATTATTGACCCTGACACTATATACTTTTATAAACATATGTTACGATATATTTTTGTTATTATCAATAGAGTTATCTCTGTCTGTCTAGGGTGCACCGCGGGGAGGTTGCCGGTCCTTTGCACCCCTTATTATTATTACTGTTATTATTATTACTATTATTATAAATATTGTTATGAAACCATATAAATTTCAAACAACGCTGACAAAACAACGTCTAACAGTGATTTCACTGTTAGAAACGTTAAATAAATAATTAGTCAACTGTTTATGCGTGATATCCATCTGTGGCTATTAAGAATTATCGTAATTAATGTATTTAAGTTCTAATATCTATGAAATGCTTGGAACAAACATACCTTGTGTAAAATGGCTAATGTGACCAACTGCTAACAAAGACCGATTGAATAAGTGAGATGGACGTAACATGTGACTGTACTGTAGCTGGCTGGTGGGGCATAGACCGACCATATTCTATCACATTTCATCCTAGTTTGCAGCCTTCGCTCGTATTCTTTTTCTAACTGGCCACACTTGGCGCTAAACATATGGTATACAAAGTATATATATTCGAATTCAGGAAAATTTTCTCTACAAATTTTAAATAATATATTTAAAAAAAAAATGAGGTCACGCAAATATTTTACACTTCCAATAGTCTTTGTTTTTTGTGATAACAAATTGTGCAAATACTGAAAAATCCATAAAACTTTTGTTTTTAACATTTTTCGATAACTCATCAAATGAAGCCTACAGGGGGAGGGGTGTCAATATATGAGGAATGACCCAGTACATGGAAAAAATGCCATTGGTTCAGATTCTTATATTTTGAAAAAGAAGCCTTCACTACAAATATTGATGTATTTCTAAATATTACACATGGGAATAATCAAAGTTGTGCTGATAAACGAAAAAAAGGGTTTCATTAATGATTAGTCAAAGTGTGTATTCACTGATTAATATTAAGATTAATAGGTACATTGGAAATATCATCGATTAATGATTAACCCATAAGTTGGAAATATTAATTGATTAACAATTAACCCATAAATTAGAAAAATCAATGATAAATGATTATTAATCAATAATCAGTAACTGAATTTAAAAAAGACGAAAATTCTTTATTTTTTACTTTATTTAATATTTATTTTAACAATGAAATAAATATTCATTGTGAATAAAAAAGAAACCAACAAGACTTAAATTCTCACGAAATAAATGTGTTCGTAACACTTCCATTATTTTCTTATTTATAAATAAATGAAAATATAATGAAGTGATATAAATATAAATACATGCTTAAACTATAAACAATAAACGACGAAACAATAAAAAAACATAATATATAAAATTATGGCCCCAATTTGGAATTTATTTTTTTAATCGTTTCATTGTGGTGTTCTCTTCTAAGAGAATATATCAGCCCCCTATAAGAAAATAGTCTTCCAACGGAAGCAGAGGATGCCATTAGTATATTGATCATATTCATATCATATGGTGAACAAAAAGTTTTACAGATAGTAGTCAGGTGAACAGACACGTGCTTGGTATATGGCCGATCGAATAGTATTAATATTAGGGTAGCGCTGATTTTAATCACTGATTAAAAGAAGCAATCAGTGACTGAAATGCAATCACTGAATGAAAAATAATCACTGATTTATCAAAAAGAAATTAATGATTAAGGGCCGGTTTATCAATACCTGGTTGGCTAAATTATCCGTCAGTTAGTGACTTATCGGCCAATAGAATTTGCCCATTTCACGCTAACCGATGGATAATTTTGCTTACTGGGCACTGAAAAACCGTCCATAAGAATTAAAAGTGCTAGCCTGACTGATTAACCAAACAATGAGGGATTAGTAATGGCTAATTACTTTTAATCTGATTAGCACACCTCTGTCAATTATCAGTCTCACAAGGGGAGGGTCAGATATTCAAGTTTCCGATTCGAACGAAAATTCGTGAGCTTGCAGTCCTCAATACAAACTATTTGTCCAAACAAGAGGACCCACTATTCAAGAGTTCTTAAAAGAAAAGCCTCTGAAAATTTTGTATTTAGCTTATAAGCCGTTGGAATAAAAGACTTGTAGAGAGCCACAGATGGCCGACTGACTAAGGTGCCAGATTCTTGAGTCAAATAGTTTCACTTAGCATAATAATAAGTTTAAGATCAAATAAGCCGACAAATCGACAGGAGTTACTGTTAAACGTTTTCTTTCAATCCACTGGACTCCGCTGCGCCTAACCCGTCAATTGTCACGACGATCTGTTGCGTGGATGATGGGTTAGCACCGTGCACAGGTGTACAGCGTGGGTGCTTTTTTGTATTAATATAAAATAGTCGTTGTTCCGTTTTCATCTATTTTTAGTTTATTTTTTCTTAATAAATATTGTACGATAATTATAATTTAATTTAGTTTCATATTTGTATTTTTTTTACTCTTAAAATATCCGCTATTTATTTCATACAGTTTTTATGTACTCGCATTTACACGCCGTCACAATAAGGTAGTTTTTTGCGACTATTCCCAAATCATCGTGACAGTCGTTTTGTCAAAATCAAGAAGTACGCCATATATATACCAACGCAGCTAATTCTTAATTTCCATCTGCTTATAGTGCTCTTTACTACTTTAAGCAAATAATATCTAACTCTAATGTGTGTACCATTCGAAGTGTTATTTAACATGTAAATCCTATTTCGTAATCGACTTTCTTAAATAATTAGTGTGCGTCTATTACTTGTCTGCTCTCTCGAACCATGGCTTTTTATTCACCAAGATTAGAGGGCCCTCTCCAACGTGGAAGACTGGGAGCTGCATAGTTTACAGGGTGAGTCGCTTTTTCTCTCCATCTCATTGTATATATTGTTTGTTCAATACAAATAGGAAAAATTACGAGTAGTTTTATTTATCTCGCGAGTTTATAAAATTAAATTTTCATTTTTGTTTTGAACACATAAAAGACAGTCGTTTTGATTTTGATTTGAATTGGTGCCACTCAGGAACACTATATCTCTGGATTGATTCTGGGCGACATCATTTTTTTTATTGTTTAATTTTTTTAATACTTCATGCATATGGTAATACAAAAATAGTTAGAAATAAATAGGACTAAATAAAAATTACTTGTAAATGGCATGGAAGAATAATTAATTTATCAATTAATATCAATCTACAGTTTTGAGAATTAAAAAAAAATGCTGACTGTAAATTAGACAAGAACAGGTCATGGACGCAAAATTAACACAAGAGCATTTGATGTCCATTTTTTAATGCTTCAGTCTACACGAAATCGCACTTTGATATACTTTTATACCAAAAATAAGTTACTAAATGTGAGGCAAATTGATGTTAGTTTCAAAACAGTCAGATGAAGACTGAAACTGGCTGTATGGCTAATGGCCTGCCATAAAAAGAAAAAAAAAAAATGAAGACTGAAAGAAGCGGATTCGAATTTAAGGTGTCCTGCTCCTGCAGTAGTTCCATGTTTCCTACAAAACCACAGAAATTGATAAAAATTTGCTATAGCTCATATTAATTGGACTATCGAGCAGTGGAAAAATATTTTCTTGATGGATGAAGCTACGTCTACACATGAGTTGAGGAAAAGTACACCAGTTTTAATCTTGTACAGGGCGTTAGATTGAGAAGTGGCCGAATCATGTTTTGGGGGGGATGTACCGAACTTGTGGAAGTTATTAGACGGATGACAGTTGATCTGTATATTGAACACATCTTACGAGATCATATTTTACAAAATAGACAAATTAATTTTAATGCAGAATAACATGGATCCACATCAGCACAAATAATGAATGAATCCCTGATTGAAAGATTAGACTGGGTAGAATATAACCCAGATTTAAATCCGACAGAACACAAGAGGAATGGATTTTTTTTAATAATACAGATTAACAAATAATGAAAGACCAAGTTTTAAGCATTTGAAATAAATTACCAATAGAATAAATGTGGACAGAAATAGATTTTAATTTGAAATTTTTTTATCTTTTGTAGATAATTCTATTAATTTAAAATGCTATACGAGAGTTGATTCAATTCGACAGGTGTTAAGGAAAGCAAATGATTTACATGTAGATTTCTTATGTGGAGTATTAATGAAGTTTTTCACTACACGTGGAGTGGGCATAATCCACACACGTCATTATTCGCTTTCTTTTTAACGCCATTTCGACTAAAAAAAATTAATTTCATTACTTAACCTATACTATTTCGTTTGAGGTGGCAGTATGTATACTTCAGAAGTAAAATTGTACGAATTATAAGTGATGCTTACCTATCCAAATCTGTTGGTTCTGATTTAATAAATACATTTTCAGTTTTATGAATGAATTCTGGTTTGTCCATTTCACATTCTTCCTTTATTTCAGCTTCAGTTTTGATGGTGAATCCTTCAGGATTTGCTCTCATATCATTTACATCATAGCACCCCATTTCATATTTTAATGTCGGTACGAATGTAAATTCTTGTACATCATATAATTTTATCCGGTTTTTATCATCTGTTACTTCCATGTTAGTATCTGTACTCATCATTTATCAAAGCATTTTAATAAATTTAAAAATCCTTATGAATTAAGGAGATATTCTTTATATTATTTAAATTCTGTAATAAAAATATAAATAATAATTAATATACAGTATATTATTACCAATTTTTTGTATCTCTTCAAAATTAGTTTAAAATGCAACAACTCACAAGGTTCAATTCCGAGTTGATTTAATTAGTAAAATATTAAGTTTGACACAATATTCTGAGTGAACTAGCTAAGTACAAATATACTAGGACACAAAAAAATTTTTCATCTAGGTACATTACACTGGGACGAATATTGTGCATGTTAGATTTTATTGACCTAATAATAGGTGCTTTCGTTTTATCCCCCAGTCTTAGCTAACTTAAGCTGTTTTACGATTTCGAAGACTATCAAAAGAAATTATTATTTTATTTGCGCAGCATAACCATAAAACAACTTAGCCTATCTATGATTGGTGGTAGAAAGGAAACAACCATTATGTTATACATCTACTTCCCTAGTATTTAGACAGCTTACCAGTATCAATAATATTAAGCACCTTTCAATCTGCCTGCTTCATGGAAAACATCACAATTGTCTTATGGTGCAATCTACCGATTTTATCGTTGTTAACTTAAAAACCCAACCAAATTTACCATGCCTAAAAGTAAAATGCATATTTAACGAATAATCAGATTAGACCACACATACATGATAATTTAACTGGATTTTTTGGCGTATAACCTCACTTTTTCTTTACTTTGGTTAAAGACAATTTTTTACTATTTTATCCGTAAAATCATGAGTAATCTTTTCCAAATTCTGATCTACATCATTTTTTAATATTTGTTCAGAACACCCCTATTTTTGTAGTATAAAAATATGATCTTTATTTTGGAAAATCATAAATAAATTAAATAATTAATCTGAAGTAGACAACTAATGAATGACAATCATTATCACAGTTTATGAACCGTGGACAATAATGACATTTGTCTAGGAACCAAACACCATAGAAAAAATCTATGCCAAGCACGGATTTCTGAAAGGTAGCTAGAAGATTAGAGGTCGCAGTTGACCATTTTTTAATTCAAAATTCCAATCGTATTTATCCCAGAACCGCTAGTGCAAAAACGTCATTTTTTTCTTAGAACTAAACTTTTTACTCCTGCTTTAGACGAGAAGTACAAATTTTTGCAGCTTTGGGTAGATCGAAGTACCCAATAAAATAGATATTAGTATTATTAATATTCAAAACTTATAAGCACTGGCGAACAGGCTTAGAATTAAGTTTATTAGATTTGTTCCCTTTGACTAAGTTTTACTCTAAACAAGTAATTTTTACCGGATTATATTTCGGCGCCTAGTCCTATGAGATAACGAGTTCGTTATTTTACCACACTTTTTAAAGAAGAAGAATTCTCATAATAGGTTTATCTCTGTGCTGCTCGCATACAACTTCATTCATGTTTGTGTGCGTTGTTAGAATCACACTACAATTTGACAAAAAGAGAGAAAACCACTAAGAAAGTGAAAAACGTAGGAAAATGGGAAAACGCAAGAGGTCACAGTCCAGAGAAAGAGACCTAGAGAAAAGAATCATGAGTCTGGAAAGATGGGCGCTACAAAAATATGAGAGCCCAGAAATAACGGATGAAAGAGTCACGTAGACCACAAAAGTGTCTACCCGGAACCTCTAGGGCACGTATCCCAGAAGGTGAAACTTCTAGAAGCCCAAGTAGGACTTCTAGAAGACGGACAAATGACAGACCAAATATTAGAGCACGTAGCTCTTCAAAATCGACTAGGGAATCTCGCAGATCCCTAGAATTTACAAGTAGGTCTTTTAGAAGTCCAAACAGCAGAGCACATAGCTCTTCAAAAGCAAATAGAGAATCTCGCAGATCTCTTGAAGTTACAAGAAACCACCCGGAAGAAGCCTCTCATCCAAAGAAAAGGTATAGATATGCGGTCCAGCCGCAAAATGTTCAAGTAGAACAGACGTCAGAAAGAGCAAGTAGCTCAAGAGTAACATCATATACATCCAGCAGATCCGAAAACGAATCAGACACCTCACTACCTGAGATAAATACAGATTCGCAGACCCTACGGAATATTGAATCAATATGTGAGCAAAGTGGGGAGAGAGAACAAGACTACAAGTCTGGAGCGACCTGTAGACCCTGAGTTACTTTCCTATTTACGGGCAGACCCCTCAATAAAAATCAAAGAGGGTGAAAAGCTACACCCGGCCATAGCTACAAGGTGACAGCATATACTACAAAATGGATGGGAAAAAGAGTATGCTGAAGAAATAGCAAACAAACACCCTAAACCATCAAATTGTAAAGGACTAGCAGCACCTAGTCTTAATCCAGAAGTAGTACTTTTAGTAACGGAAAATAATAAGAAAAAGGAGAAAAGACTAAGCCAGATACAAAATTACGTGGGTGCAGGTATGACAGCCTTAGGGTGTGTAATGAATGATCTAATTAAAACTAACATTGATCAAGATAGCATCAGACTAGAGCTCCTAAGTAACTCTAGCAAAATGTTGGCAAATGCCCACTACCTGCTATCATTGGAACGGAGATCCAACATAGCTGCATGCCTATCAAAAACAGCGAAAGAAATAGCTTTCACCAGTCCCATAGATGAACTCCTTCTTGGCAAAGAATTCGGCGAAAAATACAAAAACCTTAGGATTATGCAAAAATCAAGCATGGACCTAAAAGCAGCACCATTACCTAGTGTAAAAACCCCCTCAGTGTACCCATCTAAGAAGGCCACTGTAAATCATCAAGCTCGGCCTTTAAACTTACGAGGCCCAGCTCCCATGCTGAGGAATGGGAGACAGAGAGGGCGAATACCTCAAAACCAGACCCAACACAGACCAGTATACCGAAGCTACATGAACCAAAAAAAGAAACTAGAGGTAAGTATAGCGGGTAGATTAAAAAGTTTTATGAGAAATTGGGAAAAGATTACTAGCAATAAGATAATCTTAGAATGGGTCAAAGGGTATAAACTCCCCTTTAATCCAAAACCTACAGGTAAATGCCTAAACCTCCCAATAGCCTCCCAAAACTCTTGTCAAACTTTGGAATGTATCCAAAACTTGCTAGATCAGGGAGTGATAACTAAAGCGCAACCAGAGCCGAAACAAATCCTATCTCCATAGTTTATCTCATTGAAACCAAACAAAAAACGTAGATTTATCTTCAACCTAAAAAAGACTTGATACATACATAAGATCGGTACACTTAAAAATGGAAGATTATCGTACTGCCATGAAACTAATTTACCCTAATTATTTTAACCATAGAAAATTCTTTAGATTCGAGAACAATGGCACATTTTTTGAATTTACTTGCCTACCTTTTGGCTTGTCATCAGGGTCATATATATTTATAAAGCTGATGAAACCCGTCCTAGCAGAACCCAGGAAAAGAGGCATCACGTGCTGCCTTTATTTGGATGACTTTCTCATCCTAGGGGTAGATTACGAAACGTGAAAACCACACAATACAAACTACCAGCTTCTTAGAATCTTTAGGTTTTATAGTCAATTATCAAAAAAGCAAATTGTGCCCGGCAAATGAGCGCCAATATTTAGGTTTTATTTTTAATTCCGTAAACAGGTCAATCAGCCTAACGGAAGAGAAGAAAACAAAAATTTTAAAATTAATGCAGTCTTTCCTGACCATGGAAGTTTGCACTATAAGGCAGTTTGCCAGGCTCATTGGACTTTTAATAGCAGCATGCCCAGCCACAAAATATGGCTGGCTTTATACAAAGAATTTAGAAAGGGAGAAAGTGGCTGCCCTTTTGAGAAGCCACCAAGGTTTTAATGCCAAAATGGCCATTTCTAAACTGGTGAAACAAGAGCTGGTATGGTGGGAAAATACCATTCCCCAAGCACAAAACAACATAAGGGACACCTTCCATCTAGAAATATTTACAGACGCAAGCTGAATAGGCTGGGGCGCAATTTATAATAATCAAAAAGCCAATGGCTGATGGACGCCAGAGGAACAAAAACACCACATAAATTACCTTGAAATACTAAGCGTACTTTATGCATTAAAGTCATTTGCAAAACATCTTAGAGGAAAAGAAATTCTTCTAAGAGTGGACAACACTACAGCTGTGTCCTACATTAACAGAATGGGTAGCATAAAATACCCAACTCTGCATTAGCCAAAAGGCTCTGGCAATTTTGTGAGGAAAGAGACTTATGGATTCAAGCAGTCCATATAAGCACAAAAGACAACTTACAAGCGGATAAAGAATCTAGGAAACTACCACCCGACACAGTATGAACTCAGTATAGAGGCTTTTAAAACAACTGTTGTGAAATTTGGTCAGCCATCAGTCGACCTGTTTGCATCATACGCTAATACTAAGTGTAAAAAATATATTTCATGGAGAGTGGATCCTGGCTCGATAGGCATAGACGCCTTTACATTTAAGTGGGCAGATACCTTCTTTTACGCCTTTCCCCCATTTTGTCAAATACTCCGAACCCTTAATAAAATAATTACAGACAAAGCCAGAGGGATAGTAATAGTCCCACAGTGGAGAACCCAACCATGGTTTCCCATATTTGAAAACTTACTTGCACAACCACCATTAGTTTTACCACATAATAGTTTGCTGTTTCCTTTTAGATCGTCATCAACAACGAATACCATCCTGATGGCTGGTCAGTTATCAGGACAGCGCTTCTACAAAAAGGGAATCCCCACGAAGTAACATTAATCATGCTAGAGTCCCTAGGAAGATCTACCTTAAAACAATATGGAGTGGCCTACAAAAAGTGGGGGCGGTTTTGCAAGAATCATAACATAGATGGCTTCACTGCAAAAGAAAGTGATATCCTAAAATTCCTAAATCATATATACCAAACAAAAAAAGGTTTCCTTTGGAACCTTTAATACATACTGTTCATCATTAGCCCTCTTTACTGGTTGTGAGATGGAAAGAAGCCCAAACATAAGAAGATATCTTAAAGGTATATTCAGATTACGACCACCAACTAGAAAGTACCAATCCACTTGGGACCCACAAGTGGTGTTGACCTATTTGGAACAGAACTACTCAAATGAAAATCTCTCACTCCTACAGCTAAGTAAAAAGACAATCACCCTCCTAGCTCTTGCATCGAGACAGCGCCTGCAAACCCTAGCTAGAATAAGAGTAGAGAACATAATTATTGATGTACGAGGAATTCAAATTTTAATACCTGATCACATCAAGACAACTAGGATAAAGAGTGACCAACCATGTCTACAGTTACCTTACTATACCGAAAAACCTGAGATCTGCCCTGCTGGTATCCTCGAAACATACATAGAAAAACCTCGGGAAATACGAAATGGCACAAGAATTTTTATTCTTATCTACTAGAATACCCTTCAATGCAGCAACCACAAGTACAATTAGCAGATGGATCAATCCTACCTTGAAGGAAGCAGGGATAGACACAACAATTTTTACAGGGTATTCGATAAGACATGCAGCTACGTCAGCCGCTTGCAGAAACGGCCTGACCCTAGAAGCAATTAGGGGAACTGCAGGGTGGTCCAGAAACTCAAAGATGTTCGCAACATTCTACAACTGCCCAGTAACAAACAGAGTGCTTTACAAATGCAGTGTTTAAAAAATAACAGAAAAATAACATAACATAAAAATTTATTTTCCAGTAAAGTAACACTGAGGGAAGATTTTTGCAGTGACAGCCAAAAATCGAGCTACAGTAGCAAGAAACTCTATTTGAATAGGCACCAGCCAAGAATTTTACTAGGGCAGTAAAACTCGTTTTGTTAAAGTTACTTTACTACGACCGTAAAGTTACTTTATAAAATATTTTTCATCTAGCCACCGAAAATAAGCTTTACTGTTATAGTAAAGTAATATTAGTGTAATAAAGTGACATAACACTAGTATGTAAACAACCTGGCTACCGTAACACCAGTTCTTTTTATCCTGGCAAAGATTTTTACTGCCGCTTAATATCTTTATTACTATTGCAGTTGATCTCTTTTTTTGTTGCAGTAAAGATATTTATTAGCTGAAGTAAAGTATCTGGCTACGACAGAGTTAATTCTTTTCACTTACAGCAAAAATTTTTTTACCGCTCCATGATTTTTCTGGTATTGTAGCAAAGAGTTTTGCTACCATTGCGAGTTTTTTTTACTACTGTAGTTAATTACTTTTTTATTGCAGCATACATGCTTTCCTAATTTAGTAAAAAATTAGCCTGTCGCAGAAAATGGATTCTGTCATGTCAAAAAGTTTTAGATCAGTCACAGTAGAATTTCTTACTTAGAAAAGAAAGGTCATTTTGCTATTATTAAAAAGCATATCTGCTGTGGGAATAAACATTTTTTGCTGAAAAATCGACATGGAGACGCGTGTAGCTCAAAATGTTTATATGTTTATGAAATTTTCTCGGATAGAAATACATATATTTAATGTTTTACAAGGAAAATAATGTTGTTATAAAGTTATTTATTTTTTATTAATTAGTGTTTATCTTTGCCAATTTTCTTAATTATCATACACACAATTTTTTTATCAAAAATTATTTTACCTCGAACAAATTTCAAAATTTAAGAAGATATGCAATTTTTCCGGAGCAATTTTTATGCCATCATGCCATCATTTCCTCCAGAATAAATTCATGTTTTCCTAAATATTTACATTTTTCGAGAAAAAATGTATTTTTTTCTAAATTGCTTGTTATCATAATTATGAAAATTGACAATTACAAATTAATATTAATTGATGATAAACTAAATAAACATTATAACAAAACTGTTTATTAAATTTATTTGTATCCGAGAAAATATCATAAGCAAACATTTATGAGCCACCTCCTGTATAGTTTTCAGCAAAAAAATATTTATTCCTAAAATAACATTAAATACACATTCCTGTCTAAAAAAATCTACTATTAGTGATCTCACATTTTCAGACACAAAAAATTCTGTGAAAGGCCAATATTTCACTACAGGTGTACGGATTTTTTTGTTTGTAATTTAAATTAGGTTTTAAAGATTTTTTATGTATTCGAACAAATCAAACAAATGAACCCAGTGAGGAGTTACCTTAGATACCAGCAAATTCACGTATTGCAAAAACTTCATCAACTGCTTCCAGTTGACACACTTGTTCATATTGTCTGTCATCGTTTTCACCATTGAAGAATTTTGTATCTCCCTCACTGGGTTCATATGTTTGATAAGCTTGGAAAATAAATGTTAGCCATAATGACTAGACAGGTAGTTCACCTTTAGATGATATGAAGAACTTTCTTTTCTAAGAAAATATTTTTTTTACAAACAAGCGATATAAATGAATAAAGAAAATTAAACTTCCTAAACATGAAACTGCAAGCAAAAAACTGGTGTACCCTGGAATGCACTGAAAACAATAGTCAAGGATTTAGCATAAATGAATAGAACCAATTAAAAAATAAACATTTATTTTGATAATAAATTAACAGCCCTTTCTATAAAAGTAAAAAAGTTAGGAAACAGAAAATAAACGGAATTTAAAATCAGTCGTCTTTTTGCCCTGGCAATTTTTAAAACCGCTTTGAAATCTCATCAGCTATTCGCAAAAATCAAACAAATGCATTACTCAGGGATCCATCTTGGATACCAACAAAATTTATGTGTCCAAATTATCACTTTTGGCTATATTTTCTGTCATCACATATATTGGTAAACTTTGTAGCTTCCCTGAGTCATTCGTCTGATTTTTGCGAATAAGCTAGTATTTCCGAGGAAGCTGCAGCATCTGGCCTCCAGGAAACATTACAATTAAGATATTCAACAGCACTGGTCAAAACACTTCATTTCAAAACATGTTTGCACACATTTTTTATATTCCAGTACTTCCTTTCTTTGTTTTTTTTATTGGTTTTCAATGCTCTTTAAATTAGTTTAGTATTTGTCGAGGTATTTGTATTTGAATTTAACAGGTTTAACTATTTTCTTATAAGATCAGCTGATTGTCACCAAATATAAATAAGTTCCTAAATTGCAGTTGTCACCGCTTCTATATATCCATTCCAGAAAATAGGTACTTAAGTAGATTTACCTATGCCAATAAAAATAAACCAGTTACGATATATCCCCGTATGCATGGGGTTTACGAAAGGACAAAATAGGTAGATATCTATTAATATTTTTCTAGGAAAAGTCATTCTTTAAAAAGTCATTCTTTATAAAAAAAACTTGCTTCTTTAAAAAAATATCACTTACGTTGAGAAATTTTAGGTTTTTTATAAAGGGTGCTCAAAAATTATAAAAACATAAAATAACATTAAGAGTAAATTTCTAATTTTCAGAGTAAAATATGAAATAAAAAAAGTTATTTAATATTTAGTAAGCACCCCATGTAAATACAAATTTTTCTTTGAATATTTGTGAAATACTAGAGGTAATAAGAGCGTAATCATATTCCAAAACTGCCAGCTTTCGTCCTTATCAATCTTATATTCATTATTATTTTTTTCCACTACTCTAGATAGTGAGTAGGTATTTTGGAATGAAAAAAAAATTGGAAAATTATATGTAATATGTAATCCGGTAAGAAAGGTTTAGCTATAAAGGACAAAATGCGTATCAGCTCTAATACAATATATTTAAAAATGTGATTTAATTTTCAATTTACAAAAAACAAAATATTAATTTGGAATCTTGAACTCTGATTGCCCATATCATGTTTCAAACAACTTTTTGATTTAACATTTCACGTCAAAATAAAAAATAGTTTATTATTAAAAATTCTAACTTAAATGTCAAAGTGAGTCATATTTTCTGATGAAGCAAACATTTTTATGTAGAATGACTATTTTCTGAAAAAAACGAAGGTTTTGACATTTTAATCTCTCAAAACTCCATTCGTAGACATATCGTGGTTACTTATATTGAGAAGAAAATTGTTAAACTAATGAATCCAGCGTAAAACAATGATCGAATAGATTATAAACGAGTAGATGAGATGTCAAATTTTTAATTTTAAAGTAGAATTATTTTTAATTTTAACCAATAATCATTAATAATACACCATTAAAAAAATACAAAGGAGAGAACAAGATCGTTTTGTAAACAAAAAAAGTTAATCTCGCTAAGCCACACACGCACCTGCGTAATCTGAACAGAGACGTGGTTGTCTCTAATCTGGGGTCTTTATGTAAGTTGAGATCGGTCATTAATTTTGTTAGTATGAAAGGGCCGATATATGATAGAATTAACGTCGCGGTTTAAAAACCAGTAGCAAAAAAACGACTTACCAAAGTCTTCTGTGATTTATTTATAACACAAAAAATAAAGGTTAGATATGTTTGTAAGTCATCAAGTCTTTCAATCTCACTTCGTATCATAACATAAATAATACATACTATTTGAATGCACGACGCCATAAGGTTTACCCTTTAAATCCTAGCGAAAAAATGGCAGCAAAGAAGCAACAAACTCAACTTTCGATGTTCGACGCTTGGGTCTAAGCTGCCCGATTGAGCCTGATTGGTATTGCGATGGCGTAACTCAACACAAAACTTTGCTATTGTGGAAAATTTTTTTATCTATCACAGTAAACTTTTCTTTATATTTTTTTCTTTTTAATGGTTGCTAAATGCTTTGCTCTAGTAAAGCAAATAATAAAGGCTGAAAAGTACTTTTTAAGGGCTAATAAAAACACGCAGTAAAGTGGTCTTGTCTGATCTAGTGAACAGACACTTCTAATCTAAATAAAATTATTGCTACGCCAGTTAAAAAAATCTTAGCAAAGAATTCTTTGCTGGAGCTTTTCTCAGTGTAGGTACCCATAAGAAATAATGTCAGAAAGTAAAACAATTTTAAATTCTACCTGCTTTAGAGCGGACCAAATTTTTTGCTGCACAATTTTCATACGTCTGCTTTAAACAATGTCATGTTTCTCTCTATCTTAATATAAAGCAATATGCTGCATTTTGAATTGACCTGTGTAAAAAGTGATTAAAATATACACCACATTATACTGCGTTCATTCATACGAGCACATAAAAAACTGTACCTGGGCTCGCAGAGCTACCCTATGTCGACCGTCTATCTTAAATATAACACATTATTATTTTTAGGTAAGGTTAAGGAAATGTCATTAACAATTAGGTTTAATACTTACATACTAATATTAGTCGTCGAAAACACAATTCAATTTATATTAAAACACAGTCTACAAACGTCCAACTACTACCGATGCAGATGAAATAAAATAAACAATGAAAATTGATTTAACAGTTATCAGAACTTTACGCTTGTGTATATCTGCCTGCCGTTTGCACCAATCATCTGCGCGCATTTTGTTCCCTATCCTGGTTAACGCTGCAAAGCTTATGTGAACAGACTTTAGTATCAAAAGCAATAAACTGTTACAATTTATAATAATGTATGCACAACTTACCCTCTTAACTAGCTTAATGAACTAGCATGGTTGTCACAAACAGGTGTGTTTCTATTGTTGTCTCCGTGAGTGATGTTCACTGTGGTGAAAATGATATGCTTAAGTTTTGGGAAGGACCGTTCGACATCTATTAATCTAATACAGGTATACTTAAAATAGTATTTGCACGCACTTAAAGGATCTGGGGCTGTACCATCAGTATCACCACAAAATTGTCTTAATCTGGTAAAACCGATGTCTTACTTTAATACACGTGCGAACTTTTTTCTAATGGGCACATTTTTTGCGTCACTTATAGAGTGTAGCAGTCGATTTACTTCATCCACTATTTGCAGTGACTCGGCTAACGACAACGAACTATTTTGTAAATTTTGTATAGCGTCATGTAGTATTTTATAGTTCTTGTGAAGAGTTTTTAAAGCTGTTTCAATCTTCGAATTTATCTGGCTCTCCTTAATAGCTGCAGCCTCGTCAAAATTGAATTGTAGTATCACAGTTTTTATTTGTTGTAAATATTTAGCATAATAAAAATCTGCCTTTAACTATGTTCCCTAACGTGTAAGAATCAGCTGTGGTGGTTTGGGAATGGCGGGACACTTACTGTGAAATGCGCGAAGACGTTTAGGAGATTTAAGAAACACTTTTTTCGTACTTGCTATAAATTCATCTACCTCTGGAAAATTTTGTAAAGATGTAAAGAATGGCACTTTACACGTAACATGTGCCAACCTACAACCGTGTTCTTGAAGATAACGGCCTACCAAACGCATTGTCGCGGCACCATCGGTCACAAACATCAACACTTGACTTGTTGACAAATCAAATTTTTCTAACGTCTTCAGCACCACCCTAGTAATTATTTTGCCAGTATACTCAGTTAGTCTTTTGCTAGTTAGTAATAGTGGAAGTGTCGGTTTAAGAAGGTCCAGTACACGTACTATAACATTTAAAATATAATTTTTTTACCATCTGTCGTCACGTCAACACATAACCACAGCTGTGTATTTTTTAATGCACATTTGATCTTATTTACATCTTATGTACAGTCGTGTGCATATTGTCATTAGCACCTTAAAGTTCAATTTCGTTTAATGCGTGTCAACCAATTAGGATGGCTATGTTCCGACCGCAGTCGAAAGCGTGCCGATTGCCGATACAAATTGTAAAACTTTACAGATCTACATAAATGTTTAAAAGTATTGTCTCTGCTAAACTGTTTGCTTTTGTTTATTCGAGATGTTATAATATGAATCGGAATAAAAATTAGTTTCTTAAAATTTTAGAAGGGTAGGTATACTGAAATTAAAGGTAATCCATACCCAAATGTGTATATGTGTTTGTTTAAATTTAATTATTATAAAGAAACTCTCTTATAGTCGGTGGTATCACTCTGAAATAATTATTACCAGTAGAAATAGAACCAGGAATTGAACAACTTGACTTTTTTATCACAGCGCACAGATTTAAACCGACAGTGTAATGGGCGATTGAGGACGTCGAGCTGATTCCAAAACACTCCCATATGTGCCCTCAATATTCCTTCGTTGATCTACAGCGGATTTCCTAATTTCTTCAAAATTTTTGAGACGTCATATTTTTTTAACAGTTTTATCCAATTAGTTAAAAAAATTGTACACAAATGTCTTTGGTATTCCGGCGTACACGTAAAAATACTGTGTTTTAAAAAATACAGAATTGGAGTGGGGAAAATTATGGTTTTGATAAGCTATCAAAAATCGCACTGTATATTTTATGGATACGAAAATTACATAAATAATAAATAATAACAATAATAAAATGTACTTATTGAGGGCAAAGTTAACCTTAGAATTATGTATCAATAACAAACAAAATACAATACAAATTTTTGGCACTATTATAACAGATTTTTTTTAAATACCATTGATTATTGAGCAACATCAAATGGTAAATTTATTTTCTTAATCACTGACCTTATTTAGATCAATAAGAAGTGAAGCTTTAAATGAATTACAATACAAAATTAAATAAGAAAATAAGATTCCGTTAGATAAGTATGTTATTTTTTTGGATCCATTCCCGCACTTTTAGTATTTTGTATTTTTTAATTTTGTTTAATGAATGAGCCTCTAGTATATTTCAAATATTATTCATATTACATAAAATTTTCAAAAATTTTTAAGTTTTAAATATTATTAATATTGCTTGTTTAAAATAAAGAACAGTGTAATTTTTAATTCGTTAAATGATACCGCACAAAATCAAAAAATCAACTTAGAAAATTCCCTATACATCAGTACCGATTAACGAAGGACATCACGGAGCAAATATGGGGGTGTTTTGAAATCGGCTCCACGTCCTCTATCTCCCATGAACTATATAAATATATGAAATTGACCGAAGTAATTAAATTAAAATTATTAAAATGGACAGAAACCAAACCAAGGAAATGATATTGGGTTGTTACTTCAAAATTATCAAAAAAAAAATAATAATAATAATAAATAAACAGCAAATTAGATTTATTTATTACTTAACAATAAAAGGAACAACAAAGGAATAAGATCTTAACAAAATTAAAAAAGTAGTTAAATCAACACAATTATTCACACGCAGTGAAGAATATTTGAGGAGCAGACTTTCTGTTATATGCATTTTGTCCATTATTTTAAGTTTTCTACCGAAGGTGGAGAGACAAATTATCAATTGCAGGCGACAATCTTATGTAGAAAAGGACACAAAAATGCACTTTTCCCATGTAAAGCAATTCATGAAAACGCCATGGACATTCTATGTGTAGCATGCCCAACGTTGAAAGACAAACTAGCAGCAGTTTGTCCTTTAAATGTGGACTGACTGTCATTTGATTGTCGTCGTCTACCCAGAAATGAAGAAAATGTTGTCTAAAATGACCAAAATAATATTGAAAAAAATAATGGATATCGAAGAAGATCACATATTATGCGACTGTAATAATACGCTGTTTTTTACAATAAATAAATAATACTTTTCTTTCTTATTATGTTTTTTACAGCTCCATTACCAAGTCAGTAAAATTATTTTGTGCAGCCAAAAAAAATTCAAATTGACAAATTAAATGCAATTTGCCCATCACATTTTTGAGTTTATTTGGAAAATGATCAAAAAGATATTTTTTACATCTAGGTGCGATGACTATGTGATTTTTGTTGCATTTTTTTCCGAAATTTACTTTCTGGATAAATTAATCCACAAACCTGTCATAGATTTTCTTTATTTCTGAAAATTACAAATAATGGACAAAATGCATATAGAAAGTCTGCTCTTCATTTATTCTAAAATGAACTCAAACGTGATCATAGTTTTGTAGTATTTAGGCACGTTTAAACACATTATAGAATACAAATTTTACTATACAGAGTGGGGCACGTAAAAGCCCCCCCCTATTTTGTTTATTTTTGACATTTTCAAAAATTTCAAAATATTGCCCCAGTATTTACCGAAATTTTCAGATTTTCTAAGAAAAGTGTACTATCTACAGTATGTCCACGGTTAGAGTGGATAAGAGAAAAAACTTTTTTAGTTCTCATTTTACACGGAAAATTTATTCTTCATAAAAAAGTTTTGCTTTTGTTTAAAATAGGATTGTCATGGAGTAAGTTAACATGTCATGTACAGGGTGTTCAAAAGAAAATCTGAAAATGATGTAGAGTAAACTACGTTCAATTTTAACGATATGAAAAACTGTTACTAAGAAAAGTTGTTTAGAATTAAAATTTGTCAGAATTCCAATTTGTTTATAAATCGGCATAATTTTACTATTTTGAAAATGAAAAGAAAAACTGTATAACTGAAAAGTTGACAGTTAATTAGCTGTCTTATTTAATAATTTTTGTAAGAAGAAAATTATTTTCATTTTACCGGCAGTTTTACCGCATGATACCACTTGATACTTATAAAATTTTTAAAAAAAAGAATCGGGCAGATTTATTCACAAATTGGAATTCTGACGAATATTTTAATTTTAAACAACTTTTCTTAGTAACAGTTTTTCATAATGTTAAAATTGAACGTACTTTACTCCACATCATTTTCAGATTTTTTAATTTTCTGAACACCCTGTACATGACATGTTTACTTACTCCATGGCAGTCATATTTTTAACATAAGCAAAACTGAAGAATAAATTTTCAGCGTAAAATGAGAAATAAAAAAGTTTTCCCTCTTATACACTCTAACCGTGGACATACTGTATACAGGGTAGGTCAATAACAAGTTTTTTATCTCTTATGGAACACTTATATATCTCTTAAACATTTTGGGCTTCAAAAATTGATAATGACAAAGTTCAAAGTTATTAACAATAAAAGTTCAAATATTTACTTCTCACTTCCAAATAAATGCCTCTTTTTTAAAAAACACCTGTTACAATACAATCAAAAACAGCAAATATCTTGACATTTATGTCAAACTGAAATTGTAGATGAGTTTTTACAACTTTTATTGTTTCAAAACCTACTTCTCAATTCAACTCGCCGGATTAGTTTTCCGCACACATCGAAACAGTGTACTCACACTCGACGCGCGTTTCGGCAACCAAGTTGACATCATCGGGAGATGATTAAAACTGCAAAATGTGTACAGATATACAGGGTTTTCCATAAGGGATAACATACTTGTTGTTGACCAACCCTGTATACCACAAGATCTTGGTACACCCCTTTATTTCTTCTTTATTTGTTTAAGTAAAAATTTGAAATTTGGCTTAGTTAATATTTGTAGAGGCCCATTTTTTTGACATAAAATAATATTTCCGGCCACTTCCGGTTGCACCGGGATTTATTAAAATTTAGTTATTTTCATGAATTACTTTCTATATTATTTTTGTAATATACAAATGATTCTGAGTACTCTGATGCTACATAATTGCACAGTTGAAAATGATTTTTTTTTGGAAATTAATTTTACATTTTATTTGAGTGCTTTCTCCTAAAAAAAAAATGCTGAAACATTCCTGACAATTATATTATTACTTTATTAAAACAATTAAGCCATCAGACAACTTAAAATAATGTAAACATGATTTTGTGGTAAGCGGTTGTACAGCTAATGTTTTATTTGAAAAATAAATAATTACACCAAATTTCAAAATTTTCCTTCCACAAATAATTAAAATAAAGGAGGAGGAGTTTTACGTGCCCCACCCTGTACAAAGACTAGAAAATAACAAAAAATTTGGTACTTCGACAATTTTGAGATATAAAATAAAATACATATTGAACGAACAATCAGCAAACGGCGGATATACACGATATTAACATTAATTTTAATATCGTGTATATCCACCGTTCGCGTCTATCACAGCTTGCAAAGGCTCATACATGGAGGCTACAAGATTCCCGCAAAAGTTTCTTCTCCTCATATCCTCCCACACTTCCAAGCAATGTTGGTGTAACGCCTCAGTTGTTCGTTCATTTCTATGGTCCCACATCTGGATCATTAAACCCCATAAATTTTCTATGGGGTTTAAGTCCGGGGACCTGGGAGGCCATGGAATACGATTCACGTGTTCTGCGTGCTCAACAAACCAGTTTCTCACAATGTGCGCACGATGTATGAGGCAATTGTCATCAACGAAATTTATTATAGGGAGTTCATCTGCCGGATAAACGGTGCGCACAGAGGGCAACATAACGTCATTTAGCATCTCAAGGTAATTGTGTGAATTGGCCCGCCCCGGAATAAGTATAAGCTCGCCTGGACCACCATCACTCATCCAACCCCATAAATTTACCGTTATGCGACCAGACACTGTGTTCGGTATGACGTGGTTTTCATCATATCGAGTACCGGTTACCCTCCAAAGGGATACCCTACCATGCTGGTTCGACTGGAAGCATTTTTCATCGGAAAATTTTGTCCCCCAGTCGAAATTTAAATATTCCCGGGCAAATGCCAACCTAGCTCACCTATTTTCTTCTGTCAGGAAGACTTTATGTTCTGGTGGCCCATTGTGCAACCCCTCTCTATGCAGCGCCCTTCTTATTGTGCATGTTGATTGGCAAAATTCCGTGTGGATTCAAAACCATTTTGAAGGTAAGAATTTATCATTTGCTGACTTTGAGCCGCATCAATAAGCCGTGGACGGCCCGTACTAGGAAGAAGCAATAAACGATTTTCGTTTGCATGATTCCTTAGCCAACGACTGACGGTCGATCTCTAAAAAGAAGAATGTAATAATTTTTTAAGAGTTCAATACTCTATTTCCGAGAAATATTTAACAAAATTATTTATGTCTTAACGAAATTAATATGTAAAAATGCCTGGTGTGCAATATTTTTTTTCTGTATTGAAGAAACATTTTTAACCAATGCCATTGAATTCAAGCCTTCACATGTTATGACAAAATTTAATGACTCGTTTATTATCAATAATACCAAAAATTGTTTATCGTAAACATAGACTAAATGTCTATGACGTAAATGTTAAGTTTTCAATTTACAGCTTTATTTAAACATTTGGACACAATATTATGATGGATTTTGTATAACAGATCTGATTTATAATCTTTCATCACGAATAAACTTTTCTGTAAAGTTAGAAGTAGAAATGTTGGGGTCCAGTAGACTCGGATCCGGTGGACCGATTTTGCTCATCAACGAAATCAATCTTTTCCTTGACCTCTAGAATGTGTGTACCAAATTTGAAAGCTTTATCTCAAAAACTGTAGCTGCTATCGCGATACACGCACGCACATACAGACATTTTTTTTCATTCTGAAATTTTGTGTCGTCATAATTCGTCGAGATTCGTCCAGAAATGCAATAAAAATTTTAAAAAATTTGAAAACGAATACATACCTTCCTCACTTTGAGGGGTGAGGAAGTAATTTACTAATTGTTAAATAAAGGGTATTGAAATTTGTGGAATATTGTCTGCCTAGGTTTTATCAGCCTATGATGCCAGGGTCGCTAATCACCCTGTATACTACTTATAGCGCGAAATAAACTCTGCTTTTTGCGTATTTCACGGTTCATAAGATTTTGAAATACCTATAACCATCTCGTTCCAAAATAGTTTTTTTCGGGCACAAGTCCGGTAGGTGACTTGTTACAGTCGAGTAGATATTATGGACGAGGCGAAGAAGGAGCCGAGTCCAGAATATCTAAACGAGACTGTAACAACACCTAACGGACGTGTATCGAATAATATTTTATTTTATACAGTCTTTATAATTCTTTTTAAAATGAATAAAAAGCTATAATTATTGACTCGTTGGGTTCATATTAATCCAATATAGGCCCAAATAAAATAAAAATTACTAACTTTAGTTAAGCAAAATATTAAAAATTTTGGAAATAGGAGCCTAATCTATAGTTGTATAACATTGTTCATTTACTAAAGTTGGTAGAAAAGTATGTTTTATAAGTAGAGGTAGGGGTCAAAGTGTTTAATTCACAACTGTGTTAATATTGATCAATATAGGTCCAAATAAAATAAAAATTACTAACTTTAGTTAAGCAAAATATTAAAAATTTGTAGTTATCTAATATTCTTCATTTACTACAGTTGGTAGAAAAATAATTTTACAGTAAAAAACGCTCTATAGCTGCGGATGATTTTCTCCACTAAAATACTTGTCGGGTTGCATTTTTATAGTTGGCTTTGACTTCGTTCTTATGTGTTTCTTTGAATTATGACAGTTACTTTTGTCATAAATTTTGAACGACTGTTGTAGTTAGTGTAAAAATTAACTTTTGATATATTAAATAATTGCTATACCTATGTATGTAAATATTTTATTTCTTATATTTTTAAGTGAAAATGTCAAAAATCAAAACTGCAAAAGAATTGCTTCCTAATAACAATAATATAATAGCGTTTCTAGGCAACACATTACGGTATCAGATACTGTAACGTTCGATTTACCGGCCGCAAACGAATTGGGGATCTAGTCATTTACCGGACAGTATGAAATAAATATATTTTTCCAATATCCACTTAAATTGTGCACCAGTTTATTTAAAACAATGATATCAAAAGCCTGTTCTTTTTAACATTTGTTAACCCGATGTGCCTTATAATACTTGTTAAGATAATAAGAATCAACATCTTAAAAAATAAATAAAATCTGAAGTTGGGGTGTAATAATCTGTTTAATTAAAATGTTTCTTGTTTAAAATTTAGAATATATAAAATAACAGCATAAAAATACCAATATTTACAGAAATGTTTAATTCCCTTCCTATTTGGGATAAAAAAATATTATTTGATGTCGGGTATTCGCGTCAATGTGTGCTTGCATTTTTTGTTTTCTTTGCGACTGCTAGGTCTAATACAAAATTACACACTAAACGACAGGATGACCGCGGATAGGCCTGTGACGTTCTCATCCCCCCCAGTGGGGGAGACCTGCAAATCCATTGCATACGATTTTGTTTGAAAATTGCTAATATGCACACGACTGTACTTAATCATGGAATTTTATGCGAAGCATTAATTTTTTAATAAATGTGTATTTCTTATAAAAAAAAGATGCTTAATTAGTGTAGGGTTTTTAAGTAAAATTAATAAAGTAGCGACGTTAGTTGATTGCCTAATTTATAGGATTTAGAATTTGGTCAATCAATATTTTTTGAAAATTTATTGGAGAATTACCTTAAACGTGTCATCAAATATTATGGCATCATTTTATACATTGAATCATTGACGTTTACTAATATTTCCCAAAAAATGATACACAGGGTGATGTTATACTGAGGGCAGCATTATAAAAATCGAGTCCGGTTCTAGAATTTTTCCAAAGTGAATGATGATTTTGATTGGACTAAAAGATTATAACATTTGTGCTAAATTTAATTCACATATTTAGATCCGTTCCAGAAATATGGCTGATTACAGTTTTAGTCAAAAACCATAAAAAAAATGGTTAACATTCAAGGGTACGTTTGGGGATGTTGTGAACTCAGCAAACTGTTCTCTATCTCCCATTACTTTGTCACCTTAAATCTGGGACACACTGTATATACATAATCATGAGTTAAAGGAGTTTGAAGGCGGCTGGCCTAAGAAATAAGAAGTCTAGATCTCAGCAATTTCTCAAAATCAAATTCCCTGACATTTTCAGGTTTTCCCTTACCAAAATAATTTCTTGACCTTGAGGGAGTTGTAAAGATGAGACAGTAAATGATATGACATCATAAACATAAAAAAGAAAATGACACTAAAATTTCTTCTTAATTTCGCAATTTCAACTTCGATGGTGGTTAAAGGACTAGAACTTTTTTGCTTTAACTACCTTTTTCTTTATGGTATATTTCACTCAGCTTCCTTCTTTTCGATTGGACTCTATTAATTTCTTCTTTCTTTTTCCATGGCTTCTTCTGTATGAGTTTTTTACATACATATTTTAGTAAAGAACTGTCGACTGCAACTTTCAGAACCACAGTTCTTTTTTCGACATTAAAAACTTGTGCCATTAAATGATTCTGATATAGGTTTTTAACCAATATGTTTTCATTTACAGAAATCAGACTCTACCGTGGCATTTCCAAGGGGCATTATTTTATAAATAACCCATAATTCTTTAAATTCTGGTTTATTATCCACCCATGAGAGAAAAGATCTAAACTTTTTTCTGAATTATAATTTTTACAGTTCCCCAAAAAATCAATGCTTGAAATAAAGTTATTATATTGCGTGCTGGCTTTCTCGGCCTCATTGCTCAAAGTCAAATTTTTATCATACTGTATCATACTTTTTGTTTTTTCTTCAGCAACTGTGACTGTCCGAAAGAGTCCTTGGCTTAAAACAAGTAATATGTTTTATCAAATTGTACTTTAAACTACATGTTTAGAGAGTTTTTTAATAGTCGCTGTATAAAACTTTTGGCATTATTTTAAAAAATATTTTCTTTTTCTAAAATTTTAAGACCCAAGTTTTTCCTACTTGCAAAACCAATAGGTAAGTACTTACTTTTTCAAGAGGAGAAATATGTCAGGTTTACTAAAATCCAGCTTAGAAATATTCTTAATTCCAGAGCTGATTTATTTATTTTATATATTTACAGTTTACAACTTTCAACTTATCTATAACAACTTATATTTTAACAGTGTTTGCCTAAAGTTATTTGGGCATCGAAATGACTTAACACCTTCATGTGATTGTAGCCAATTAAATTATTTTAGATAAACAAATAAGTGAAATTAAGTGCAAAATAATGAAAAAAGAGAATAGAAAAATTATTTATACTAACAATAATAAAACAAAATTAAAATATAATTACATTTATTTTTTTAAGTTTATGTTTAACATTCTAAATAATTAAAGAATTGAGAAATATTTTCATTTATGTATGTTAACAGATTTTACATTAAGCTTTAATGTTTTTTAAAAGTCTGATCTCCAATGGTATTAAATTATAAAATACTGGACTTTAATAGGTAGGTACCTAATAAATCTTTTATTTACATTTTTATACTGATAGGAGTTTTTAGATGCTGCTCTGCTACACCTCTTGTTGCAAATTTATTGTCATACTGTTTATCTTTTTTTATAGATGTAAATACAAACATTAAGGATATATAAGCAGCGAATATTAAGAATGTCATTTGTATAGAGTAATATTGTGGATTAATCTATTTTTTTTATTATACATTATTTTTAATATGCTATTCTAGATTGTTTAATTTCTTGAGATGTTGTATAGAGACCAACCCAAACCAGTTACTATATGGGAATAGAGATTCCTCAAGTGTTTTATACACCATTATTAAAATATTTCTGCTTAGTATATCTCTTAAGTTGATAAAACTTAAGTTTTCGTACTCTGTTTGTTAAATAATAAATGTGTTGGGACCATTCCAAATGTTTGTCTATGATTATGCCTAAGTATTTAGTATTTAATTTCATCACTTTTCTTAATTCTGTGTTGAAATTATTTAATTCTATTGTGTTGTAATCTGGACTACAATTTGTTACTGAAAATACAATATATTTGTTTCTTTCAACATTTAATGAAAGATGATATTTATCAAACAATTTTTTATTGTTTGAACATCTTCAATTACATTTGGTCTCCTATCTTCCCAGATTGTACCAGTAAATAACGCAACAGTGTCACCGACATATGATATCACTTTTGCATTTATGTTTAGGGTCCACAATGAATTTATGTATATAATAAATATAATTGGTCCTAACACGATGCCTATGTTACTCCCATATTTATAATTTTTTGCATCACTCAAACTGTTTTTGATTTTCTCATGTTGAGTACGATTAGTTATGTAATTTCTGAATACATCTGATACAATGCCACGAACTCCATAATGTGATACTTCAAGAAGTTTTTCGTGATTCACTGTATCAAACGCTTTCGCTAAATTTAGAAATAATCCCAATATTGCGTTTTTTGTTTTTGCCTAGACAATCGTAACTTCTATTGCTACCACGTACATTGCATCAGAGGTTCCCCTACCTTCAACAAAACCAAAGTGATTTTCCTGTAATACATTATTAATACTTAGGAATTCAGTGAGACGTTCCTTTCAACGACTGGGGCTGAAAACATCGAAATCGATAGATTTATCAGTTTGTCTAAAGTTTATGGTTCGACAATATTTTTAAGCATATTGTTACCTACATTAGCGAAATAGCCAGACGTCGAATCTGACCCTTCGCGCTATAAAACTTTAACTTCCGAGATCGTTTATCCATAGTTCTGCAATACTTTAAGGGAAATGGACGCTATATTTTTAAAATGTTCCACAATATTATAATGTACACCACAGATCCGGGCTCTAGTCATTACTATAATCAGCTATTTGTTTTATGTTATGAAAGGACGCACCATTATTGTCGACAAAGTTAATTTCTGTACTTTTATTGACAGAATTTCATTTGTAGCTGCTGAAATAAATTCATATTTTTTTTGACTTTGCAGTATTTGATTCTTGTAATGTTTTTTGATTTTTTTTAAAAGCATATTTAAATGATTCCTCTATGTTTTATATTCTGTCTTATATGCTTCAGAATAATGTTCCAATAGTTTTTTTTTTAGTTTATCACATCTTAATTGAAATTATTACTCAGAAATTCACGGTTTAATTTTCTGTTTACATAATTTTCCCGATTTTCTGACTTATTAAACTGATTTATAATATTAGAGAAGTTTTAATTTATTTAGATTCATTTCGGCAACTTCTTGTGAAACGTTGCTCTTATCTTTATCCACACTTATATCATCTGAAATAAGGTTTATGGCTACTGTGTAATGGTCTGTTATGTTACAATTATTATGATAAGCACCTGATGTTTTTAATATTATTTCTTTCCCACAAATATGTGATTGAGACAACTTGTGCTGTTGTCAGTTAGATGTGTTGGAATCTGACTGTAAGATTTAAACCCATGTTTAGCTAATGTTGATAAATATTTATTGACTATATTGTTGTTTTCTAAATATTAATATTAATTAATAATTAATAATAATTAATGTAACAGAGATGCACCACTGTCGATGTAAATTTACGTCTGCTGTTCATTTAAATTAAATAACACATATCAGTGTAAACAAAAAAGATACTATTAAAGCACATAAGGAATATTAAAGTGAGACAAATGGAAATGATAAAGACTAGTGAGATATGAACAAATAGACCAGATGTTAGTTACAATTTTTTTTATTTGTGCCTTGATAAGCTGGGTAACGATACAGGCATGGGGATTTGGAATTCATTAGATAATTCGGTATCTAATTAAAATAAATGCACTGACATGCATATGATAATTATTTCTTTAAACATTTCTTCATAGATTAATTAAATAATATGAATATTAAATTATAATAAAAAAGACAGATACATTTAAAAAATAATGTACTATTTGTATATGTGTTATTTTAACAATAAAAAAAGATTATCTTGAAGTGACTAGCTCCGCACCTCAGTGCACACCTAAACATCTCAATAAGGCCATTATGCCAATATTTCAATCCCAAGCCAACATGTTTGAACACACCGGTACATGAACAAATTTGAGTTTGGAATTTTATACACGTTCGGCAAATTTACAGTTTGAGTCTTACATGTGTGTTAAAGAGTGCAATGTCAAGTTTGATAGTTAGGAGGAACACCAGGGTGGGCTTGGATCTGATTGTTGTTAATTACACCTCTACACTCCACACACACAGGAGAGGGTACTTGCATCCAAATTTGCTGAACGTGTATATCGTCTTGTATGAATACTTGAGACATTGATACGTCCCTTACTTCTAAAGTACTTCACTGTACGCCACGTGCTAGCCACAGATCTTAAACTTGCAATGCTACCTATAACACTTTTGAAGGGCACATGCCAGTTAGGACATAGGTATTACCTCATCTGTGTTTTTTTCACCGTCGTTCATTGGTTCTAAAGGGAAGACCATGTGCCAACATGTGTCGGTTAAGATAACTTTTATACTTCGTTTCATATGCACATATTTCGCACTTGTGCATTGTTATCTCTGAGGGATCTTTGTGTTTCAACATGTGCCGGTTGAGAGAATTCTTATGTTTTGTTTCATATGTACACATTTCGCAGTTGTACATAGTAACCTCCGAAGGACTTTTATGGGTCAACATGTGCCGCTTCAGATAGTCCTTTTGTTTTGACTCATATGGACGCAATTCACACTTGATCTCTGATCGATTTTTATGGATTAACATATGTTCCTTAAAATACCACTTATGCTTTGTCTCGAATGTGCATATTTCACACTTGTACATTGTTGTTTCAGAGGGACTCTTATGGGATATCATATGGCCTTTAAGTAATCTCCTATATTTTGTCTTATATTCACATATTCCACACTTGTACATTGTTACCTCGGAAGGATCTTTGTGGCCTAAAATATGAGAGGTAAGACATATTTTATATCTTGTCTCATATGTACAAAGTTCGCATTTGTACATTGTGATCTCTGAGGGATCTTTATGCCTCAATAGATGTGAGATAAGACAACCCTTATGTTTTGTCGCATAAGTACACATTTCACATTTGTACATTGTCACTTCTGACGGATCTTTATGAGTCAACATATGCCTGTTGAGATGTGACTTATGTTTTGTCTCATATGCACACAATTCACATTTGAACACTGTTAGCTCTAGAGGACTTTTATGAGTCAACATATGCCGGCGAAGATATTTTTTCCATTTTGTCTCATATGTACATATTTCACACTTGTACATCGTTATCTCCGAGGGATTATTATGAGTGAGTATGTGCTGGTTAAGATATCTTCTTTGTTTGGTCTCATATGTACACATTTCACATCTGTGCATTGTTACCTCTGAGGAATCCTTATGGATCAACATGTGTCGGTTAAGGTAACTCTTCTGTTTTGCCTCGTATGTACACATTTCACACTTGTACATCATTACTGAAGGGATTTCATCAGTTAATATCTTATCCTTATGTTCAGGATTGAATACTGTGCTAAATAAATTCATCTCATATTGAAATGAACTCATTTCATCGTGGCCCATTCTAATTCCTATGGAAGATTCTGCTAAACTGAAAATTTATAAAATATAATTGTTTATTAGGTAAATTTGAAAGTACGAACTTTCATCATTTATAATTAAAATTTTAAATCACAGTTATATTACAAATATACATAAGTATTTTTTTTTATTTGTACTATTTGAAATCAATCTTAAATCAGACAAAAAATAGGTTTAAAATGTTTGAAAATTGGTATTTCCATTGAACAAACACTAGGTTAAATAAATAAAAAAAAAACAATTTTTAAACAGTTGAAGGTAAGTAATATGTTAATGTTCGGAAGCCTCTACTGCTCTATGTGCCATTAATTAAGAACCACTCTGTATACCCTAATGGAAAAAATTAAAATATTTATTAAAATCACAATTTTTTAAAAACAATTCTGAAATAACGTCGTAAATTTGTGTATGAGTTGTATGAGTTGATATTCTTTTTCTAATAGGCTGGGAAAAACAAAAGGTATAGAAACTTTTGATGGACATTAATAACATTAATAGGTCGCGTGCGTTGATGTCACAACTTTTGAGATCGTAGAAAAACAATTTGTGCGATCTGAAAAACTGAATGTTTGAAGTATATTTTGCGATTTTAAAAATTAATATTGGTATTTAACATCTAAAACGATTCTTATTGTTGTATTTCGTTAACTTTGTGTGCTCAAGATAGAGATATTTGTACTTTAGGGAATTGTATAGCGATGTACAAGTTGGGTACAAGGTAATTTTTCTCATATCGACACCCTCACTGTGGGCTTTATTTGAGGAATTAACGAAAAATGTAAAAAAAAACAAGTTTTATGGGTTTTTCTTAATTTTTAAAATTTGCTATCAGAAAAAAACAAACAGCTATTGGAAATATAACATCTTTGCATGACCTCTGTTTTTTTTAAATGGAACACCCTACATGTTAATCCAAATTTGGAGAGAATGTTTTTCTGATTTCAAATATATAATATATACTTTGTATATGTTTGTTCTAAGAATTTCTGAGATTAGATTCCTTAGAAAATATTATTATTATTATTTTTCGATTTCCCGACTCTGGACAGTCCTCCTGTGGCCTCTGAAGCCTCACAGGAGTCGCGCCAGCACATTAACTACAGCCACTCCCCACATCCCGCAGTTAGTGACTGTAGATTCCAGAATCGTGTGCCCTAAGCAGACGGAGAGAACCCAGAATGACTGCCTTCTACATCTGGCCTGCCAGCATTTTTGGCAGACCGGTATGGTTTTCAGTTCCGAGAGCAGCGTAGGTTTTATCCCTCCGAGTACACCGATTATTAGGACGACCATTTTGACCGAGTGGCATGGGTACAAAACTTGAAGCTCGTACCGGAGATCGCGATATTTGTTCCGTTTCTCCTCTTCCTTCAAGGTGATCTTTTTCTTCGCAGATGCCGAGAACACGATGACATACATCACCTTGAGTTGATGGTCAAGGAGCTCTATGTCAGGCTTATTGGCTTGGATTAGCCTGACAGTCGGGAACGAATAGTTCCAGTAAATCCGGCATTTCTCGTTCTCGAAAATGGACTCAATATCTACGGGGACGTAAGGCAGCACGGGTGTCTGGTCTACCCCGTACGAGTGTCTCAGATGGTAGTATAGTACTCGTAACGCAGCGTTATGCCGGTGGATGTAGGCAGAAATCGCGTATACGAGGCATGCAGATAGTATATGCATGAACGATTCCGGCGCCTAACGGCAGGTCCTGCAGCTGATGTCAGATATCTCTACAAACCACACGAGACAGCGGTAGACCTAGGTGTCACGTCATCTTGGCAGGCCATAATGAATCCCTCGGTCTCCGACTTGAGCCCGGCTGACATTAGAAAGGCGAATTTCAGCTTGGTTGATAAACGCAGAATTTCTGTGTTCTTATAGAAGACACCATAATGAGGTTTATCGATGTGCTACCGAAACAGATTTTCCTGTTCGGCAGCTCTAATTCGGGCTTTCAGGCGATTTGGCTGAAGTGACTGACTACTTCGGCCACCTCGCCTGGTGTCAAATGCGAGATCGAGTTCATCTGCTGCTCTTTTTGCTGCTTTGAACAATCCTGTACAAACTGCAGGAGGGATCTGAGCTTCTGAGGATGTTACATGCCATACTCACTACTACTCTGCCATGCGCACACTTCAGGCTCTCGCCCCCCCCCCCTTCGTTGATGTGAGAGGTACACACGAGGAACGGACGATCTAGGATGAATACTTCCGTGAATATTCATCATCTTGCGGGTATCTCTGTCTAATTGGCGCAGCTCATCTATTGTCCACTTCACTACTCCAACGGAATAGAGTAGGACCGGAACGGCAAGCATGTTGGTCGCAGACAACTTGTTATTCCCCAAAAAGTTCGGAAGACCAAATCTTTCAGAGACGGTGTCTATACTTGCCGCGGAGAGAATCCTTTATTTATTTACATCCTGAATGTGCCTTTGTTGCACACCCAGGTATGTATAGGTCTCTCCGGCATCCAGATGTCTTGGGTTGCTTCCGTCGGCGAGCTGCGCATCTTCAGAGAATTCCCCGCATTGTGCTCTCATGAGCTGGACGACTGCATATTTGTTCAACCTGAACTCCAGACCAATTGCTAGCATGTATTCTTCGACCACCCACATTATTATTATTATTATTTCGGAATATTCGATGCCGAACAGCCCCCAGGCCTCCGACGACTCACGGGAGTCGCACCGGCGCACCGCCACTCCCCACATCTCGCAGGGTTAGTGACTAGATACCAGAATCGTGTGCCCTAAGAAGACGGAGAACCCAGAATGACCGCCTTCGGCATTTGGCCTGCCAGACACTCGGCTGATATTTGGCAGGCCGATAAGGTTTTCAATTCCGAGAGCAGCGTAGGCTTTATCCCTCCGAGTACACTGATAATTAAGACGACTATTTTGACCGAATAGTCTGAGTACAGCACATGGAGCTCGTACCGGAGTTCGCCATATTTGGTCCGTTTCTCATCATCTTTCAAGGTGATGCTTTTCTCCGCAGGTGCTGAAAACTCGATGGAATGCATCACCTTGAGTTGATGGTCGAGGAGGACTATGTCAATATCTCCGGGGACGTAAGGCAGCACGGGTGTCTGGTCTACCCCGTACGAGTGCCTCAGATGGTAGTTTAGCACTCGTAATGCCGCGTTATGTCTGTGGATGTAGACCGTAATCGCGTATATGGGGCATGCAGATAGTATGTGCATGAGCGATTCCGGCGCATGACGGCAGGTCCTGCACTTGCGTCAGGAACCCCTACACGTCACACGTGGTAGACCAAGGTGTTGATAAGATCATCTTGGCAGGCCATAATGAATCTCCGACTTAAGCCCGGCTGACCTTAGAAAGGCGAATGTCAGCCTGGTCGATAAACCCAGTGTTTCTATGTTTTTATAGAAGACACCATGCTGGGGTTTATCGACGTGCTGCTGAAACAGATTTTCCTGTTCGGCAGCTCTAATTCGGGCTTTCAGGCGATTTGGCTTAAAAATTCAGTGACTGACTCTATCAGCAGCTCGCCGGCCACATCGCCTGGTGTCGAATGCAAGACCGAGTTCATCTGCTGCTCTTTTTTGCTGTCTTGAACAATCCTGCTCCGACTTCTACAGTTTCGTGATGTTTGAAAAATCGAAAGAGGGGTTCTGAGCTTCTAAGGATGTTACATGCTATGTTCAGTATTACTCTGGCATGCGTACACTCCAGGCTCAAGAGTCCTTGCCCCACCCGTTGACGTGGGAGGTACACACGAGGAACAGAGGATCTAGGATGAATACTTCTGTGGATATTCACCATCTTGCGGGTATCTGTCTAATTGACGCAGCTCATCTACCGTCCACTTTACTATTCCGAGGGAGTAGAGCAGAACCGGAACTGCAAGTATATTAGTTGCAGACATCTTGTTCTTCTCCGAAAGGTCGGAGGACTAAATCTTTGGGAGACGCAGACGGTGTCTGTACTTGCCGCGGAGAGAAACCTTTGTTTTACATCCTGGATGTGTCTTTGTTGTATACTCAGATATGTATAGGTCTCTCCGGCATCCAGATGTCTTCGGATGCTTCCGTCTGCGAGCTGCGCATCTTCAGAGAATTCCCCGCATCGTCCTCTATTGAGGTGGACGACTGCACATTTGTCCAACCCGAACTGTGTACCAATTGCCCGCGTATATTCTCGACCACCATTAGAGCGTTTTGTAGTTCGCACTCTCCGGAAGCATAAAGTTTAAGGTCATCCATATAAAATAGATGGGTGACGAAATCCAACAAGTGCTTGTTGGATTTCTTCCGTACTGATTGCCGGGAACACTTCTTCTGGGTATCAAAATCTCTGTGAGAGCCTCGAAGTGTGTAATTGCTGAAGTGTCGCTATTGAATGGTGGCGTCGTTTCGTAGATTCATTTCCAGGTTTCGATATCTACAGTCGGCGGATTATCCACAACACGCTGTGGCTCTTGAAACAGGCGCGAAGGATTTTCATTATAGCCATGAGCGCTCGGTTCTATCTAGACAGTGCTGCTTGATGGTAAGCATCACTGTCAGATTTAGAGTATGGTGTTGGTGTCTTAATCCGGCGGCTATAATCCGGATTCTGGGAGTAAATACTCTACCACTCATCGTATATTCCACCACTCTCGATCCGAGAAGCGTGTTGTCTGATCGAGTCTATTTTGCGCTCGATTTTTTTGTATACGCCGTTTGGCTTTCTCGACCCCGTGATTGGTTGACCTCTCACGGAGGACGAGTTGCTTCGCGGCGTTGTACCTGACAGTTGATTTGCCAGGTGTCTGCATCTTCTGGAAATTCCTCATCGATGACCGCGTCCATTCTAGCCAGATCTTGTGGCTTTAGGTTAGCCCTGGTGTTAAGGCTAACCCTCGTCCTTAAGTCTACATCGGTGAACTCTAGAGGATGTTCAGCTGCTAACTGGTGTGGTGGGACTGCGGTTGGCAGTTCTTCCAGCTGAAGGGGTGCCCTTACGTAACGTGATCTGCGCAAGAAAGATACTTGATCTCTTAGGTATTGTTGAGAGAAGGCGCGATGCTCTGGATGCATTTCGCACCAAAGTGCATGCAATTGCGCCATGTATCCCCTTCGCTCAGATTCGCTAATCTCACGGCAGGTCAGCAAGTCATCGCGAAGTTCCCTCGTCCACTTAAAGCGTCCATGTTCATAGCCATTGTCGTCATTGCTGAGACCATCCGGTGAGGCCCCTCCCACCGGTCTGACCCCCACTCGCTTGGGGTCGATTGTAAGGGGCCCTTCTTCTTAAGTTGTATGAAACCAAAAGTAGAAGGAGCACCAGATGGTTAGCCTTGGTACCCCGGTCGACATCTGTCAGGCAGAGTTAAGGGTAAAAGCTGATGATTAAATTACACAGAACCTCAACAAAACTATATTTATGATCTCATCCTGATACAGCTTTATACCATTATATTTTATTATATGGTGTAGGCAAAACAATTCTCAAAACTAAACATTAATGACCCTGATACTATATACTTTTATAAACATAAGTTACGATATACTGTTGCTATTATCAATACTCACCCTCAACAATATATTACTATTTGACTTAAAAACGTATTTAAAATATATAATTATAAAGGCTAATTAATTATACCAAGTTTCGTTCTGATTTGAAGAAACCATTGGTGTATTCATTTTTGCGAAGGCGTCTGCTGGCTGTTGATCTGTTGGGATATATTTCAGAATAAGTATTTGTTTTTCAATTTGCTCATGTGTGAAGTGATATTTAATGTCAATATGCTCTGTTCTTTTTGTGATTAGTCGGATTTGCGGCTATACTGATACAACTCTGATTATCCTCGTAGATTGGAAATGGATCTGTTAATTGCAAGTTTATAATATTTAAAAGTAACTTGAGCCAGATGGCTTCTTTTACGCCTTCATAAAGCGCCATATATTCGGCTTCTGTGGATGAGACTACCTTGTTTTGTATTCCATGTTATGGTGCATTTTTTAAAAGCTTGAAATAAGTAGCCAGTTGTACTTTTACAAGTTGTCTATCACTGGCCCAATCTGCATCCACATATGCAACACATGTTTGACTATTATTATCACTTCTCAGATATGTAAGTTTCAATGTCAGTAAGCTGTTAATATATCTGAGTACTCTTTTTAAATCTTTCCAAAGTTTAATATTATTTTTACTTTAATACCTACTCAGAATATTAACTGCTGCACAGAGATCGGGTCGGGTGCACAACTTGGCATACATTAAGCACCCGATTAGGTATTTACATGGTGCCTCGTAACATTCATCAGAATTGAGTGCTATGTAATTAATTTTTAATGGTAAAGGTGTTGCAACACTTTTACAATTGCTCATATTAAATTTTTGTCAACACTGATTTTAAATATGAAATTTGGTGTTATTTTGTTTTTAGAGCTCTCAATCCTGATACCCAAGAATAACTTTATTTCATTTAAATCAACCATATCAAATTGCTTCATTAGATATGCCTTAAAATTAGTCATTGTGTTAATATTTCCAGTAGCAATTACAAGATCGTCAACATATAATATTACATAAATATTTTTTTATTAATATGACCATTATCACGTAAATACAAACAACGATCGACTTCTGAATGTTTGAAATTACAGTTATTCATAATATTATCAAACCTTTTAAACCAACATCTCGCTGATTGTTTAAGGCCATTGAGTGATTTATTTAATTTACATACATAGTTCCTCTTGACTTTTACCACTTCAAGGGGTTTCATAGATAATTCCTCTTTAAGTATTTCATTTAACATCCACGTGATGTACAGCCCAACTATATTGATTCGCAAGAGCTAGGATAAGCTTAGGACGCCTTTTAAGTCGTTCGCTTTTTCTTATTGGCACATTTAATTTATTATCTGCTTTGGTTAAGTTAGATTTATTTTGTTGTGTCATATTTTCACTTACTTTGTTTAAGTCAAGCTTATTATTAATTGATGACACGGAGGTTTCCGATGCCACTAATTTATCTGCTTTTGTTAAGTCAGATTTGTTATTTGTTTGCGGCATTACTAATTTATCATCTGAATGCGAGTCAGAATTATTAGTTGATTCATGTTTCAAGGGCGGTCTAGAAATTTTATAATTTATTTCGTCTACTACTACATTTCCAACTTTAATTAATTGCTCGGTTTCATTGACCCATATTTTATAGTCATTTGGTTCATAACCAACAAGGATACCTTTAATTGATTTAGAATCAAATTTACCTTCTCTTGTTTTGTTATGTATATATATATATATATATATATATATATATATATATATATATATATATATATATATATATATATATATATATATATATATATATATATATATATATATATATGTGTTGACTCAAAAACCTTAAGGTGTTTCACTGACGGTTTTCTATTATGCCATAGCTCATACGGAGTTTTGTCCGTTTTCAAAGCTTTAGTTGGTATGTGATTAATAATATAAACTGCTGTTAAAACAGCTTCACTCCAAACTTTAGATAAATCCGCTGAATTTCCCATGGCACGAGCCATTTCTGTAATAGTGCGGTTCATACGCTCAGCTACTGAATTTTGCTGTGGCGTATAGCTTACGGTCAGGTGGTATGTTATACCTTTTTGTGCATAAAAATATTTGTATTCATTTGAGAGGTACTCGCCCCCATTACCGCAATACAGATTTGTGACTTAGATTAAAATGCGTTTCAAATTTAGCCACAAAATCTTTGAAAACATGTAGCACGTCTGATTTATATGTTATTAAATAAACAACTGTATAATAAGTAAATTCATCTATGAATGATACAAAATAATTTTTATTGTTTAGTGTTGGTGGTTTTATTTTTCCACAAACATCTGAATGGATAATAAATAGGGGTCTCTTGACATAATTCTTTGACTTTGCCTCGGCAAAAGGTAATCGAGTCTGTTTTCCACAAATGCCGCCCTCACAGATCTCGTTAGTCGGTATTACGTATTCAATATTTTTCATATCTTCAATCATTTGGCAGTTTTTTAATTTCAGAAATGTTTCTTTACTAATAGGCCCTAGGCGTTGATGGCATTCATAGGATTAATATTAGTAATCAAGTGACAGTATTTTTTAAATGTTAAACCTATTAAGCCATGCATGGGTTTACCTGTTATGATAGTTTGACTATGATTTTTAATTGTTACCCCTGTTCGGTCGAATATAATGGTCATCCCATTTTCCTGGAGGCGCTGCACAGATAGAAGGTTATAAGGTACTTCTTTGGAGTAGAGAACCTTTTCTAGACATTCATGAACTCCCAGGTTGGTTGGTAACTCAATTACACCCCGCTTTGTGGCTTGAATTGACGATCCAGTTTTTGCAACTGATCTGAAATTTGCAATGGTGGCTTCAGATCCTTCCATTCGGTGAAGACGTCAGGACTATTCACAATGTGTTCCGTAGCACTCCAATATAAAAAATAGTTCGCCATTCGATTGGTACTGGAGATTTTTTTCGTTTTCGATCCTTAACATGAATATAAAACCATCATTCCAACACTAGAAGCATGAATATTGACTCCCATAATTTTTGGACGATTTTGTTTCTTTTCGATTATTCTTTTTAAATAAATACAATCTCATTTGAAATGATTGGTTCTGCCGTAGTGGTGACACTGCACATTAGATAATTTGCGATTGGAATTTTGGTATTTATTAGGTCTTTGGAACTTAAAATGGATTCATGGAAAAAAAATTTCGTAGCTACGCTGATTTGGCCTATACTTGATTTTGTTTGACATAAATGATGATGAACTTACATTCAAAGCTTTCAAGCTTGTTGAGGTATTTGCTTCTGTTCTAGTCGTCTAGGAGACGAGTCTTTACAAAAGCGATATTTAAACTTTTTTCACCGAGAGTTTCAAGAGCAGTTATTACACCATCATATGTGTTTGGAAGAGTCATTAGCAGGTGTGACACTTTATCCATTTCATCAAGTTTGGGCTCCGGCAGCGAACAACTCTGCGAGAATATCATCAAATTTATAAAAGTGCGTAGTTAATAATATATCTCCTTCTAACTGAAGGGACAATAATTTTTTGCGGTAAGCCAATTGAATAGCTAGACTTTTCAGCTCATAAATTACATCCAAGCTACTCAATATTTCTTTGGCATAAGACTTATCTTACGCAAAATTCAGGAACGAATCACTTAAAAAGTCTATTATTACACTCCGGGCTGTTGAATTCTGTTTCAGCCAGTTAGCACTTGGTTCATCGGCAATTTCAATGTCTATAACGTTCAGGACATCTAGTTCACTAAGGAGTGCTTTCACTCGAAACTTCCATATTGCGTATTTTTCGCCATTGAATGGTTTTATATTACACTTTTGCCGCTGATCCATTTTTTTTAAATCCAAAATTAACACTCACTTTAATTACACAAATTTTCTATCAATCAGCTTTACACTACAATCACAGCACTCACGTCATCACCTGGGCCCATATCCTATTAGTAGAGTTAAGGGTAAAATGTGATAATTAAATTACACATATATATACAGGGTGTCCCAGATTTCTGAGGAAGTAAGATATTGGCTATTTGTTAATGATTTTAAAAAAGTTTTTAAGTGAATTCATGTAGGGGGTGAATAGGGGCACAATTGGAAAATATCTTCATATATATAGGGTGTGTATGAAAAAAGTGACAGACACAACATACGTTTTTTTAAATGGAACACCCTGTATATTTTTTTTAATTTTTAAATTCCCCATAAAATTTCCATCATTTTGAGTTATTTAGGTTTAATTAAAAAAAATTATCACAATCCAGCACCTCAAAAAATTATCGCATATCAGTATTTATTTGAGTTAGGAAAACACCGCTTTGGTTTTTACTTACCGACACCTTGATCATTTTTACTAAGCAAAAATGGAACCCAAATATTACACAGTGTGTAAAAGTCGTTTCAAGTTAACAAATTTCAAATGTCAATAAGTCCTTTTTTTAAAATGGCATCCTATTTCTTTCATTATTTAGATGGCTAGAGAATTCAATTCCTTCAAAATAAATATGAGGTACCCTATACCTAAACTTAATAGTTTTGGAGATATTCGCAAATATCGCCTAAATGTGCGCTTTCTTATTCTTCATTTCAATATGGTTGCCCATGGGAAAAAATTTTGACAGCCGTTATGGAAAGGAAGAATTAGGCGTCTAAATTACCATTTGAATAATGAAATAATATTGCTCATTTTATAAAACAAAACAATTTATTGACTTTAAAATAAAACTTTATAATAAAAAATTACAAAATAAAAGTAAAACTTAACATTGAGTGAAATGAAGGATTTTTTAAAGAGAAATTATAACTTTTAAATATTTGAAACAAATTAAATTAATAATAAACAAAACTATATCAAATGTTCGAAATGGTGTCCCTCATGTTGGACACATGTGCGCAAACGTTTAATGCAGTTATGTTTTACATTTTGTAAAATAATTGGTGATATGTTTCTAAATGCGACTCTAATCATATCCTTCATTTCATCCCTAGTCGTTGGTTTAGTTCGGTATACAACTTCTTTAACATGTCCTCAAAGGAAAAAATCCATAGGCGTAAGTAAGATCGGGTAATCGCACTGGCCAAGGAATTGCACCATTTCTTCCGATCCATTTATTTTCCATCCAATTATTTAAATGATCTCAAACAGGTTGATAAAAATGAACTGAAGCACCATCCTGCATGAACCACATTGTTTCTAATGTTACACCCAGCCTTTCCAACATTTGAGGTAAATCATTTTAATTTGAGTAAAAACGAATAAAAAATTATTTCACACGTTGAATTCTAATTAAGACGCTATAATCTGTTTTAAGTTTTCAATTATATGACAGCTGTCAAGCAAGAATTATTTACATAGCCCACCATATTAAAATCAACAATAATTTTGTATAAGAAAACGCACATTTAGGAAATATTTGCGAATATCTCCAAAACTATTAAGTTTAAGTATAGGGTACTCCATATTTATTTTGAAGGGAACTGAATTCTCTAGCCATCTAAATAATGAAAGAAATTGGATGTCATTTAAAAAAAAGGACTTATTGACATTTGAAACGACTTTTTGAGACACTATGTAATATTTGGGTTCCATTTTTGCTTGGTAAGAATGATCAAGGTGTCGGTAAGTAAAAGCCAAAGCGGTGTTTTCCTAACACATAAATACTGATATGCGATAATTTTTTGAGGTGCTGGATTGTGATAATTTTTTTAATTAAACATGAATAAATCAAAAACTACTCGAGACAGATATAGGTTAGGATATATCAAAATGATGGAAATTTTATGGGGAATTTAAAAATTAAAAAATATACAGGGTGTTCCATTTAAAAAAAACGTATGTTGTGCTGTCACTTTTTTCTGACCCACCCTATATATATGAAGATATTTTCCAATTGTGTGTATATATATGTATATAAAACTATATATATGTATATATATGTATATAAGACTATATTTATGATCTCATCCTGAGACAGCATTCCCATTATATTTTATTATATGGTGTAGGCAAAACAATTCTTAAAACTAAACATTAAACATTATTGACCCTGACACTATATACTTTTATAAACATATGTTACGATATGCACCCATTATTATTATTATTATTATTATTATTATTATAAATATCGTTATGAAACCATATAAATTTCAAACAACGCTGACAAAACAACGTCTAACAGTGATTTCACTGTTAGAAACGTTAAATAAATAATTAGTCAACTGTTTATGCCTGATATCCATCCATGGCTATTAAGAATTATCGTAATTAATGTATTTAAGTTCTAATATCTAAGAAATGCTTGGAACAAACATACCTTGTGTAAAATGGCTAATGTGACCAACTGCAAACAAAGACCGATTGAATAAGCGAGATGGACGTAACATGTGACTGTACTTTAGCTGGCTGGTGGGGCATAGACCGACCATATTCTATCACATTTCATCCTAGTTTGCAGCCTTCGGCTCGTATTCTTTTTCTAACTGGCCACACTTGGCGATAAACATATGGTATACAAAGTATATATATTTGAATTCAGGAAAATGTTCTCTATAAATTTTAAATATATGGGTGTTCTATTTAAAAAAAATGAGGTCACGCAAATATTTTACATTTCCGATAGTCTTTGTTTTTTCTGATAACAAATTGTGCAAATACTGAAAAATCCATAAAACTTTTGTTTTTAACATTTTTCGATAACTCATCGAATGAAGCTTACAGGGGGAGGGGTGTCAATATATGAGGAATGACCCAGTACATGGAAAAAATGCCATTGGTTTAGATTCTTATACTTTGAAAAAGAAGACTTCACTACAAATATTGATGTATTTCCAAATATTACACATGGGAATAATCAAAGTTGTGCTGATAAACGAAAAAAATGGTTTTATTAATGATTAGTCAAAGTGCGTATTCACAGATTAATATTAAGATTAATAGGTACATTGGAAATATCATCGATTAATGATTAACCCATAAGTTGGAAATATTAATTGATTAACAATTAACCCATAAATTAGAAAAATCAATGATAAATGATTATTAATCAATAATCAGTAACTCAATTTAAAAAAATTTTGAAATTCTTTATTTTTTACTTTATTTAATATTTATTTTAACAATGAAATAAATATTCATTGTGAATAAAAAAGAAACCAACAAGACTTAAATTCTCACGAAATAAATGCGTTTGTAACACTTCCATTATTTTCTTATTTTTAGATAAATAAATAAAAATATAATGAAGTGATATAAGTATAGATACATGCTTAAACTATAAACAATAAACAACGAAACAAGAAAAAAAAACAATATTTAAAATTATGGTCCCAATTTGGAATTTATTTTTTAATCGTTTCATTGTGGTGTTCTCTTCTAAGAGAATATATCAGCCCCCTATAAGAAAATAGTCTTTCAACGGAAGCAGAGGATGCCATTAGTATATTGATCATATTCATATCGTATGGTGAAAAAAAGTTTTATAGATAGTAGTCAGCTGAACAGACATGTGCTTGGTATATAGCCGATCGAATAGTATTAATATTAGGTTAGCGCTGATTTTAATCACTGATTAAAAGAAGCAATCGGTGACTGAAATGCAATCATTGAATGAAAAATAATCACTGATTTATCAAAAAGAAATTAATGATTAAGGGCCGGTTTATCAATGCTTGGTTGGCTGAATTATCCTTCAGTTAGTGACTTATCGGCCAATAGAATTTGCCCATTTCACACTAACCGATGGATAATTTTGCTAACTGGGCACTGAAAAACCGGCCTTAAGATTAAAAGTGCTAGCCTGACTGATTAACCAAACAATCAGGGATTAGTAATGGCTAATTACTTTTAATCTGATTAGCACACCTCTGTCAATTATCAGTCTCACAAGGGGAGGGTCAGATATTCAAGTTTCCGATTCGAACGAAAATTCGTGAGCTTGCAGTCCTCAATACAAACTATTTGTCCAAACAAGAGGACCCACTATTCAAGAGTTCTTAAAAGAAAAGCCTCTGAAAATTTTGTATTTAGCTTATAAGCCGTTGGAATAAAAGACTTGTAGAGAGCCACAGATGGCCGACTGACTAAGGTGCCAGATTCTTGAGTCAAATAGTTTCACTTAGCATAATAATAAGTTTAAGATCAAATAAGCCGACAAATCGACAGGAGTTACTGTTAAACGTTTTCTTTCAATCCACTGGACTCCGCTGCGCCTAACCCGTCAATTGTCACGACGATCTGTTGCGTGGATGATGGGTTAGCACCGTGCACAGGTGTACAGCGTGGGTGCTTTTTTGTATTAATATAAAATAGTCGTTGTTCCGTTTTCATCTATTTTTTAGTTTATTTTTTCTTAATAAATATTGTACGATAATTATAATTTAATTTAGTTTCATATTTGTATTTTTTTTACTCTTAAAATATCCGTTTTTTATTTCATATAGTTTTTATGTACTCGCATTTACACGCCGTCACAATAAGGTAGTTTTTTGCGACTATTCCCAAATCATCGTGACAGTCGTTTTGTCAAAATCAAGAAGTACGCCATATATATACCAACACAGCTAATTTTTAATTTCCATCTGCTTATAGTGCTCTTTACTACTTTAAGCAAATAATATCTAACTCTAATGTGTGTACCATTCGAAGTGTTATTTAACATGTAAATCCTATTTCATAGGATTTTCTTAAATAATTAGTGTGCGTCTATTACTTGTCTGCTCTCTCGAACCATGGCTTTTTATTCACCAAGATTAGAGGGCCCTCTCCAACGTGGAAGACTGGGAGCTGCATAGTTTACAGGGTGAGTCGCTTTTTCTCTCCATCTCATTGTATATATTGTTTGTTCAATACAAATAGGAAAAATTACGAGTACAGTTCATTTATCTCGCGAGTTTACAAAATTAAATTTTCATTTTTGTTTTGAACACATATAAAAGACAGTCGTTTTGAGTTGAATTTGAATTGGTGCCACTCAGGAACACTATATCGCTGGATTGATTCTGGGCGATATCATTTTTTTTATTGTTTAATTTTTTTTAATACTTCATGCATATGGTAATACAAAAATAGTTAAGAAATAAATAGGACTAAATAAAAATTACTTGTAAATGACATGGAAGAATAATTAATTTATCAATTAATATCAATCTAGTTTTGAGAATTAAAAAAAAATGCTGACTGTAAATTAGACAAGAACAGGTCATGGACGCAAAATTAACACAAGAGCATTTGATGTCCATTTTTTAATGCTTCAGTCTACACGAAATCACACTTATACTTTTATACCAAAAATAAGCTACTAAACGTGAGGCAAATTAATGTTATTTCCAAAACAATCAGATGAAGACTGAAACTGGCTGTATGGCTAATGGCCTAATGCCATAAAAAAAAATGAAGACTGAAAGAAGCAGATTCGAATTTAAGGTGTCCTGCTCCTGCAGTAGTTCCACGTTTCCTACAAAACCACAGAAATTGATACAAATTTGCTATAGCTCATAAATGGACTATCGAGCAGTGGAAAAATATTTTCTTGATGGATGAAGCTACGTCTACACGAGTTGAGAAAAAGTACACAAGTTTTAATCTTGTACAGGGCGTTAGATTGAGAAGTGGCCAAATCATGTTTTGGGGTGGTATTAATTGGGGGGGATGTACCGAACTTGTGGAAGTTATTAGACGGATGACAGTTGATCTATATATTGAACACATCTTACGAGATCATATTTTACAAAATAGACAAATTAATTTTAATGCACAATATCACGGATCCACATTCAGCACAAATAATGAATGAATACCTGATTGAAAGATTAGACTGGGTAGAATATAACCCAGATTTAAATCCAACAGAACACAAGACGAATGGACTTTTTTAATAATACAAATTAACAAATAATGAAAGACCAAGTTTTAAGCATCTGAAATAAATTATCAATAGAATAAATGTGGACAGAAATAGATTTTAATTTGAAATTTTTTTATCTTTTGTAGATAATTCTATTAATTTAAAATGCTATACGAGAGTTGATTCAATTCGACAGGTGTTAAGGAAAGCAAATGATTTACATGTAGGTTTCTTATGTGGAGTATTAATAAAGTTTTTCACTACACGTGGAGTGGGCATAATCCACACACGTCATTATTCGCTTTCTTTTTAACCCCTTTTCGACTAAAAACAGCCTTCACTGCATACAGTAACAAGTACTATAACCATATGTATTTTAACTATTGTTAAATTAATTTCATTACTTAACCTATACTATTTCGTTTGAGGTGGCAGTATGTATACTTCAGAAGTAAAATTGTACGAATTATAAGTGATGCTTACCTATCCAAATCTGTTGGTTCTGATTTAATAAATACATTTTCAGTTTTATGAATGAATTCTGGTTTGTCCATTTCACATTCTTCTTTTATTTCAGCTTCAGTTTTGATGGTGAATCCTTCAGGATTTGCTCTCATATCATTTACATCATAGCAGCCCATTTCATATTTTAATGTCGGTATAAAAGTAAATTCTTGTACATCATATAATTTTATCTGGTTTTTATCATCTGTTACTTCCATGATATTATCTGTACTCATATTCCTTTATCAAAGACGTTTTAATAAATTTAAAAATCTTTATGAATCAAGGAGATATTCTTTATATTATTTAATATCTGTAATAAAAATATAAATAATAATTATTATACATTATACTATATTAGCAATTTTTTGTATTTCTTGAAAATTAGTTTAAAATGCAACAACTCACAAGGTTTAATTCCGAGTTGATTTAATTAGTAAAACATTAAGTTTGACACAATATTCTGAGTCAACTAGCTAAGTACAAATATACTAGGACACAAAAAAATTTTTCATCTAGGTACATTACACTGGGGGCGAATATTGTGCATGTTATATTTCATTGACCTAATAATAGGTGCTTTCATTTTATCCACCAGTCTTAGCTGACTTAAGTTGTTTTACGATTTCGAAGACTGTATCAAAAGAAATTATTATTTTATTTACGCAGTGTAACCATAAAACTTAGCTTATGATTGGTGGTAGAAAGGAAACAACTATTACGTTATACATCTACTTCCTAGTATTTAGACAGCTTACCAGTATCAACAATATTAAGCGCCTTTCAATCTGCCTGCTTCACCTCCTACATGGAAAACATCACAATTGTCTTATGGTGCGATCTACCGATTTTATCGTTCTTGTTAATTTAAAAACCCAACCAAATTTACCATGCATAAAAGTAAAATGCAAATTTAACGAATCATCAGATTAAACCACACATAAACATAATTTAACAGGATTTTTGGCGTATAACCTCACTTTTTCATTACCTCGATTAAGGAAAATTTTTTACTATTTTATCCGTAAAATCATCAGTAACCTTTTCCAAATTCTGATCCACATCATTTTTTAATATTTGTTCAGAACACCCTATTTTTGTAGTATAAAAATATTATGTTTATTTTGGAAAATCATATAAATTAAATAATTAATCTGAAGTCAGAGACAACCCAAGACGTGCAAGTGGATAGAAAATTTAAATTTTTTCCGATTTTATCTCTATTTAATATAAGAATAGTCAAATATAGCTGTCCTAGTCTGATAAAATTCAAGGTGAAAGCAGAGGGTAGCACTTGCACTACTGTCATTTCTGTTCTATCCCGCGCCTTTTCTGTGATGTTTATCTGTCAACTTGAACTGACGGAAGAAGTGTTTGTTATTTTGTCGTGATTTTGATTATTTCTCGTTGTATTTTGTGATATTTGTGTGTTAAAGACTATTTCTCTTCTTAAAGACTACCAATTTGATATAACGGGTAAGTTATAAAATTATAAATAATTTTATCCGCTATATCTAACCTATATATTAATCAGAAAGGATAAACAGTTTTAGAAAATGTGCTAACTGTATACTTTACTTATTTCATTCCTCATAATAAACTTTGAAATTGGTTGTAGGTTATTTTTTGTTTGAGATGGCCACAGAGTCACGAATTAGATTGTGTTATGTGTGTGGTTCTTCTGAGGACGATGTGGCAAAACTTCATTATTTTCCTTCAAGGTTGGAAAGGTAAATTAAGGCCTGCACTAAATTAACAACACTTCTAACAGCACAATTTTTTATGTTTTACAGGTCAAAAATTTGGCAAGAGAATATGGGTATACATTACACTGAAGAAACTCTTCAAAATTATAGGATATGCTCCCTTCATTTTACTGTTGAGAGTTATGTCGACCTAAGTAGTCATAGGTTGACCCGCAATGCAGTCCCCACACTTTTTCCGTGTCGTCAGTTGGCAACATACCAAGTGCAAGCAGGTAATATGTGTTTTACAAAATGTTGGTGGTGAGGGGTCCATAGTTGTTACTAATTAGCTTGGTAGAATTATCGCAGACTTTTTACTATTATTTAATTTATTCAAAATAAAGAAATATAGATTTGAACCAATAAACATGATCGCTAATATCTGTCTCATTTTACTTCAGATCTAGCCTCAAGCGAGGCCTCAACTTCAAAGAATATACCTTATGAGTTGGCAGAGGAATTTCCTAGCATAGTGAAGGCAGCTAGTGAATTTTTGGAAGAGATTCCCAGCACTTCTATATCAGATCAGAATGTCACCGTTCGAAAACGACTGGGGAATTATTAGAATTGGGATTCCTTGGTGGTGTAAGAGGCACAATGAGGCACAGAAGCAAAATAAAAAAGATGCTCGTGAGGCAAAATAAATAAAAGAATCATAAAAAAATGGTGCTCGTGAGACAAAGAGAAAACTGAAGATTCTTTCACATAATTAGAACCTTAATTTTTATAAAGCCACGTTGCGTGCCACACAATACATGATTTTTTTTATCTAGCACTTAATAACATTTTAAGGTAGTCTCTGCAAGTCAAGCCTAATAAATATTTTAAATTTAATTATAATCATTAAATAATATTCTTTTTCTGCAACCTTCTAGAAATTTAACTGTGATCAATTTTTTGAGTGGAAAATACATATTTATAGGTCTAGCCCGACAAAGTGACATAAGGATTTGTAAAGTCCTTACCGATTCCTTATGTCATTTTCTGTTGACAAAAGGTATCCGATAACAATTAAAAATGATTATTCCAGTTTTCCTTGAAAGTAAGTGTCTGATGTCTGTCAGTTGATTTTATATTTTATTAAAGTTAAAAACTTTTTTGAGACAAGCATGAACCATTGCAGAAAAAACATTGTACACAACACACCCAGAAAGTGACTTTACTAGATTCGCCAGGGCTTTTGCAATGGAAATTGCCAGCTCGCCCTGTTAAGAATCACTTTTCGGTCTTGTTGCATAAATAACTATCATGCTTTCGTGATATTTTCTGTAATATATTGACAAAATGTCCTAAATTTGCATTTTTGTATTTTTCTGATTTTAATAAATTTTGTACAAATTATTATTACCTACCTACTTGTGTTTTGAGTGTTATGTTAATTATACAATACAAAAACATATTTCTTTTAAATCTTATGTTAAGCGGTTCAACAAGGTTACAATTAACCTTTTGATTAGTTTAACATAAAAATTAATTGACCTCTAGTTTTGTATTCTAACTTTAAAATAGCTTTGTTTCTGCAGCAGTTGGTGATCGTTTGTGGATCATCAGAGATAGTCACTCGGTTAGTTTTTAACTTCCAGCGAATAGAAGTATTTAAAAACAACTAATCGACTACTTCTGGTCCACAAACGATCACCAACTGCTACAGAAATAAAGCTTATAAATCAATGACTTCATTTCTGAAGTTATTGTTATAAATAATATCAATAAAATAATAAAAAGGGGGGTTTTGAATTTTCGCGGGCGTTTGCTTCTTGCGCCATCTACTTTCCCCTTCCATTACAATCGACCAATTTAATACTGCGGATTAAATTTCAGCACGTACTTGCGCGTCTCGGGTTGTCTCTGCTGAAGTAGACCAAGAATAGTAAACTAATTGGAAGTAGACAACTAATAACTGACAATAATCATGGTTTATGAACCGTGGACAATAATGACATTTGTCTAGGAACCAAGCACCATAGAGAAAATCTATGCTAAGCACGGATTTCTGAAAGGTAGCTAGAAGATTAGAAGTCGCAGTTGACCATTTTTCGAAATTCGAAATTCCAATCATATCCCAGAACCGCTAGTGCAAAAACGTCATCGTGACGTGATATTTTTCATAGAACTAAACCTTTTTTACTCCTGCTTTAAACGAGAAGTACTAATTATTGCAGCTTTGGATAAATCGAAGTACCCAATAAAATAAATATTATTATTATTAATATTCAAAACTTATAGGCACTGGCGAATAGGCTTAGAATTAAGTTTATTAGGTTTGTTCCCTTTGACTAAGTTTTACTTTAAACAAGTAATTTTTACCGGATTTTTGTTCTTTAGTGGACAACTTCGACCATAAAAGCATAAGGCATGCCGCGCACTAGCAACTTTCTTTGGGCAACTTAAAGTTTACCAAAATAAAACACACTGACTTATATGGGACGGCGCGCACCAGCAACTATTTAGTTGCTGCAATTAAAAAATTACATACTGATCTATTTTGAAGGCAATTCAACTATTGCTTGGAATTATGCAACGTACATGTTTAAACCTATCCTCGCGCACTGGCGATTAATCAGTTGCTTGTCGCGTTACAGAGTACCTCATTTTGAAAACACTACTCATAATTATTAATTTATTTATTATTTAGTTTATTCTAGTTTTCATATTTTGTGTTCAATCATGAATATAGACTTGGAATTATTCATTAGTGAAGTTGAAATGCGAGCAGCATTTTACAATATAAAATTAAAAGAATATTCTGACAGAAATCTGAAACGGAATGTTACAGTTCAGTTTTGTCAAAACATGTTTTGCTAAAATTCTCTATTAAAATGAAGGGAAGTGGAGTGAAGTCAAGTTATATTAGTTTTGTCAACTTAACATATCTTCCAATATAAGTATGTTGTATTGAAAAGCATCCGTCGGTAGTTTCTTATATTTAGGGATATAAATGTTTTACCACTGTTACTGACGTACCATAGACGCGCGCTAGATTTTTATACATTTATTAATTTAATAAATTTAATATCTCATTCATCAAGTAATATTATCGAATGCAATAAAGTTCTCCAGAAAGACATTTTATAACACTATCGTTTAAATCACTTAATTTGTCCGATTTCTCTGTTTTAAGAATTAATACCCTTTTTCCTTCCCAAGAGTTGGCTAATGTTCGTCAATTTATTTGGTATTTCTAAATTAATAAAAACTGCAACTTTTTTAAATGGCAATTTTTTACTTTGACTTTAGTAAAAGGTTGTTCGTCGTGCGAAAGTGGAGAGTAATTTTTGTAATCCATAGTTTTGGGATATATCCATTTTCAACGATTTTTTTTGTGATTTTCATATTACCGTTTAACAATTATTTAATATTGTTATGTTATGAAAATCTTATCTCTGCAAGAGGATTTAGAACAACGTTTCTTTAAAGTTATTGCATTGCATCAAGTGCATCTTCTGAAGCCCTTCATCGAGGTATGCTAAATTTATATTTATCTAAATAACGATTATTGTTAACTCTTAAACTAGGAGCATCTATTAGATCATGGTATTGATTTTAGGGTTTTCCTTGGCGGCGTTTATCGAAAACATCTGTTGTTGTATGCCGCTAGAAATTATTAACCATCTTGGAACATTCTGGGAACATATATTTAGGAATATTCCTTGGTTGAATACACCCGATTGACCTCCTGCCTGGTGTATATATTTTTTTTAAGGACTTCGTTGTGCTGTGTTCGTGTCTAGGTATTTTAGAAGTCTCAGTTGCCCTGGTATGTACTTACTATAAGAATTTTCTTTGGCTTGGACATTTCTCGTATACCTAGAGGAAATATGAGCCACAACTGTGCGTGCTGAAAACGCTTAAAGGCCATCAAATTTTGCCTAAGTTTATAACCGTATTAGCCTTTAATAGTTAAATTTAAAACCATTTATATTAAACACTTTACGTTTTAAATCTTTTTCTTTTGTAGTGTTCATTTGTTAAAAAAATTATTTAATTCTTTTTTTCTTCTTTTTTTACCGAAGTTGCCACATTAACTTACTTATACCGACATACACATAAGTATATAGATTATCTATATATACGGGGTTGTGCATAATATATACATATTATTGATTTATTAAGTTACTTACACAAACGCACACTTATGTATACAGATACGTATGTGTATGTCTAGATATTTGCAAATTATTTTGTCCAATCAACTATATATATATATACTTTCTAAATTGGATCAAATAATATTATTTGATCAGTTATTAAATACTAAATTATCCTTTGTTAAATACTAATACGTAAAATTATTTGATAATAATTAATTAAAAATTTACATTAGTAAGGTAAAATGTTGTGAACCAGAATATAGCTATATACTTGTTCAAAAGTTACCAAGTATATAACTTGGTAACTTTTGAATGTATGAATTTCCAAGACATTCTGAATACCTATTAGTGTTCTATTTGTTTCAGTTTTTTTTTTGTATGTAATGATTGTGCATGTAATTATTGTGCCCATTTCTCAATTATACACACATATATAATTTCCTTTTTTTTGTTAATACTTTATTTGCGGTACAATATTGTAATTTTGAAATAATTAATTTTGGGGTAATATTGATTTGATTATTTCATTGGTATTTTTAATATATTTGTATATACTTATGCGTACACATTTTCTTTTTATTTATGAAAATTACCTACTCGACTCTTGTAATCTGATTATTGCCTTTTCGTGATTTTGAGTGATAATTGCTAGTAGCTAGCGATACCTAATCAGAATCAAATCACGTGGCGCTCAAATTTACTTTATTAACTCTGTAACCAGCTCTGTTTCACTGTTAGCTGTTGGCCTTGATTGGTATCTTTACTAATATGTGGGTAAGTTCAACCAACTTTTGTTAATGTTATTTAATTGTTATTATTGATACTTTTTTTTGCGTATGCATTTACTTTAGTCTACTTCTAAATGCCACCCCATTAAAGACCCTGGTAAAATCTCATGCTCTAACTAAGTAGTTCTTCCTCTTCCTAATGTATGCTTAAATTACCGGGACCATCGAAAATACTGGAAGAACGTGGCAGGAATTTGTGGAACGACTTGTGCGAACAATTTGTAGGAAACTGGCATAACCTTTCGGTTTCCGAGAGGGTACTTAAGTAAGAACACTTTTTTTTATGTTTTATTTATTTTTACATATAATATATATATAATGGGTTCATATATTTCATCGTGTGCACAAGATTTGTTGTTAGAATATAAGGCTTTGATATTAAATTTGGTTGTATTGCCAGTGAACACATCCTTGAGAGGCAAAATATTTTACAAAATAGTCTGTTATCTGAACTCCTTTTATATTACCTCTTGTCCCCACAATATCAATGTTATCTAATGGACATTCATACACAGTATCTTCAAAACAAATTCCATGTTTTCTAACATAATTATGAAGAATGCAGCATGCTTTAATAATGCTGTCAGAAAATTCAAGGTTGACATCTCTAATGCCCTGTGAAATATTCTCCATTTGTTAGTTAATATACCAAAACAACACTCTACCATTCTACGGGCTCTTGACAGGCTGTATTTAAAAATACGTTTCGTAGGTGACAAACTTCTGCTAGGATACGGACGTAAAATACGCTCTGAACTACCAAATGCCTCATCGCCTATATGGATGAAAGGCATGGCAGTTCCATTCTCTTCATTCGGTAGTAGTCTAGGACCTGGTATAGGTCAAGAATAGTAAACTAAGAAGGATAGTTTATTCCCATAAGAACGTATGTTGGCTCTCCGATCGGCTTGCGATCTAGTTGGTGACGTCACCGTCTGGCGTTTGCTTGCTTATACGTGTGTTTACTACTGTTTAGCCGTGTTTTAGAACTTTTAAAGACAAAATTGACTCTACTTTGTGATTCTGCATGTGTTTACTGTGTTTTAAAACTAATTTTAAGTGTTCTTTGTTTTAAATAGACTATAAAATAAATAAGACTTTAAAATAAGTAACTAAAATAAATCAACTGTAAGGTTGTGTTTAGGTATTTTCTGCTGTTTATTGTAAGTTATTTTATTTTGCCTTAAACTTCATAGATAAGTTTGTGTATAAAAGTAATTAATTATTTCAGAGACTCTAGATTAAAATTATGCCTGGCTATAGATGTGCGATGTATGGATGCAATAATAGGAGTGTGGTTACAAAAGGCGGCGATATAAAAATTGTTTATCATTCTTTCCCGAAAGAAAAAGATTTTGTATCTACGACTATGCTTAAAGAATGGATTAATTGCTGTAAACATGCAGATAAATTTAATCCCAGTTCAAGTGTGATTTGTTCTGTTCGTTTTACACAAAATGATTATGAAAGGGATCTGCAAAATGAACTGTTAGGTAAGATGATAAATTTTAAATACTTACCTAACAAAAGTTATGGTTGGTGGATATTTAGGTACAAATAATTTTAATTTGTAGGTTTGTCTTTAAAGAAAATTTGAAAGAAAACTGCTGTTCCCACATTAAATATATTTGTAAAAACGAAAAAGGTGGATGTCGTCTCAGGTAGACAAGATAGGCATACCCAGAAAGAAAGAAGAGATTTAGTACAAACCATATTAAAGGAACAAGTTCTAAAAATGAACTTTGTGAGAAACCTACTATGCCGGATGCTCCAGAGTGTGAACCACAACTTTCTACTTCTGACTCGATGTCTAGTCGTTCACTTGAATCTATTGAAAAAAAGTATAAAAATCTATTAAAAAGTTATGATCCTTTCCAACGATGAAAACCGCAGAACACGTAAAAAAATAAAAAAGATTGTTAATTAAAGAACATTTTATTATTTTATTTGTTGGTAATTAGTTTAATAAATAATTTTAAAAAATATTTGCTTTTTTTTAGTTACCTTTCTTATTAGCTGTGGTGGGGGACCAATTTATTTCTCATCTGACTAAACGGATATTTTTCCATACTCACTATAAAGTTTAACATAGTTTTGCCAAAGAAATATCATTATTGCCTTTAAATTCAAAGCTTACCAAGGGTGGTAAATATTTTAGTTATGATTTTATAAGTATCTAAATTTAAAAAAATCGGTATTACAAAGTACAAATCAACTTGCTACGAATAATGGTCCCTAATTTTATCAGGTCTTTATCGACTAATATTTTCATCAAATTTGTAAGATGAGTAGTTCTGACTTTTATGAACTTTTAGTGTCTTCCTGAAATTTTAACAATTACAAAATTCCCGACTGTCAGATTTACCAGATCCCACGCTAGTATATTTAAACTGATTATTCCTTACACCTAAATACGAGTTTTAAACAATAATATTTATATTCGGGCTCATATTTTTATAATATTCATAACACTTATTACCTTTGATTTTTATATTATGTTAATATCCTTCTGCTGCAGTGTGTAAGCCAAAAATTGCAGTTATTAGTTATTAGCCTATATATTATATCTCTGAATTCAAATTCTGGCCAGTCGTCTACGTCATCATAGCCACGCCCCTCGCCGATAAAATAGCGCTTATAAACTATCCTTCTTAGTTTACTATTCTTGGGTATAGGTATCCAACTGGCCATTTTTAAGTAAGGTACCAAATTTTGATTTCTTAAAAATATTAGTATCACCTGCAGACCCATATTGTCCGACTTCTATTGATGTAAAACAGTAGTCAGAATCGGCTACTGCAAGCAATACAGTTGAATAGAAAGATTTGCAGATAGTTGAAAAATTCACTACCACTAAAATCGGCCTTCTTAATCTAATATGTTTGCCATCGACAGCTCCAATGCAGTAAGGGGAATTTGTCCGCTCATAAAAATCCTGCGCTATTTTTAACCAATCATCACTATTTTTTGGTGGCATATAGTTTGGCAACAAGCATTCCCAAATAGCGTCACACGTATCTCTAACAATTTCCCTTATTGTTGTTTCACCAAGTAGATATTCATAATGCAAGGACACGAAGCTGCTAGCCAGTGGCTAAATATTTGCAAAGAAATATATTGTTATTATAAAAATTTTAAAAATGAGTGCCAACAAATTATATATTTGATTAAAATTATTTTTTACAGGCACAGAATTGCAATCCAAGTGGAAAAACCTCAGAACATGCTTTAGAAGAGAGTATGATGCTCAGAAAAAGCCACCATCAGGATCTGAAGCGAAAAAAAGACGAAAATATATGTATTTTGATCAACTATTATTCCTTTGTAATAACATGGAGAGCAGAGAAACAACAAGCAACTTACAGTCACCAAGCAGTAGTCATCCAAACAGTGACACAGAAAATGAAGAACCCAACATAGTACTACCAGAAAGACCTACACTATCAAATACTCGTAAAAAACAAACTACTAAATCTTATGAAGAGTCCTTGCTAAAAATACTTCAAGAAAAGAAAAGAAGAGAATGAAATAGATGAAGATAAATATTTCCTGCTGTCTCTAATTTCCGCATTTTGGGAATTTAATGAAGATCAGAAATTTATCGCACGAACGGAAATTATGAATGCTATGAGGCGTCTCCGATTATCCGGAAATATTCCAAACCATAATGTTCCTATTTCGAGAAATTCCTTAAATATGCCTATGAGGGCTCCTTCAGCACCAGTGAGTCAATACTTTTCCAGTTTTGTACCGGAACAGATATCGCAAACACAATTTTCTTATACACAGAAGGCGGACACACCAAGTTCATCAAATCAAAATATATTGTCACCTGGGACAGAACAGATGGGATGGCGAAATTTCGGAAGCTTCCCCTATTTATTCACATCAAAGCATTTTTTATTGTTTTGTTTTATTTGCCTTTTTTCACAGTTTTATCAATAGAATATTTTTTCCATGATTTTATTTATTCTTACCTGAGTGTTACAGCCAATCAGCTACTGGCACCGCTAAGCGCATAGGAGTATTCTGATGGGCAATGCGATGTTCAAGTGAAACTAACAACACGCAACATTCTCCCAGTAAGAGCCGTTCATTCCACCTCTCAAAAAAGTGGCTAATTAGTTTTATTTGCCAAATAACACTACCGAGTGTTTTTCGATATGCCAATAACGTTATTTGAAAGATAAAATTTGATTATTTGGTAAATGATTTATTACCTAATAAAATCTTGTTATAAAAAGAAATTTGATGAATAAAGTGTAAAGTCTAAGTTGACAGTTGGTGTTGGCATACACATAACGTTAAATTAAAGTAAGCTCTGTGTTGCATGTTGTTGAAGTGGATAGCAAGATAGATATGGATGATGATATCCTAGAAGAATTTTTAGATAATGATTTAATTAATATCGTTGAGTATGTTCATGAGTATGTTTCATGCATTTTCGTATTTAAAAGATGGTTTTTAATGTGTAAAACGTTATACTTCTGTACAAGATAAAAGTAACATCGTCTTCTAAGCATTAAAATAGTAAAATTAGTACCAGGAAGTGTTAAATGTATCACAATAGAAAGTGACAGATGTGTGAAAAGCAATTTTTTTTTATTTTTTTCTCATGAACGGCTTGTCTCCGGCGAAAAAAACTTCATATTCGTGTTCAGCGCATCTTATGGGGGGGGGGGGAAAAAATTTTCGGGAAAATTTAAGCATCTTATCGTATTCTAAATAATTACCTTTTTGATACACCAAATAATTACCTTTTTGATACTACCAAATACACAGGACACAACTAAATGAATGAACTAACCCCGAGATAACCTTGACTAACCTAACCTATATCTTAAAAAGTTCTAAATAGAAGAAGAAGAGACTTATGAAACATCTTAACATTAAGAAGACGAGATTTATGAACATAACCTATCATTGATTATTGCCGTTAGGCGTTGAACGACTTCGACCATAAAAATGGTCGTAGAATGGCTTGCTGCAAAACAAGAATAGTTTACTATTCTTGGCTGCAAAATAGGTCCTCTTGCACAACTGACGTAAACGTAAAATTAATCACAACCACAAAGTTGAGGCATATAAAAATAACGCTCTTGTCTACAATTAATTGAAATAAAATTAACAAAGAAATAACTTTTAACCATAAATAAGGCGCACCGCATAACCGTAAACGAAAATTATTTTGCCTTTGTTTTCAAAACAGTTTAAAATTACGTTATGCTGTCATACCAACCATGCAATTATTTTTTATAATAGTATTTCCTCGTGTTCTGTGGTATTTGGCATAATTTATAATTTCATTTTCGAGGTTAAGTGTGAGTGCTGCTCATTGACCCAATAGTAATTACTAATTACTATTACTAGGTCAATTCAGTCAATTGTGCTGCTGTGCTGTTGAAAAAATACTGCCGTATCCGCTGTATCCAAAAGCATTAAAAACAATAGGTGTGTTCTTTCTACCACCAATCTCAGCTAATCTAAGTTGTTTTACGGTTACACTGCATAAATAAAAGCACAATTTTATTCGGTGTCGCCTCCGCAACCGTAAGCATATAAGCATTCCTTACAGTCGTACGACAATGGAAGTATTAATCGCAATTTCATTGGCTGTTTTAAGATAGCCGCAGAGCATGCGCAGTTACATGACATGTCAAACTGTATTAAATCCTTTTGGAATCATTTGTCAGCAAGAAACTGGTTAGACGGTAGAAAAGAAACTCGCCTAGCACGCGGTGGGTACAGAGTTCGAATCACAAACTTCCTACTTTTTTTTTAAATAAGTATTTTTTAGTTCGTTAGTAAGATTTTCCTTGCCCTTTATTACAGTTTGTTTATTTTCCTTGCCCTTTATTATAGTTTGTTTATTTTCACGGTGCCGAATTCCCCTTTAAAAATGATATCTGATGAGCACGCCATGCCGTGGCCTTGAAACGGCCAATGAAATTGCTAGAAATACTGCCATTTCCGTATGACTGTAAAGGATGCTTATATGCCAACCGTAAAACTACTTAGATTAAGTGAGATCTCAGTCTAAGGCCCGATTTTTCAATCGTGGGTTAACTAAACTCGCATTTTTAAAATTCGATTTTTTTTATTTTACATTTGTTTTGGAAGTAGTTATAGCAACAAATATATTATGCATAATTTACCTTTTAGTTGAAGTGGTTTGTATTAGGATCTCATCGAGTTTTATGAAAATATAGTGCTAGTAGACCTCCAACTTATAGTTAACTCACGATTGTAAACCGGACCTAAGTTGTTTTAAAAGAACACAGGCACCTGTGCCATAGGTCTACACGTATTTAATCTGTGTTGATGTCGATTTTCATTGTGCATCGTCTGTAATGCACTGAGTGTATCTCTGTCCTATTTTAAGATTTGTAAAAAAGAAGAGGTAAACAGTCAGTGCGAACTTTTCTTTACAATCAATGGAAATCACCATTTTGCCTTGTCAGCGGTCAATACAAGAAAATGCTTTTAATTTTTCAGTCTGTTGTATATTTTTACAATTTAGAATTTTCCAAACATTTTTTAGCTTGCAATGAAAACCAGAGAAGATGAACCATGCAGACTTTGCCTTAAAACATTTTGCGACCAGAATTACGAGGAAATGGGAGAAATTACAAAAGAAATCTTGGACGTGCTTCTTCTAAAAGTAGTATGTATCTAGATATAATCACAGACCAATATGCGAGAATAATTTGTTTTGACGCTTACAAATTTTTCTGAAGACCCTGTCTCTATGTTTGTTTATTTTTTATTCAATTTTGTAGATTGTAATCTTATATCATTACCTAAATAGATGCAGATCTATGTAAAAATTTGAAACGCCAATACAGTTTTTTATCACAAACATATTAACCAAACAAATGGATTTGATACTAAAAAACAAACCTCAAGTTGATACCCATAATATTTGTCGTTGCCATCACACATATTTATGAATTTTGTAACTTCCTTTAGATCTTTATCTGATTTTTCCAATAACAATAAATCAGTGTAACAGGAAGAAATTGTCAACATACATTTATTTTTGATAGTTTATCTTAAAGGCAAAAAAGCATGAAGCATCTTGGGGAGTATTAGTTGTTTCCCTTATTTTCTTAAATAGCCCGTTTTGTGAATTTTTGTGTATTGACTAATATCTTAAATACTATATTTGATTCTTACCAATGGGGTCATCAATGATATAGTTTTTGGTCATTTGCCTGAATAAAGTATACTTTTTTATAAGAAAAAAACATGTTGAATATAAAAATGACTCAGCTCCTTCAATATGCTTTGAAATTGACGTTTATCTAAGAAATACCTCAACATTTTCAGAAGCAGCAGAGTATGTACCTAACTTTATGCTACTTAATATTTGGATTCCATGTAGGTCTATTTATCTGTTATTTGTTATATTTCAGAATTTAGATATTACCAAAGAAAGTGCAATGTGTAGAAGTTGCGCAGAAAACCTTGAAAAATCTTTTGAATTTAAGGCAACATGCCTCTATACAGAAGACTACATTGTTCCATTCCTCAGATCTAAAAAGGAGACTAAACTGGACCTGAGGAAAGTTTATATGAACCAAAAAAAAAATTTGAGGTCTGTTGATATATCAAGAGATCAAAAAATATGCCGACTTTGCTTGGATTTAGTAACAAGTGAATGTTTTACATCTTTGAGCGAAATAAAAAATGATATGTTAAAGAAACATATGCCAGAATTGGTAAGTAATTGTTATTCTTTATCAAATATAAATAATATGTAAGTATACAGTACGATTATGATTATCTACAAATAAATATGGGTATAACTGATATGATATGGTGTAGCACCTTGTTCCCGTTTTTTTTTTATTTAGAGGGAGATAGAGTTTATACAAAAACCGACTTTTTGAAAAATGGGTTTTCTAATTCCAGTAATCAAAAAAAAAAAACCGATTAAACTGGTATTTGAATTAAAAAAAAAAAAAACAAAATATAATTAAAACGGTAAAAAAATATTGTATTAAATTTTTTTTGGTTACTTTAATATTTATGGAACTACAAATATATAACAAAATAATATACAGGGTATTTCACCGAGGACGGATCAACTGGCACAAGGTGATAAAGGACATTAATACACATCGATTATACCCCAATTTGTGTTATGAGAAATTTGCTAGTTAAGGAGTTATTTAGGTTTTCTTGTATTTTTATCTAAACTCCAGTTTTGCCTACAAATCTCATCATTCTGGCTTAACCATTAGTATTAGCGTCATAATTTTTTTAACAACGTAGTCCAATAGTGGGCCTATGATCCTGAAACAATTTTTTTATTGGAACCGAAACTATTTGGAGAAAAAAATCTTTAAATTATATTATAACAAAAATTATTCCTTAATTTTACAAGACTTTAACGAAAAATAAAAAGATAGAAAAAAAATTTAGTAACCATTCTTGACATACAGAGCGTATTTTTCTCTTTTTCACATACAGGGCTGAAAAACATGGACGTATTGTTATTCGATCCTACGGTACATTGATCAGATATATTTTGACCAAAATGAGAGATCATTTTTTCATCGACCGTTGTTGATAAGAAATTTCCAAATAAGTCTACTACGTCATTTAGATTAGTTATGATATCGCCATTATGAGATATTTCATATTTATTTGACCTTGGTTTTCCTTTTACTTTGTTTACAATATTCCATATAGCTTTAGATTTGTTTTGTGAATTTTCAATTATTTTCTTGTAAAAGTTTCTTTTCTCATTTTTTATACCGTTAGTCACGTTTCTTTTTAGGACTTTATATTGTTTATTAAGCTGTGCATCATCTAAAGTTTTTCATAGCCAGTTCATATGTTTTAGCCTAGTTAAATTTTCCCGAAGCTGGTCAGAAAAGCGAATTGCGTTTTTGTTACAAGGTATTAAGGTGTTATTTTTTTTTTTTTGTGATATTTTTAAGAAAGACTGCATCGTAAGCCCAGGTAAATTGATCTAAGAAGTTTGTAAAGGTAATATCAATATTGTTGTCATTTAGGAAGCTATCATCCATTTTGTTTAGAAAGAATTTAAACTCGTTGATAGTATCTTCATTAATTTTTTTTATATTTATTTGGTTTATACTTATTTTTAATGACAGGAGGGACATTAGAATGTGAGTTGAGGTGTACTAATTGGTCATAGTGGTCTGTCAGGCCCGTATCAAAATTTAAACATTTCGTATTGCCTGGAGCACTTGATACAACATAGTCAATGGCAGAAGAGGTGGTATGCGTGAAGGTAGTGAAAACTCTTGATATCAAATTGAAAGAGACAAAGATATCTTCTAAAATTTTAAATTTAAGCAAATTATTTAGTGCATCTATGTTTAAATCTCCAACTAATAACAAACTTATATAGATTAAAGGCTTCCGATAAGATGTGAGAAAGCTGTAGAAAATATTACCACTAGGTGGTCCGTAAATTTTTATTACGCAGTTCTCTTTGTTATAACTTATTGCTGAACATTCTATGACCATTTCTACTGAAAAATTGTTTATAATTTGTACCTACTGGTTTACAAAGCTCTGAAAAATCCTCTTTTGCAAATATAACTGCCCATGCACATGGTCAGAATGACAAGATTTACTAATTAATTTATAATTATTAATATATGTTGTCAGCTTTTGTATCATAGAGCCAGTGTTCACTGAAGGAAAGATATTTACTCACAAAAAGCTCAATTAGATTAACCTTATTTTCTAAATATTGAATGTTCGTGTGAAAGATGCTCCAGGTATTGTCTTTTTGACAGCCATTTTGGCTGTCGTCAAATATTCCAGTGGTGGGCTGGTAGTACCTTCTGTGTTGTCTGTAATTTGGTGTCCAGTTACATCTGAAATGACACCTGAAACAGTCTTAGATATAAAAAATCACCCTGTGTATTATCACTCACTAGGTTAATTTCACTACTTAAGCTACTATTATTAATAAGAACAGAACTGTTGTTAAGAATTGCATTATTAGGGCCGGTTTTACAATATGGGGCTCAGCGCAAGTTCAACTAAACCGAGGCTCAAGTCGAGCCCAAACTTAAACTCAGTTGCGTTTTATAAACTAAATACAACCCTAGCTTAGTAGAACCCACAAAAGCTTCTAATAAACTACAGTTGGTGCTGCTGGCACATGCGCAGATCGATCTAATGCTAGCTTCTCTCCAAACAGTCCAAGCCCAACATGAAAATCACAGAGACTGTGGTGAAAATTAAAGTGTTTGTGTGGTTGATATTTTGTGGAAATGAATATAAGATATCTCATATTACAATCAATTTATAATCAAGATAAAGAACTTTGTTTTATAATTATTAGTGGTCTATGCAGTTTATTGTTTATTGTGAATCTTGTCCGTGAAAAGATTTACGTTACACCAGCCTTATTACATGTTTCTCAGAAAAGAAATAAATTTATGGAGGAAAATGGAAAAAAAGATCACCTAATTTTTCCACAAAAGAAGAGACGATATTAATATCTTTACTAAAGAAATATGCTATAGTCATTGAATGTAAAGTTACTGATCACAAAGCTACTTATCACAAAACAGCAACATGGAAAAAAATTCAAGATGAATTTAACAGCATTTCTGGCATAACTTATCGAAATCACAACGTTTAAAAAAAAAAAGTATGATATTATAAAGAAGAAAACAAAAAAAAAGTAAGCCGACCAAAAATTATGTGTCAGAGGTACAGGAGGTGGCCCATATACAGACAAAATTTAGTCAACTCGATGAAGATATCAAACAAATCTTAGGGGGAGGAGAAATATCACAATTTGATGGCGATAAAGGTAAATCAAAGTATCTAATTTTATTCTAAATAGTTTTTCAATTGTTGATTTGTATAGGACATTCCGATGAAAATGAAGTTGATAGTTTTTCCCCTGAGCTTGTGCCAGTTCCAAATGGGCTTATAATTGAAGAAATCACCATCGCTAGTGATAATGACCATTGTAAGTATTTCGTTTTTGTTTGCTGAATTAATTTGGCCTAACAGTTTTATTGTTGTCGGCAAGGGGCAAATTATTTTGTTCCTTGTGCAGTAGGTTTATCAAAATAAATCTCGTTTTGAGATATTTTTTATGACAAAATCTGCACAGCATACAAGTGTAAATTCTTATATCAGAATGTTTTTGGGGAGTTGTTGACATAATTAATAAATTATAAAAATCAAGTACTTTTATGAAATCGTAACAGTAGGTACTATTTCTATTTTTCCAGCATATTATGTATCAAATACACAGGAGTTGGATAAAAAAGAAGTCAAAGAAAAGGAAAAAGAAAATGAACCACCGCTAGAACAGGTCACTAACATTTCCATAGGTAAGTAGTAGGAACATCGTACATTAGAAGAAATATTTCGTTACCATTTCGCGACACCATAATTCCTTTGGCTTTATGCACTCATCCATTGCAGGTAGATGGGTTTATTGCTTATGCTTTAATCGAGTACGCGGTAATGCAATTTTTCTTTTAATAACACAAACGTTTAACAACCCATGTTAAACGTTTTTATATTACATTGTATTATTTCTATATTAATATTTATAATCCCACAGCTTCTCAAATTCAAGAACCGTCACAAAACTGGACAAAGAATGATCTGGCAATGCTGAGATCCAAAAAGGCAACACCATTATTATGTAACAAAGGTATTTCTATGTACTTAACATACATCCTTAACATTTTTCTTATAAAAATCTGTCATAAGTAGCAACTTGTACATTTCCTATTTTAGTCTCCACACTATGGTTTTGTTAATTTACTAATAGTTAAGCGAAAATGAAAATGATAGAAATACAGACATTGCTTTTACAACATAAGAAAAAGGTTTAACGATTTAGTAGCTGTCACATTTATGTATATTTCAATGGTTTTACAATAGAGGTATAAGCAAGTTTGTAATGTTTTAAAAACTTAAGAAATAAAAATATTATTTTTATCCACTGGGTTTGAATTAAAATGGTGGCAATAATATAAAGTGGTTTTGTAATTGATTTTAATTTGTATTTTTTTCGTTACATAATAATAATAATGATTTATTGATGTCGATACATATAGAATGTTAACACATGACACAGGAGAAAAAAATGGCTTCCACTTACGTTGATAATAATTGATAAAATGTACTGGAATTAAACAGCTTCAGAATAAGATAAAATATACATTTATAATTGGTAAAGTTAAAATAAAACATTAAAATATAAATATACATATACATATGCATATATAAATTTTAACAAACTGATTAAATAATAAGACTGCAATGATAAAATAGTAAAAGCACTATAACGTACTAAGTTTCAGAATATAATAAAAACCACTACCTCAACTAAGCAAAATACTACAATTTTTTTATATAAGCCCATTAAAATAGTTTACTAATTCTAGTCTTACTGCATTATTAACAACAAACATATTATTGTTTATAATATTCTCCACTTCTATAGCATTCATGAGATCAATATCTTCTTGTTGCTCATCATTTAGCAGTGGTATTTCTTCATTTCGATTGCATGCGATATTGTGAAGCACTGCAGTTGCAACAACAATTGCCTCAACTTTTCTTATATTAAGCCGAATTCCCATCGAAAGGATGGGAAATCGCCTTTTCCAGACCCCAAAACATCTTTCAATTGGGTTTCTTGTTCTAATTTGGGCTTCATTAAATTGTTGCTCTGCTGTGGTCACTGGATTTCCCAACGGTGTGATTAAAAATGGCCTGACACTGTATCCACTATCTGCAACCAGTAAATAATTTCCAAACAGACCAGTCTCGAAATCTCTTCTAAGTCGACAGTTATTCCAAATTGTACTGTCATGAACGGAGCCCGCCCATCTGCACACAATATTTTGAATTTTTAAGTTTGTATCAGACACTACTTGAACATTTTTAGAAAAAAACCCCTTACGATTCCTATAAATTTCTGGTTCTGGTCCACCTGGAGACTGTACCTTAATATGAGTGCAATCTAGTGCCCCAATACATCTTGGAAAACGGCTAATTAAGCTAAACTGATTGCTTGTTACCTGCATCTGTTCATCTGTTCTCAGCATCTTTATAAATGTTCTGTTCATACCAGCAATAGCCTCAGTTACTTTGTTAACAACATTGCATACAGTTGCTTTACTAAGTCCAATGGAGTCCCCACAGACTTAAGGAAAGACCCTGTTGCATAAAATCTTAAAGTGACGAGAAGCATTTCTGCTGCAGACACGGCATGATTCCTGAAAAAGATATTTGATACTTTAGATACATAGTTTCATAACTACATCCATACTTATGAAACTTTCTACCATATAGGTATTTAAAAAACAATACCTACAACAATAATGTGCCACATTAGTTTTGTAATTTTCAATATTAAAATATCCCTGAGGTTATTGTTAAGATTGTAGAGAAATGATTACAATAATAATAATCGAACTGCCTAACTCTTGTCTCAATAATAATAATTGTCAGATTTTTTTTTTAGAGATTTTGTAATTAACATGAAAAAAATTAATGTTTTATTTTAATATACATACCTTTCTGTAGCTGATGCTATTATATCCTGAATATTTTCTATAACAAAATTAACAGTATCCTTCGATAAGCGAAACCTTTGAAAAAACTCTACATCGTTCCATTTTTCGAACTGGTTTTCTCTTTCGAAATTGACAGGATGCTCGAGGATGATCAACTATATTTATTAAATCGATCATATCTTCATCATCGCTTAAAATTCCATATAATTGTTCCATTTTTTAATATAAGCACGATTAAAAAACACTCTTTATTAATTAACCACCTGGTCTTCAAAACAAAATATTATTTGTATACCTTGAACCAAGCTTAAACCACCGAAATTAGGAGCTCAGCTAGTCTTCACTTTAAGCTAAGCTCAATAATGTAAGCTTTTATTGTAAAACAGTGAAATGTTAAATTCCAGAGCTTATCCTAGGTTTAATGTTGAGCGTGGATTAAGCCAGTCTTGTAAAACCGGCCCTTAGTGTTCTTGGTATTTTCAGGCGTTTTTTCACAATTATCACTGGTATTCCTGTTTCATTTTCCTTTTGGTTACTTTCCTCAGTTTCTACGTTATCATTATTATTATTATGAGTATCAATAAAGATTAGATTTTTACAAATAGGTTTGTTATTAGTTATTTTTGTGATTTCGTTACTAATCTCATTTTTATTTAAACTTTGTTTTAGTTTTGCTTATATTTGACAAACTGACTGTACCAGGAATTTATTAACAAAAACACTTAAGTTTTGTGTTAAATTTTACAATAAATCTATTTAATTTTAAGTTTTTACTCAACGGAATTATTCCTATTATTACTTTTAAAGAAGAACACTTTTTATTTGATTAGAAATGTCTCTGAACATCTATTTTGAGAAAAATTATTTGTACCTGCCAATATGATAACATGATTTTTGTGTAAGTAGTTTCTTGTCAATATGTTCGTGTTGTGGATTACTTGTTCATAAGTAGCTCCAGGTTTAAATTACGACTAGAGTCATCAAATTAGATTTTTTTATATAAAATTTATGGTATAAAGTTTTATGCTTCTCTTATTTGATGCTTTCGGACACATCTATGAAATAATTGTAATTGTATGCTTTTTGAAATGTATTTTGTTTGTGTAGTGTATATATAAATGTAATTCATAATCTATCAAAGACAAATACCTAGTTCGTATGCGCGAAAAGCAGAAATGAGTGGTACTTCTACAGTAAGTTGGTGTTGTTAAAATACTTCTCGGGAAAGACTCATAATTAAAGTGATAATCTTTAACTTAATAGTAAAATTAATAGTAAGTACATATACATGATGTGCGTGGACAATAACAAATAGTGATAGTGAACTTGCAAACCTAGGAAACCCTGTATGTGACTGGGAGCAAATCTAAATAAACATTCTTCTAAATTATACATGGTTATATATCAAATCACTTGGTATGTAACAAGTGACGACGAGCATTACAAATTATCAAACAATAATAATTGTTAAAGTGTTAAATTCCATACAGTTCTTCATATGGAACATTTTTTTTTCTGTGTGATGTGAAGTCATGAATGAAAAAAGTCGGGTTGATCGCCAGTAAAGTAAGGAAGTTTTTAAGATGGCTGCTAAAATTTGTTTCTATCTTTTTATTTTTCGCTAGAGTCTTGTAAAGGTAAGGAATAATATTTGTTTTAATAAAATTTTAAGATTTTTTTTGTGCTAATAGTTTCGGTTTCGATAAAAAAATATTTCTCAAGATAATAGACCCAGTACTGGAGTACTTTCATAAAAAAAAATCATGAAGCGTACTAATAGTTGCCAGAATGACGAGGTTTGTGGGCAAAACTGAAGTTTAGATTATAAATACACGAAAACCTAAATAACTCCAAAACTGACAAATTTCGCATAACACAAATTGGGATCAAATTGATACGTATTAAGGTCCTCTATCACCTTGCGCCAGTTGGTCCGTCCTCAGTGAAACACCATCTATACTCTATATCTACAGGTTTTGTACTGAATCATAACACATAGTATATTGAAGAAAGACTGAAAATTGGCGTTGTATCGTGGGTATTGTGCACTGTTGCACTGCTATCCTAATGCTTACGTTGACCAGCGACGGCTCAGCTGCCTCTGATTTACATTGTAACGTTGCCATTTAAGAGACCCATGTCTAATGAATCAGTACACAACCTGTACAAAAATCTAAACAAATAAAAAAAAACTAAAATCCATACAAATCCGTACAATTTTTCAGTTCATTTAATATTTATTCACAAGTTATAAAGAAAAATATAGTGTAACATCACTCCCAAATTTGGCCAATATAAAAATATACCTTTTTGTTTTTCGTCATACATTTGCCGATAAAACTAATTTACGTATTAACATTTTAAAATGAAATAAAATTCACTTTAATGTTGTATAAATTTCTGTTTTTCTGTTGTTTGGGAATGTTTGAGTAGGTATTTACAATATAGTATTATGTTTACACAAAAGTCGTCACTGGGAACTGATACCTCCATCCGAGCTCTAAGAATAATCGAATGAGTTTGTGGATTTTCATACCAAACATTCACCAGACCATAAAGATTAGTTTTGCAGTAAACTTTTACTACAATATATTTGTGCCCGAAGTGATTTCAAGTCAAAATGTTAATGTTTTTAATTAAATAATTGATTAATTTTTACATATTAATTATACTATCTGAAACTAGTTTTCTATATTTAAAAACCGGTTTCCGAATTTTACAAATTTTTCCAAAAAACAACCATAAAACAGATATTAGCAATTTAAGATTAATTAGGAATGTAACAAATACTAGACAAATGGATGCATTTGAAAGCTTTAAAGTGTAAAAATAGTATGATTAATGACAGAGGGACTATCCCAAATAGCCCACTTTATTGGTTAGTGGGTCACAGGTCACCGAACAATAGTTTAGGTATAAATAGAGTAGATTCTTAGCATAAGTTTCCATGATCTCCAGATGATGCCAACCTGGTTGGCGAAATGCGCGTCGAGTGTTTTGGTGTTTCGTGGAAAACTCTGCTACTATAATAAAATTTTACTGCTATACAGGGTGTCATACCTATAAATGTTTTTAGTAAAGTTCCTAAATGTGAATTTCATGTTGCACATGCAACAAGATTAAATAGGAAAAGAACATTCATGTTAAATTAATTATATTATTATAATATATTTCATTCCACCCTATATTATTATTATACATATTAAAATGGTATTTAAAAAGCTGATTTTTCTATGACGCTCTGAATTTCTAGCATGCAGAGCAGTATAGAAAATGGCGTTTTATAGTACCCCAGTGGATAAAGTTACTTTCCACACTAGTGTATGCAGGGTTATTTTCATTTAAAGTGAATACAAATTAAAACAAATCCTTAAAACAATTAAAAAAGAAAATTAAACTGTTTTAAACAACTTTGTTTTAAACATGTTTTTTTGTGTTTTAAACACTTGTTTTAAATATAACAACCCTGGTCAAAACCATAAACAATACTGAGACACTGTGGCGTGTTCAGTTTAAACAAGGCACGTAACAACACATCGTTGCGGTGGAGATAAAATTTCTCGACATATTTTTATTAAAATGGTTTCGTTACATCATATGTTTGTTTACGTTTTAGTATGTGTCTTGAAAATGTGTGAATACAAATTAATTTTGTGGAGCAAAATTATGGTTAGAAGTTATGCAAATAAATAACTTTCACTTTATGTGTTAATGATAATTTTTTGCCCTACAAATAAATACTAACAGGTAACAAAATACCAAATTTTTCAAATAAATTAATTTTATTTTATTCACTGAAAAAAAGTCTGTCTCTGGAATGACAACTGAAATCCTGAATTTGATTATCGTATAATGTATATATATATATATATATATATATATATATATATATATATATATATATATATATATATATATATATATATATATATATATATCTTGTTATTTCTTGGGAATAATACGTTATATTCAACAATTTTTATTCTTTTAGGCGTTTGGTTTGACCAAAAACCCTGTAGTATGTGCTTCCTGTATTGATTCTTTAAAAAAATATTTTGCTTTAATAGAAACTTGTTTAAATACAGAGGAGCAGATTACTAAATACTGCCAAATTAAAAGAAATGGAAGTAGGGGCCAAATAACATTAAGCAGAGTCGTACAATTTACACAAAAAGGAGATCATCGTGATAATATAAATACGCTTAAGAAACAAGAAGATCGCCGGGATATGGAAAGCAGTAAAAATGAACAAGTTGGGGTTAGAAGTAAAAAAATCTAATAGGTATGTATATACGCCTTGTTTTATTTGATTTGGGGACAATAGGTTAAGCTTTGATATTTAGGTTTGCCGCCATGAGCAGTATTCTACTTACAAATACTAACATTGGTGCATCGACATATATAACTCTTTTATAAAATCAGATAAGCAAAGCTGTCATGGTCACCTCCTCAAAGATTATGTAGTGTTTAAACTATAGTATTTTTAAATTGGAAATAATTATTCGTAGGTACTCTAAATGAATTTGGGTCTTATTCAAATTAAATGCAAAAACTTATAGAATCTCACAAATAAATAATGCAGATATAAACGTTAACAATAAAATATCTTATAAATCTACTTATTAGAGTTAAGCATTGTCTTTGTGAAGTGTATGGTTAGGTTAGGTTTTTTGTGAGTGGTTCCTTATGGGCCCTCCACTGCGGCTATCAGCAGGTCTATTATGGCTCACTCCCAATTATATTTCACCTAATACATTCAATCTCTTAATGACACTGATAACTTTATTGGGTGAGAGTGTGTCCAGATCCTCTGGCAGCAGTCGCTCTTTGCGAAATATTGAGAATCGGATCTTCTGCACAGTGAGACAGGTGCATGAGACGTGGTCTGCCTTCTCATCATCTTCCAGGCATAGATCGCACTCGGAGTTTTCCGCCAGGTCGAGTTTAGTTGGCAGTGCCCTATATATAGGCCTGTTAGAGTTTTCAAACTCTTTTTAGCTCTTGATTTTAAAGGATATTTATAAACGCCTTCAAATGAACTAATCCTGGTAACTCTTGCCAATACTGAAGAGTTTTACTCATAGCCCAGGTTAAGATATCCGCCTTGGCAGTACTTGAAGATATGCCAAGTTATGGTTCGGGTTCGATGATTCCTGATCCTTCTTCTTCTTTGGCCGAAGAATTGGCTATTTTGTTGATCTGCGTGCAGGATGCATATATTCTAGCCTTCGCACACACAGTTCAATGGCATGAATCTCAGCCTGAAAACGTGTTGTAAATAATGCTATACATAAAATAATTTTAATTTTAATGGCTTGGCTGATTTCATATATCACCTGATCTATGAAATAGATAATCGTAGCATTGTATCTGCTACTTTTCAGCCTATACTAAATTCATTTTAAATTAAACACTTGAAAAAATCCTTTGCCTCGGTGCATCTTGAACCTGCATGGAATAAACCTCTTGCTTAAAAAGTCAACATGTTAAGTAACCGCACACATTCTTTTACCTAATTTGTAATTACTTTTTTTCTTTAATATAATTATTTAGAGCTTATCATTTTCTTTCTAAAATATTAATATTTTCCTCACGATATATATATATATATATATATATATGTATATATATATATATATATGTATATATATATATATATATATATATGTATATATATATATATATATGTATATATATATATATATATATATATATATATATATATATATATATATATATATATATATATATATATATATATATATATATATATATATATATATATATATGTATATATATATATATATATATATATATATATATATGTATATATATATATATATATATATATATATATATATATATATATATATATATATATATATATATATATATATATATATATATATATATATATATATATATATATATATATATATATATATATATATATATATATATATATATATATATATATATATATATATATATATATATATATATATATATATATATATATATATATATATATATATATATATATATATATATATATATATATATATATATATATATATATATATATATATATATATATATATATATATATATATATATGTTATATAATATTTCAGACACCGTATAGTAACTTAGAATATATTCTAGACTATCCCAGGATATCATATTTCACTACGTGACTGATAACAAATTCCTGCTTATTT